>OY740774.1:88550337-89084723 GCA_963513935.1 Aphrophora alni | reverse complement strand
ATTGAAAAAAAAAACATGTATAGATCTAACAAAATTTTCATTCATTTCTCTTTATTAAGGTCAGTAAGTAAAGCCAAGGACACTCATAATTTCACGCGCGTATCTGTCTGTACAATTTAAACTGCCGCTTAAAAGACAGTTTCTACTTAAGATTGTTTCTACTTAATAAAAATAACTGTCCCTATTGCAACGGACGCTAGTGGTTTTAGCACACCCTTGTGTCTTTAATTTACGTTCTGAAAGTTCCTTTCCGAATCACCATGTATACATTTTAAAGTCTGGAATACTCCAATATCTAGATAACAGTAACAAATTTCAATTTTAAAGCTGGTGTATGTTTAATAGAGTACATTATCTTTTGAGGGCGATCTTGAAAGCAAAATTGAAAAATTAACTTTAAAATGTTTAATAGAAAAAGATTCATGTGACACATCATTTAACATTGCTTTTTATTCTAAAAACATTGCCACAATTTGTTTTTAATATTTAAAATATTATCGATTATTTGATCCATTGATTGAATTAGGAGACAAAGAGAAAATATAAGAATACATTTTATTCTTGAACATTGGCGAACGAATATTTCTAAAAATAAATCATTAAATTTAACAAACTAACCTGTGTTCCCAATAACAAAAAAAATAAATATTATTATTAAAAGAGTATGTATTATAACTGTTCAAAGTGATGTCCTACCGCAGTGTGGCAAATACATTTAAGCGGTTGTAAATTGCATCAGTAGAACAAAGGGTGGAGTTTTCAGTATTTATTGTCTTCAAATTTCTTTAGTGAGGTAACGTCAACCCAAGCCACTTCATATTTTTCACCTTAAAAAACTTATCAATAAAAAACACATTAACAAACAAAAACATTATAAAAAATAGTTAACATTTATTTTAAATTATACTGTTTTATTCTTAAAATTTTTTTATTGTCCCCAAGTGAAAACAACTTGAACTATGAATAATATCTTGTCAATGAAAAAAAGGGTTTTTTTTTCTTTCTTTTTTTTTTTTTTTCTTAACGGGCTAAAAGTATAAAATAATTTCTCGTAGCCCCATACATAGTCCTAACCCAACACAGACTGCCGTGAAAATTTGTGATTGTGAATTTTTAATAGGTATGAAAATACTTGTAAGATTTAAAACGGAAAAACGTTGAGCGCAAGAAATAGATAGCAGAAGAATATCCCTATCAGTTAAATTAGGAGCTACTTGACCTCCATTAGGAATTTTGAGAGTTTTCCCAACGACGATAGCTTCTCCCTACACCTCCTTACTTTATCTATTTCATGCACCCCACGTTTTTCGTTTTCAATTCACAATCACAAATTTTCAGAACTCTATGTGGTTAGGAATCTGTATGGAGTTATAAATCTGTATGGGGCTACGAGAAATGATTTATACTTTTTAGTCCGTTTTAAAAAGTGGTTTAAAAATTATTTAAATAATTATTTTAGTCTTGTGTGTGTGTGAAATTTTGCAATCGATTTTAAACATCTTGATGAGATTAACAAATCTCCAAAAACCACAATACTGATGCCACTGAATTGTTCATTTTCCTTCTTCTTTTTCAGTTGTCGCAATCTAGACATGTGGAACCACTGAAATATCATGGATGAACAGGAATTCTTTGTCCTTCCACTGATTTTGCAAAACCTTCAATAGTTACCAGTGAGTGATTTCAATTTTTTACCATTTCTTTTTCCATCTTTCTCAACTTGTAATATGTGTGGAGTGTTGTTCCACCAAGTCGTGCCTCTGCACCGGTCAATGTGTCAACTTTTAACTGTTTTATTGCCATAGCAGCGTTTGTCGTACAGACAAGAAAACGAGTTCATATTGCATTGCCATCCAGTTCTGAGCTATGATTAAAGTTTCAAGTCTCTAGCTTATCGGGAAGTTAGGTTAAAATCGATTGTAAAGTTTGTACCGAACAGACAGACAAGAAAGCGAGTTAATTTTTAATAAAAATGTAAAACTGATTGAGGCAACGTTTTAAAAAAACAAAAGTTATATTAAATTGAGTATCACAAAACTTCTTTCCTATTTCAAGTTTTTAAATTAGTTTCATAATGGCCGCCAAAAATTCAAAACTATAACTAATGAAAGCTAATATTGTCTAACAACAACTTTAAAGTTTAAGTTTCTTATCGTTCTACAAACTTTATTTCCTCTCCTATCTTTTAAGGCGATGTTTAATATTAACAACAACAAAATTAAAAAATAATCACTCCTTAACCGATTGTGGTTACATCCCCAAACGCATTGAGTCTCAGTTTATACATTTGAGCACAGTTTAAAGACTCATTATCTACCAAATGATTGTAAAATTCATTTAAAAAACCTTTCTATAACAAGCGATTTATTATCCCAAATCACTTCAATTTTTTTAGCCATTATCTAAGTTAAGCAACATAGTTTCCACTAATAAACGAACAATAGAAAGTACGCTATCTTGAGTTACGTAACAGATTTAATTCCTCAGGTTTTAATAGGTGCAGTCTTTCGTCAATGGATTGCCAAACGATAAAATATTTCAAACTACAGTAGGCTCTCTATACATCCGCAGCATCTACGAGTATGTTACGAAATAGTGATTCTCTCTCAAAGCATTTTGTTACTTTCTCCGATATGACGAAAATGGTGGAAATGAAGAATTTAACGATTTCTTGATCCGTTTTGTCGTTAACGATTCAAAATGTCTAATTGTTCGTCTCTGTTTGAATGAATGATTTTGATGAAATTTGACATGCAGGCTTCTCACGTGTCGTTGATAACAAATACTGAGAAACGGAGCGAGGGCCAGCCGGTAGGTAAACGCCAAGACTCGAGAGGAAGCGAAGTTTTTCGTAAACAAAAATGTAGAATAGTTTAGCGGTTGCAAGAATCACCACAAACAGGTTAGTTTAGGTTTATTATATTTATGTAATAATGCTAAAATCAACAATGTAACATTTGTTCTCTTAGACAGAAAATGCGCTATTCTGGGAATACCTCTGCTCCTATGACTAACGAATTTTCTCCACTTCCTCAAGGCTCGGCCTGTCCTTTCTCATCGCTGGCTCCTTTCTTCGCCAAACGATAAATTTCGTCAGATTTTGGGTCAGCTGGCCATCGTTCCTATACTCACAAATACTTTTGATCTCATCTTTTTTCTTTTCTTTTCTTTTTTTTTTTTTTTTAGAAGACACTAATTATTTCGCTATATGCTGTGGGTAAATGGTTTAAAATAAATAAACGAAATAAAATTTTATCCATCTGATTTACATACGATAAATCATGTAAAACTGTTTGGTTCTTAATTTTTATTATTTTGGTGGTAATAATATGTTTACTTTGTCATTTAAAATTTTAGAGATACAGCTGTAATTGTGTTTTAAATTGAAATTTTATAGAAGTATAAGGAAAATTTTGAATAACTAACCAAGTGACATCATTCAAAAGGATTATTATGCTAATTCTTTCTACAGTAATTTTAATTTAATGTTTACATACAGTATTGGATGGTATAGTTGTAATTTAAAATTGTGGAACATCAAAATTTTGTAGGCAGAGCAAGAAAAGAAAATTTGTACGGTCAAAATTTTTTAAACAATAAAAATGTTAAAATACCAAATATTGAGAAAATAACTTGGAAAAGGTTTTTTAGATAAATTGCCCAAAAATAAACTTTTTTTTTTTTTTACTTTTGTCAGTTTTAAAAAACCTATTTTTCGAAATATAACTGTGTGCTTGTTTCCATATATCCATACAAATTATGTGTAAATAAAATTAATTATAATTAAATAAAAGGAAATAAAAATGTTATTTATTTGTTCACCATTATTGTCAAGCATAAAACCATGATTTTCATTTTTTAAAGGAAACCCAGATCCTAACTAAAAAAAAAATAAGCGTTTTCCAAAACATTTTCATGAGATAAGAAATATCTATTACTTCTACTATTACTGTAGTAGTATATTAAACAAACTACAGGTATCATCTTCCATATTTTAGAAAACTTTTTCAAATTTGTTTTTAAAACCTTTCAAATGTCGAAAAATATTAATGGTGTCCAGAAAATTAGGAAAATATCTATTTTTCCAAAGAAAAAATTAAAGTCTTGTACTTTGATTTTAGACCTTTTTAATTTTTTTCAGATTGTTTTGACATCTTTTGATCATCCTCTATTTGACACAAAACAGCTATATTTCGGGGGAAAACCAATATTTTTGTTTTTTGAAAAAATGACAACAATAAAAATGTCTTATTTTCGACCACATTATCTTACTAAAACCTTTTACTGTTTATTTTTTCACTCTTTAATTTGATCACATTAGAAAAAAGAGTATAAAATAAAGACTCCTAGCCCTCAAACATTCTAACAGTGTCAGGGTAGTAAGGGAACAAGAGTTGGTCAAAAGAGACCTGATGGAAGAGGTGAACACGTCGGATCTAACCCAGAGTGTATGAAGAAATGTGTAGATACAGCAAGAACACGTCGGGATAGCCACACCCGCCCCTGGGAGGGCTTGTAAAAATTATAATGTTCGAATGTCGAAAATTTTGTTTTTTCGGGTTTTGTCTCTGAGATTATTATGAAGCAATTACTGTCGGTTAGATTTTGTATTTCAATCAACCCTGGAGATTTCAAAGTTATACCCTAAAAATGGATAATTTGACTGAAATACATTGGGGAAAACAGTTTTTTGTATATTATACAACGTAAAATATATATATATATATATATATATATATATATATATATATATATATATATAGGCTTAGACATTTTTGGTGATATGGAGGAAAAATACTAATTTTAGATTTTATTTTGTATTCTTGGCGAGTATGTAAGAAAGTTAATACCAGGGTTTTGCACTGTTTATTATACAAGTTGCGAATATTTAATCAAATGCTCATTTCTATTCGTGATATATTTATGAGAAAGTCTTGTGCAATGCCTCCCAAATCAATACGTAGCTCTCAGCTCTGACCACCAGATTGCAATTTCTCTCTCAAGATGTTTTGTTTAATGCAATTGACAGGATATTGATAATTCCTGTATATTATCGTGCTTTCACTTTCTCCGATCATCAAGTTCAAAAACACTCTTCATCTCATTGTGAGTCGTGCAGTTTGTTGCAGTCGTGCAGCGCGAGTCGTACGTCTTGACCCAATGTTTTGCTTATAATAATTGACAGTTAAACCGTAGTTTATAGTGACACAAATATTTTCTCTTTTTAACGGAATTCTTTTGGTAATGTAGATATTTCGGTCATATTCATGCAAAGTTAAGACCCGTGACCATCACAAGATCACAGGTCATGACCTCCAGAACACGTTCTATACATTGCGTCCCACGAGGATTTTTAAATCTTTAATTTGTTGTGAGCATTTTATTTACAAACTGATTTGATTGAAAATTTGTACACACTATAAAGGAAACTGCAAAAGTACAAATTACAAATATCAGTCACTGTTGCTGCATGGAAAGAAAACGACGACATTTTATATTTCTAAATAGGATTGTTAATTATTTGAGGAAAGAAAAAGGAGCGGGAGAAGGAAAATCCACAAGGCCTTCAAACTGATGCTCACAATTTGGATATCTCGCAAAATCTTTCATTTAGAAATTGAATACATATTTTATTCTGTTCTGTAAACAAAATTTTTTTGCTGCTTCAAGAATTGAAATTTACGACTGAAGTACATTATTTTTGTAGAAAATTAATTGTAAACATTTAAAAGTAACATTTTTCTCTAAATCTTAAACGTTTTAAGTAAACGTGGTTCTTTTGTTTAGTTTTTCATACATCTTGGTCTTCTGCACCCTCTATTCTGCAGCGCCGTTTTCAGTAACCGATGCCAAAAATGGAAATCACCCAAGACTTTGACCACCCATCACGACATTGATCTTCTGTGTCTTCTATTCTGCAGCGCCGTTCTTCAGTAACGGATGCCAAAACTGGAAATCACCCATGACTTCTACCACCCATCGCGACTTTGATCTTCTGTGTCTTCTATTCTGCAGCGCCGTTCTTCAGTAACCGATGCCAAAAATGGAAATCACCCAAGACTTCTACCACCCATCGCGACATTGATCTTCTGTGTCTTCTGTTCTGCAGCGCCGTTCTTCAGTAACCGATGCCAAAAATGGAAATCACCCAAGACTTCTACCACCCATCGCGACATTGATCTTCTGTGTCTTCTATTCTGCAGCGCCGTTCTTCAGTAACGGATGCCAAAAATGGAAATCACCCAAGACTTCTACCACCCATCGCGACATTGATCTTCTGTGTCTTCTGTTCTGCAGCGCCGTTCTTCAGTAACCGATGCCAAAAATGGAAATCACCCAAGACTTTGACCACCCATCGCGACATTGATCTTCTGTGTCTTCTATTCTGCAGCGCCGTTCTTCAGTAACGGATGCCAAAAATGGAAATCACCCAAGACTTTGACCACCCATCGCGACATTGATCTTCTGTGTCTTCTATTCTGCAGCGCCGTTCTTCAGTAACCGATGCCAAAAATGGAAATCACCCAAGACTTTGACCACCCATCGCGACATTGATCTTCTGTGTCTTCTATTCTGCAGCGCCGTTCTTCAGTAACCGATGCCAAAAATGGAAATCACCCAAGACTTTCACCACCCATCGCGACATTGATCTTCTGTGTCTTCTATTCTGCAGCGCCGTTCTTCAGTAACCGATGCCAAAAATGGAAATCACCCATGACTTCTACCACCCATTACAACTTCTTTTCTTTTCTAATCATGAGAATCTCATCGTTTAACAACCTTGCTCTATGTTTGACCCATCTATATCTACCCACATTCTGATATTATTGACAAAATCTACATTTTTTAAAGAAGGATTAGTTCAAAGTTGGGCGTTGTCTCAAAGTGTTGCTTAATACAATACTCCCCTCAGTATATCAGAAAGGTATTTTAATAGACTCAAAACAATACTCTTATTAAGTACTTATATAAATTGATATTTGTCGTGCTAGAGAGATAATGTGATTCTACAGCTCAGAGTATCACATATTTTGTGATTTTGATTGTATCATTATTAGAAGTTAACTGTATACAAAGGTATATAAACTCATTAGTATAAACTGAATTTAAAGCAAAGTACCAATCTTTTGTTCTTTTCTCTTGTTGTTTAAATGCGTTAATAACGTGTTTATGACACAAGAAAAGCAAGTTTATGCCTTTATTTAAATACGGTGTATCCCACGAAGAGGTATACGCTTTTCATTTTCTATTTAATCCTCAACCGATTCTTTTGAAACTTTACATACTTATTAATAACGTTGCCAACAATGTTGTGTAAAAATTTCAACACCCTGGTGTTTATACAAATAAAATAGCGGCAACACAAAAAACCACTTTTATGCTTCTGTACATTCGTGTCTATTACTCGTGCAGGTTTAATTGTTGAACAGCTGTTCAATTCAAATTTAACAACAAAATTGAATTAAAACAGAAAGTTATAACCTAATTCTTTTGAGTAAAATGTTATTTTTAAAGTTATTAAAGCTCATTTTTGAGTAATAGTATCCAAGTCACAGATTTTAATCTAAGTTATTTAAAACTTACTAAGTCTTGTGACTTACTTTGTAACATAGGTGCGCGTTTCAGAATGTATGTTCCGTCTTCAGACTCTCTTCAAGAAAAACAACTTTTACTTGAGTCGTTCTTGAACCGTTGGTGGTACACTTGTCGCGCATTTGAATGTTATTTGTTTATTGTACGTGATGTGTACGTTTTGTAGTGTTTTAATGTTTTAATGTTGTCACAAGACTGAGTATGTATTAAATAACTTAGACAGTGTTGTTTGTAGTTGCAATGTAGAAGCAAAAAGTTAAATATTGTGCGTGGGCCATTGTTTTTAATATAGTTTCAGAATCAATCAGACAATTTCAGGTTGCCTTCCCTGGTGTTGATCCACCAACCACTCAATCAATAATATAATGGAAAGATTTGTTGTGGGAAACGGGAAGCGTAGTGAAAAAGTACACTCGATCGTCTTATAAGAGTAGAGAAGAACTGGAATGCGCTTCATTACTCCGTAAACCAAAATCACTGAGAAAAGTAGAACTACAAACTGGAATTCCCAAACCTTCAGAGCAGAGAATCGTAAAGAAAAACAAAATTAAATTTTACAAAAGCCACCTAGTCCCTAACCTACTTGAAAATGATTCAGACAGAAGAGTGGAGTTCTGTTCCCGCATCATTGAGTTTCATGAGACTGATCCTGATTGGCATACTCGTATTGTTTTACGGTTGTGACTGCTGATGGTATGCTGTCTTATGACATTTCAGACAGCACCATGGCTGGTAATAGGTATGAACAAGTTTTAAATCAACAAGTACTGCTCCGTTTTACGGTTTCGGAGATAGGCCACGCTACTTTTTACTACAAGATGGTGCAACTTCGCCTCACTATGCAAAATCAGTGAAAACATTACTACAGTTTGATTTTTCGGGGATGGAACCTGGCGGCTTAGCGACCCTTAGATTATAACCTTAAATAAGTAACACGCGAAATAAAAAAGTTATTATTTTATAGTGAAGAGTGTAGTCAGTGTCTCGGCCCGAGCCCCGGAGCGGTCGGGAGGGGTTGTGTGTGTGTGGTAGTAAGGGTCGCTAAGCCGCCAGGTTCCATCCCCGAAAAATCAAACTATAATTATAGATTCTGGACTCAAAAGCTTGTTGTACATTTCGTAACATTTCCGGTGTAATTATTAACGTAAAATTCACAATTCGATTGGTTGCTATGTTGGGTAGGATGAACTTAGAGACCTCTAGTTTGCGCAATTATTCTTACTTTTAAAAGGCCTTTAAAATGAGGTATCACTCAATAGGAGTTGCTATTTAAAATTCTTGACTTACCCCCAAACTACCCCATTTTGTGGGTAAGGGTTGAAAATTTCGATACTTCAAAAAACTCCTCCTTTGGTTATCTAAACTTTCCCCAAAGCAAATCTGTCTATTTCCATTAATTAAAAAAATAATAGGGGGTGGGACTTTTAGGACACTTGGTATATATTATAATAATATATCCAAAAACGACATCCTAGGTTCAGTTTCACTCTTTTATTTACAGGTAATCTACCAAAATGATATTTTGGTCAATGATCAATTTCAAAATGACGCCCATTTAAATATTTAAAATGAAAATAATTCATTTAAAATTTTTAAATAGAAGCCATTTTGAAACTGATAATTTAAAAAAAAATGAATATTTGTTTCAAATCATTTCTTTACATTGATGACCACCGTGCAAAATTTCAACTCAATCGATTAAGCCGTTTTGAGATATATATTATTTAGTTAAAAAACAAAATGGCGGATAGCTAGTAAAAGAAGTTTCCTAACATATATTATTATGAAGGTTTTTTTCATGATTTTAACCCATATAACCAACCCTTTAAATATCTCCGCTCATTACAGAAACACGTGATGTGTTAAATTTTTCGGCTGCCATCTTGAATCTGCCATTGTTGGATTAGAATCAATTTTCATTTATTAGCAACATGGTGTTTTTATACATGATTTAACATTGTTTTTCTAATCTGAGTTCAGTGGCATAATTTTCTTTCATCACCTATCTCTAATTATTTACGTAAACCCATAAGATGTGTGAAATTTTACTTTTTTGTAATACTGCAAATTTAATGTTTTAATTGTGCGAGACCCATGTTACTCCATTAGATTTTGATTTTCACCTCAATGGACATCTACGGAAATGTGTCAGTATAATTGTACAACTTGTTTTATTGGTTTCTTTTTTAATTTTTTTTTTTTTTTCACAATATATTTTATTTATTATTACATAATACAATTACAAATAACAAACAAAACAAAATCAACATCTTGACCAATCCCAATAGGATCGACTAAAGACTAATATCTCTATTAAAAAATTATTTTGAAGTTGTTATATAATGTAATATGAATTTTAGAATGTCCCATTCAGTTGAAAGTCTGCAGTAATATGGGCCTCACACAGTTAAAACATTAAATTTAAAGTATTTAAAAAAATAATTTATACATTTCCTATGTTTTTTCATTAATAACTGGAGATACGTCAGCGAATAACTATAATAATAATAATAATATATTGCTTTTTATGACAAATTATTGACACTGTGTAATGATAAATTACTAGTAGGCCTGTCATGTGTTGTGTGTATTTGACAATTACTTATTTTAAACCCATTTTGTTTGTCATTAAAAAATATAAATATTATACTCATAAAATTTTCGTAAATTAACGATTTCCAGGATATTTGAATTTTTTAAATGTCAACGGTCGCCATTTTGAATATTTACATAGTAAAATTGTTTATCTTGGTATACTGATACAAAATAGTATAAACAATGCACATACTAAATTAAAAATCACAATCTTACTAATTTCAAAATTTATCATTAATTTGTTTAAACACAAAATGCCCGCAAGACGGGAAGCTTCTCCGGATCTATGTTCATTATTTTCACCAGTAGAATTCGTCTTGAAATTCCTTCCATTTCTTCGTGAAACACCCTGTATATATTACAAGGGTTACATGTTGATGTATACTTTCCATAATGCATTCAGGCGAAACCATTCCCACGCACAAGCTTTTGCTCGTGTGAGAACGATTTCCTTTATTTAAAAATAAAATTATGTAAAAAAAGTTCTTTCCTATGGAATAAACAATAATAATAATAAATTCAGATAGCTTAGGACGGAAAGTTACACAATAAATGGTGCAGCAACATTGCACAATCATTCCCAGTTACCCATTTGATTACTACACTTACTTGTCAATCTAACAATTTGTTATTTCTACATTTGTACTGAAATATAATATATCTGATAAGATCTATACACTTTAAAAAGTGTCTCCAGATTAATAAAGAAATCAAATCAATAAAATGAATAATGTACTCCTACTTTAACAAAATATTTATTAGGTTCGACTTTAATGACACTTGTCAATCTAACAATAAAATGAATAATGGACGCCAACTTTAACAAAATATTTATTAAGTTCGACTTTAATGACACTTGTCAATATGACAATAAAATGATTAATGGACGCCTACTTTAACAAAATATTTATTAAGTTCGACTTTAATGACACTTGTCAATATGACAATAAAATGATTAATGGACGCCTACTTTAACAAAATATTTATTAAGTTCGACTTTAATGACACTTGTCAATATGACAATAAAATGAATAATGTACACCTACTTTAACAAAATATTTATTAAGTTCGACTTTAATGACACTTGTCAATCTAACAATAAAATGAATATTGGACGCCAACTTTAACAAAATATTTATTAAGTTCGACTTTAATGACACTTGTCAATCTAACAATAAAATGAATCATGGACGCCTACTTTAACAAAATATTTATAAAGTTCGACTTTAATGACACTTGTCAATCTAACAATAAAATGAATAGTGTAAGCCTACTTTAACAAAATATTTATAAAGTTCGACTTTAATGACACTTGTAAATCTAACAATAAAATGAATAGTGTAAGCCTACTTTAACAAAATATTTATAAAGTTCGACTTTAATGACACTTGTCAATCTAACAATAAAATGAATAATGGACGCCAACTTTAACAAAATATTTATTAAGTTCGACTTTAATGACACTTGTCAATCTAACAATAAAATGAATAATGGAAGCCTACTTTAACAAAATATTTATTAAGTTCAACTTTAATGACACTTGTCAATCTAACAATAAAATAAATAATGGACGCTGAAGACGTGTTTATGGCAAAAGTGAATGAAGTTTAGGCGCTTATTAAAATATATAATTATTCTTTCAATGACAACGTTGCTTGACAAAATACATTTTTAGTTACGATTAGTTCTGGTTCTTTTTTATGGGATGGATGAGTGGGAAATTTTCGCATTGTTTTTTTAATAGTTTATTTTCAAAGTTACATTAATGACAAATGTCTGTGAGCTTCATTATAGACATATAAAACCATCCCTTACATTATAATTTTTGAAAATTCGCTTCCCCTTTTAATGCGCCTGCGGAGTTCCGTTTATTGACCCCCCCCCCCTCTCTAGTGATGAGATTAAAATATGACATCATCTTAAACTCTCACTTTTGACTTCCCCCCTCGCTATGGACAGTCTAAGCAAGACAAGACCTCTCCTCCTAGGTACAGTACTTGATATTTAACACTTGACACGGCCGTTTGCGTATCTCTCTCGCTTTCTTATATTTTATTTGTCTCTGAAAAGACGAATTTGTTAGAGCACACCAATAAATTTCCCACAGTTCACTCAAAAACAGTGCCATTTTTTTTTTTTTCAGTAGTATAGAAAATATTATTTGTTGTGTCAAAAATTGATGTAAGTTTTTTACGGATTATCCGTTTTGAGATCACCTGAGTCCAAAAAGAATATTTTTGGGAGCAACACTGTCTGTCTGTCTGTCATATGTGCGTGTTCAAAGACGTAGATTTATTAGAATCAAATTGGTAAGTGGGTATATTTTAGCCATATTGCGGGACTTTTTTATTCTTCTCAAAATATGGAGGAACCAGTTATAAGAATACAACACGAAATTACGTTTTTAAACAAATTTTGCTCATGTAATGATCAAAACTTAACGTAATTGTCTCTATTTCCCCTTAAATGCCGGTTTGTGAAATAAATCAAATTGAATTATGAAGTTATTAAATGCACTACGTATTAACCTGATTCTGAAAATCAAATTAAATAGACAAATCAATATACAAACATTTGCAATACAATATTATTTATTCTCATGAAATTACAAGTGTTTTTAAAATATTGTCTTTACAAAATTAAAATTTTACTATTTATTTATGACTCTTTGAACAAGCGGAGATAATTCAGGGAATGATTATATGGGTTTAAATAAAGAAAAACCTCCTATAAACATGTGCCCGAAAACGTTCTTTTACCAGCTATCAGCCATTTTCTTCTTTTGCTAAATAATTTATATCTCTAAACGGTTTAACCGATTAAGCTGAAATTTTGCGGTACTCAACATTGTAAAGATCTAGTTTGAAAAACATAATCACCTTATCCTAATAGTCTATTTAAAAATGGCTGCCATTTAAAAAATTTAAACAAAAATAACCTTGAATTAATTTTTTTTAAATACATTATGAAACAATATTGGAACAAGTTGATTATTTTTTTCAAACTAGGTCTTTATATTGGTGGGAACCTTACAAAATTTCAATTCAATCGTTTAAGCCGTTCTAGAGATGTCAATTATTTAGTTAAAAAACAAAATGGCGGATAGCTGGTAAAAGAAGTGTTTCTGGATATATATTTTTAGGAACATTTTTCTTTATTTTGAAACATACAACCACCCCCTGAATTATCTCCGCGGATTTCAGAAACACTCTGTATATAACTATTCTTTAAAAAACTTATAAATGTGTGATGAATTCAATTTAATTTATCCACACAATAAGAAATACATAGTGTATAAATTTTAAAAGAAGTTTTTGTGAGATGTGAGACAAACAATTCAATATCCATCAAAATATGGATTGGATTAATTAATTTTTCTTTATTGAAATCAAGGGTCCTTATAATTTCACATGCATTTATGGAAGTCGCTTAAACGACTTCCACCTTATAAAAATAACCGCCCCTATACGCCAACGGACCCTAAATCGTGTGGTTTTAGGATAAGTTTGACCCTCTTATTGTTCTTATAATCAGTTCATACGTTCTTATGGATATTAAAACCAAGTTGGTTGTTAGTTCTGCAGAGTGTTAAATAGACAATGAAACAATGATTTATAATTCGACAACAGTTTTTACGCAAGTGGAAAGTCTTGTTATTTCCACATCCGTCGTTTTTATCAATAATTAACTAAATTTAAATAGAGATACGATCAGAGTTTTAATTATGAAAATCGTCAATTACTCAAGGTACAATTATGTAACGATATTCAGAGCATTATAATGTCAGTAACAGATTGGTATTTAAAACTATGTCTTTAATGTTAGTTACTTTATCGACTAAACAAGCCATAATAATTCTCTTTTAAAATTTGATATTGTTTTGATGCACGTACTTGTAAATACACAAGCACTAACTTGATGCAAACACACAGAAAGCATGTACTATTGTACTCAACACAGTATAAGATAAGATAAATGCCAGGGCATAGAGGCCTCGGTGGGATAAGAAGGTTGACATTCTTGCTAAACAAGTAGCAACCATTTTTAGGATCTGAACAGATATGGTAGCCATTCGGCAACTGCGAACAACCAACCAATGGACCAGGAAAGAGTAACATCGAAGATGATAGAACTATCCTGGCAGCAAAATGTGCAAGCATCTTTCAAGCGAACGAGCTTAGCTCTAAAAACAAGTCTGGCTGCTTTCATAACCGTCATGGAAAATTCAGGGAACATTTAACAAGGTTAAAACTGTCGATTGTACGGGCGAGGAGGTGAGTTCACAAAACAACAAGTCCTCATGGACTGCGAGTCACTAGAGTATAGATTGTTTGGGTTCTTGAAGTTTGGGGGGGCGAACTAGTATTTTGTTCAAGTGTACAGTAGTCGTGTTATTGTTTACCATTACTTCTACGGTAGCCAGCTAAAGATTAGAAGAACGTATTGAAACATCAAAGTGAGGTCTACTATTCACAGATTCACACCTTTCGTTGTATGAGAAAGTCTGTGCCGTCTGTGCCATGTTTGTACTCCATTGATCCTCCGTAATCACAATCGGAAGTGATAGTTGATGCTTCGTCACATAAAGGAAAGGTATAATTTAATAACTGGTTAAAAACCCGCCACGGTCAGGCCCTGTGAGATAATCAAGAAGATGCAACCGAATTTCCGTTACCATGGTAACATCTTCAAACTGTTACGTAATCAAAACTGGTTTGGTCACTTTCACTTTGACCTTATCTCAGGGTTTACAGAAATAACTATTGTTTCCAAGTCTGGATTGGAGCCGAGTTATTTGTCTAATGATGCTGAAACTTTCCTACACACAATCAATACGGCAGTTGGTTTAGACAATGGTAATTTTCATAAATGTGTTTTTACCACAATTTTGATGGATGTGTAGTTTTAGGGTGTGTACATTATGCTATCTAAAAATATGTGCTAAATATTCGTCATTCCAATTTTTATAATTAAATAAAAAAATTATTAGAAAATACACGAAAATTTGACGTTATTGATTTTTAGGGAACGTTCTAACAAACAATACTCTACGGGGCTCACTTTAGTGAGTACGGCTTAGCAGTCCGAAGGAACCTAGATAGATCTACTTTTTTCATGTACTACCGGGTTAAATCCCTCTCTTTCATCTTTCCTATTAGCTCTCTCTTGACCAACTCTTGTTCATTTCCGACCTTGACACTGTTTGTATTTGAGGGCTAAGGCTCTTTATTGTATGTTCTTTTCTTTTTTTTTTAATAAAGCGATGATGACACATTGGTTTCCCCTTTGAATAACAAAGAAAATATATAACAAACAACTGTACTTTATTATGACTATTTTATATATACAGGGTGACTGAAACAGGTGTGACCACTGTTTCATTCCATAAGTACAAAAGGTCAAAATTATTTTGAAGTTAACCCCTCAGGATTTTTTGAGTTAAAACTAGAGGTTTCATATCACTAGCGGTCAGCTCTAAATACATTATTTTAAGACCTTTTTTATTCTTACATATTTTATATCTCGTTTAGGAACTGGCAGTTAAATGTTTCAAAATTTTTAATTCAAACAATTTTCAGAGACGATTTTTCAAGGTAAAATTCGGGTGAAATTTAAACTAGAGCTAGGGGTAAAAGGTGTAATAACACTACTGTTATTTTTATTTGTTCTGTATTCTGACGAATAATAGAGTTATAACAAAAATCATAGTTTTTTGTAATTGTCTAGAACATCCACTGGCTTACACCAAGTCTTTTATTATTACTAAATGATTTTCACTCTGGTTAATTAAGGACAAATTGTATTGTTAAGCACTGTTAATGAAGTTATATCAGCTATAATATCTTATTCACAAGGTCTAATATATCCAGTAATAATTAAAAACTGGTGTAAGCCAGTAGATGTTCTCGACAATTAATAGAAAATTTACACAAAATCGAATGTTCAGACATTTTGAGGCATTGTAACCGACTTCCTTTATTGAAGTCCTTTAAAAACTAATTTGCAAAGTTATTTTTATCCAGAAAAGTAATAATTACTTTCTCAAACTTTATTATTTTGTATACATTACAGTCTATTCATGTTTTTATTTTAAATTCTGTTGAACTGTTTTAAGTACGGTAATGGACCTCTGAAAACGCCTAAAGCTTTGAGCGTTTATAGCTCCTCAACGGTTAGAGATATGTAAAAATACTCAAGAATAACAAAATCTTGAAATAATTTGTTTTATCCAACGTGGAATGCTCTACACCCAAAACGTGTGGATCGATTTTAAACAAATTTTGATAGGTGGACATATTTTTTCTCCACATGCTGAGACGTTTTTGATAACTCAAAAAGTATGATGCCTATAATAAAATCAGAAATTAAAATTCTGATTTTTTTTTTAAATCGGCTCAAACGAATTTGCTAAATTATAGCGCTAACTACAAAGCTTATCTATCCCTCCAAAAAATATCTGTAAATGAGTTATCCCTAAAAACCAAAAACATCAGGGAGCTTACATGAAATACGTATTTTCTTGAAATCAACTCTACCGATTTCATTTAAATTTAGACGAAATGTAAAGAGTGATAACCCAAACCAGTGTGCAAAATTTAAAATAATCACAAGGAATCAGTTAAGGAATAATTCTCAAAAAACAAAACTAACCTTGAACACGTTCATTTTAAGCATAAATTCCTCTTTAAAATGTTTACACTTAAGAGAAGTTTATTATACAAATGAAGCAATTTTATAGAACTTATATTTTTTCTTGTTGTTTAAATGCAAAAAAACCTCACGGTCATAATCGCCTTATAAAAAAAAGGAAGAAAATATCATTAAAAAAGGCCCCCAAGCCCTCGAATACTCTATTGCAGCAGATTCAGAAAAGAACAAGAGTTGGTCAAGAGAGACCTGATAGGAAATATGAAAGAGAGCAATCTAATCCAAGACTACATGAAAAAAGTGAAGACAGCTAGGTTACTTCGGAATTGCCAAGCCCGTACTCACTATAAGTGGGTCCCTGAGGGTAATTTATATATATATATATATATATATATATATATATATATATTGTTTAAAATAATCTATAAAATGTGAAACGTCTTCCTCTTTTTTACTAAAAACTACCGAACTTAAATTTTTTACAACAAATAATTTTGTTAGGTTGGTATTTCGATTATAAATGTATGTACGAGAAAGTTTGTGCAATATTTTTATACAGTTTATTCAATCTAACATTGTGTTCCTTTTATTGTTGTGTTCAGTTCGTCCACTAAAACTTTAAAATGCCACATATATTTGTAAGTTTATTAAATTGGTTTTGGGAAGATGAAAGACTTGAAAGATCTGTAACTCCTCTCTCCTGTCTCTGTGACAGGCTTCCCCATGGAAAGGGAGGGGGGATCTCTTGGGAAGCGCAACAAGTTAATCTAACTATACGTCGATAACCATCTAAGAATCCTGAGATGTGTGTGACAGTGTTAATCAAATGTTTATAAATTAATTTAACTTCTTCTGACAACAATCATGTCGAATTGGAAAACTAGTGACAGTGGATTACACGCGTAGCCAATCCGTTAGTCTCAGTTTCAGCTCAATCTTGGAAGACGCGTCATTAGTCAACAGTTGGCCGTTTAAATTCCTTATATTTACAATTTGACGCAATGATGTGGGTTTCGAGTTTTTAAATGTTAATAAAAGCTGTAGAACCAATTAACAATTTTTATTTTTAAAATCTCAAGTTAAATGTTCTATTAATAACATCTGAAGAATCAATTAACAATTTTTATTTTTAAAATCTCAAGTTAAATGCTCTATTAATAACATCTGTAGAACCAATTACAATTTTTATTTTTAAAATCTCAAGTTAAATGCTCTATTAATAACATCTGTAGAATCAATTAACAATTTTTATTTTTAAAATCTCAAATTAAATGCTCTATTAATAACATCTGTAGAACCAATTACCAATTACCAATTTTTATTTTTAAAATCTCAAGTTAAATGTTCTATTAATAACATCTGAAGAATCAATTAACAATTTTTATTTTTAAAATCTCAAGTTAAATGCTCTATTAATAACATCTGTAGAACCAATTACAATTTTTATTTTTAAATTCTCAAGTTAAATGCTCTATTAATAACATCTGTAGAACCAATTAACAATTTTTATTTTTAAAATCTCAAGTTAAATGCTCTATTAATAACATCTGTAGAACCAATTAACAATTTTTATTTTTAAAATCTCAAGTTAAATGCTCTATTAATAACATCTGAAGAATCAATTAACAATTTTTATTTTTAAAATCTCAAGTTAAATGCTCTATTAATAACATCTGTAGAACCAATTAACAAATTTTATTTTTAAAATCAACATCGTTAAAATCTCAAGCTAAATGCTATTATTTGCCCCCCCCCCTTTTATGTAAAGGCTAAAAATCTCCTGGTCATCATCGTCTTATAAAATAAAGACCCTTTGCCCTCGAGTACTCTAAGAGAACAATAGTTGGTCATGATAGACCTGATAGGAAAAATTGATGAGAGTGTTCTAAATCCAAAACTGCGTGGAAAAAGTCTTGTTCCAGTTAGGGTTCCTCGTAGTTGCCACGCCCCAACTTACTATAGTAAACCTCTGAAGAGTCATTACATAAAATTACAGATTTATAAACTCGAGATGTAAAAACTACACTCCTGAAAGTCCTTTAACATTTTATTGTAAGCCAATATATAATGTGTTTTTATCTTTTAATTTGTGTGTTATTTATAGTAATTTTTAGGCTTAAATTGGCAATCTTTACAAGCAATAAATGA
Organism: Aphrophora alni; assembly: GCA_963513935.1. NCBI lineage: Eukaryota > Metazoa > Arthropoda > Insecta > Hemiptera > Aphrophoridae > Aphrophora > Aphrophora alni. Next base: position 89,065,739 of record OY740774.1, on the reverse strand, counting down.
TTTCAAAAATTTTCAAAACCAGCGGTGGTTCATTTCACCATTCGACTTATATTTTACTTTAACTCATTGATACATATATGTAACTAGCTGATGGCGCCAGTTTCACCTGAGATAGTTTTATAAAGATTTTTTTTTTAGCACAACACTAATAATTGTGGTGCTATGGAAATAAAATATGCCCAAATACAGCAACACACAAATTTTGATCAAAATCGACAGAGATATTATTTTTGGGGCAAAAACACCCTTGGTGTGGAACATTTCCAAAACCCTTTCTTAATATGCGTCTACAGACCTACCCCAAACCATGTTAAAAAGTTCATAGCTCTGGGCTTCTTGGATCCAGAGATATGATTTAGAAGTAAAAAACACCCTAGGTGTGGAATATTTTCAAAAACCCTTTTTTAGTACGCGTCTACAGACCTACCCTATACCATGTTAAAAAATTCATAGCTCTAGGCTTCTTGGATCATGAGATTTTGTGATCATTCAGTGGGTTTTGACTGTCAAAACCCACTGAATATTATAAATATGAATACTCTATGAGAGAGAGAGAGAGAGAGAGAGAGAGAGAGAGAGAGAGAGAGAGAGAGAGAGAGAGAGAGAGAGAGAGAGAGAGAGAGAGAGAGAGAGAGAGAGAGAGAGAGAGAGAGAGAGAGAGAGAGAGAGAGAGAGAGAGAGAGAGAGAGAGAGAGAGAGAGAGAGAGAGAGAGAGAGAGAGAGAGAGAGAGAGAGAGAGAGAGAGAGAGAGAGAGAGCTTATGTAACTTTTTTAAAGAAATCACAGAAAATAATCGGTATAAGTGTTACATAAATAACAATAGGCCACATTTGTTATAAGGAGTTTGTCTCCATAAATTATTTCAGAATTAAAATTAGAATGTAGTTATTGCCTTGGACATGATCGCAATGTATACCATCCCCATAGACAATAACATAAGAAACAAATCGACAAAATAAACAACATATCGAACAAACAATCTAACAAAACAAAACACATCAATTTTAAAATTATGCTCTCTACTGGACTTATAAAAACAATTGTTTATTATTATTCAACACTCATTGGCTTCATCACAAAATAAATAGGTCTACATATAACAATACATCATGCACATGAAAACAAACAGCCCCAGACATAAAATATGATAACTTAAAAACACAAACAACGCCAGAAAGTAGATCTCATCAAAGCAAAAACTACCGGTGTGGAAACTCCTCCACACAGTAGTTGTTTGGATATTTTTATAATTAGCATATTTTTTTTTCAAACATGTTGTGCTTTCAGGAAGCTTATTCATCATTTCTCCACCTGCTTATGAAGGAAGTTCACTGTATATATTTAACTTACTGGCTAATACCATAGTGTCAAGCTTGTGTTGCGAATCAAAGGGGGTTCCTAAAATCGAATTCTAATGAAATTATTTAGACAAACATTTGGTTTAGTTCTAAAAATACTTGTATCGACAATCTGAGTTCCTCTCTAGTAAATTATCGAACCTAATACATATAAACTATTGACTCTAATACATTTAAATAACACATAATACCAAACTAATTTATTAGTTAAATATTCTACGCTTTCGATACAGAGGTGTGCCAATGATTATGACACAACATAGACTTTAATGTGAATTACCAAGATTTACTAAATTGATTTACTCATGAAGCTTGCTTATCTTCCAATCCCGTGACAGCACCCTGGTTACGTTCTCCCATTCGGCAGAGTGTCCGCCTGGTTCAGTCTTACCGTTCCAGCCAGGTCCCACTGTGTCTCAATTCCTCACTGGGCATGGCTTCTTCAAGGCGAAGCACCACAGTTTCACTCTGGCCGAAAATCCAGAGTGCGACTGTGGCGAAGAACAGACCGCGATACATATCATGCAGGACTACCCAGTGATGGAGGATTTAAGGTCTGAACTTAGTTCAAGAGGGGACGACACTACAGGAGAGGAATGGCTTTCCACGAAGGAGAGATACTCCAGACTCGGAGGTTTCATGACCGCCGCAGGAAACATCTACCCGGAGCTCAATTACATGGCGAACCAAACACCGATGGACATAATTATAACATCAACGTCATCTTCTTTCATCATCACATCATATCACCTTCACCTCATCTCAGCACAAGACATCATGAACAGGAGAGGCCAATCGATTTTTTCTGAAGAGGCTCCTACCACTGGATAGGCCCTCACGGGCTTCGGTAAGTGGTTAGCCGACTGGAGCTAACTAATGGAAAAGAAAAAAAAATGAATGACCTTCCAGCAGCTCCGTGTCAACTCCGACCGTCAATCATTCACCGCTAGGTCTGATCTCGATTTCCTACCAAGTCTTACCTCGTATGTTCGTTCTAAATAAACTTTAAATCGTAAATTAACCTTAAACACTAAATCCTAATACTTGTCTGATACCATGATCACACTTGAGTTTAAAAGAGAACAATATTTAAGTATATAAATTCACAAAATTGTAAGTACTCCAACTTTCTTCGAAGCGTTTTTACAACTTTTTTTTTTAAACCCTGCAATAAGTAAAACACTTTTTACATATTCTGAAATGATGAGTTTCTCCGAATTTGGTACTTCAGATAATAATACACCAGTTTATAATAGGATGTTAAAAGTATGCAAGTGCCGCAGTTATTTTCAAATTTCTAAATATACCTGAGCAAGTTTTAGCACTAATTGCTAATGTGGAGGATGATTCCAGTTCAACTTAATGTCAATTAGGAGACCCAAAAACTTTACTGCATGCACTTCTTCAAGTATACTTTCACCCAATATGACACTTGATGTTTGATTTAAGCTGTTTTCTATTAAATTGTATGTACTTAGTTTTAATTAAGTACTTCTTTTAACTTTTAACGTTTCTCACTGTGAGGTGATTTGATCAAGTGTACAATATCTGTAGTATTATTTACCATTACTTCTGGATCTATGAATATTATTGTCACGTTGGGTTTACAAGAAAATCAATTAAACTTCCAAGAAGTGAATTCCACTGTTCACAGAATACTAGTATCGTTCCCAAACAATGAATTTCAAAGCCAGATGACTAAACAACCCAAAGCCTCCTAAATCTTTAATAACTAAATCCATCACTTGATAGCCTACATGACAATGTGCATTACGCACTATCTCAATGGCAGTTGCTAGAAAGCCTTTATGTAACAGACGAAGGATGACACTGCGAGTTCACTACTTTCTCTTATAAGATTACAGTACGTAAAAGTTCAATAAGCTATTTAAATTGATAAAACATTATTTCAATTTATTCATAAGCAATCATAATGCGTGTTCATGACTAATTGTTTGAATCGAGTAACTTTCATTGGCTCTTGTTTCTGCAAGTTGTGCAAGCGATAAGTTCCACATTAAACGCCGATCAACTAATCCCAGATCGATTGTTGATCAAATCGTTGGGTTGCCTGAATCGAATAGTTCCGATTAGATGATCTCAAGTTGAGATAAACGATCAAATCCGTTCATAGCTCAAATATAGGTAGTCTAGAGACAGTTATGTGATGAGTTAATAAATTGAGGTTGAATTTTTTCACGAATTTATCAGTTTTGAAGTGTCTTGCGCTCACTATAGTAATGTTTGGAATGACTTATGTAAATCGTCTACAACTCAAAAAAATGGAGAGATTTTGATCAAATTTTGTACGTGAGTTTTTTATTATTCAAAAATTTGGGACAGCTGCTATAAGGCCAAGATTTAAAATTGCGAAAAATTCAGTTTTAAAACGTTTTTATTCGATTGTCCTTTATAACGTATCCTCTAAGGACTCGAACAAAACATTCTGGTCGCAATCGATCTAAAAAATGCAGTTTCGGAAATACAACAAACCGATTACCGATTTCAACCGATTTCCTTTTGTTGGATGTTAAATTATGACAAAACAAATGTTCCTTTTTTAATATTTGTTTAATGATTTCAAAGTTTGAAAATTTGATATTTTAGTAATAAAAATGTTACAATTCTATTTATTTCCTATATACTAATTTAAACTATTTATAGTTTGCACACTTTGAAATTGAACAATTAGACAAAACACAGCTTATAGCAAAAATAAAATAACTTACAATTTTGTCTAATTACAAGAAAAAAAATGTTCAAGTAGTTACCAAAAACAAAATACAAATTATCCTACTTTAGAAAGAAGAAAATCATAATTACAAAAATAAATGCATAAAAACAAATTACTGTTTTTAGAAACACCTTATTTTTGTTGTAAACTATGTAAAGGACTGCTACAAAATTAGATAACTCCATTGGTTAAGCCAGTTTTGGGTTTACCTGCATTTCAATCATATGAAGACAGTCTATGAAGAACAAAGGAAAGGTGGGGAGTTCTTCAACCCGGCACCAACCATTATATGTTATAAAAAAACACGTCGACCCGGCACTGGTCCCTTCACCGGCCGCCATGACAGTATGTCAACCCGGCACCAGCCACCACTCTTACCCATTCCACCTACACTACTCCCCCTCAACCCCTCCTTTCTCTTTTTTCTTCTCTTAATCACCTCCCCTTTCCGTAAGGTGCCGTGGGTTCGCGCTGTCCGTATCCTCCCGATACCTCCCTTAAAATAATTGGGCGCCGAGCTTTACTAAACGAAGGTGTGAGATGGTTTTAAAAATGAATAGGGGCGAGCTTTGTAAAATGAAGGTTAGGTTAGGTTAAGTTAGGTTAGGTTATGTTAGGTTATATTAGGCTAGGTTAGGTTAGGTTAGGTTAGGTTAGGTTAGGTTAGGTTAGGTTAGGTTAAGTTAAGTTATGTTAGGCTAGGTAAGGTTAGGTTAGGTTATATTATATCTAGGTTATAATACATTTCTGCCATTTATTTCAATTAAACAGCTGGAAGAAGTGAGATTTTAATGTAATACTGGTGAAAGCGGGAAGATAACTCCTGGATGTACCGCTCATTATTATCGTAAAGCATATAGTCAAAGGAGTTAGGGGGTGAGATGCCTAGGGTTCGAGGGAGGGAAAGAAGAGAATGAGGGGTGTATGTTTAGTGTTGTGGAGGGGGAACCTCGCTCGCCTACCTTTAAACTGCCTCGGTGCCGGGTTAAGTTGTGAAATTAGTAACGCCTGATTAACCTTATAGCGGTGGTCAGATTAGGTGCCGGGTAGACGTGCCGCCAGAAAGGTGTGCACTCCCCCCTTTAAACGAAACCTTCAAAATTATTTATTTATTAACACTTTCTAAAATTTATTTAAAAAATAAACTTATTTATTGGAAATTGTGCTTTGTACCTCTCGAAGCGATTTAGTTACGGAATTTCTGCAATTCCTTTACTACATATCTTATTTTGAAATAATTAGATCATATTTAATTAATCTCGGAAGACACTTTTTAAGAACAAAAATACATTAGTTTAGTAGATAATAAGAAATATAAAAGTACAAAATCGAATTCAAAATAACAAATCGACGTATGCTTATGGTTTGCGTAGATTATATCGCGTATCGTATGACGCATGCGCTTCACCTGGCCAGACCAAATACAAAAATTAGTCCTAGTACGCTTTATAACATAAACATAAGCGATCGGACAATCGCTAACTTCATGTACGTACTAAACTAACCAGACCTGGTTTTCGTACTTTTATATTTCTTATTAATGAAGTACTTATTGTATTTTTGTACTTTAAAAGTGTCTTCCAACATCAAATAGAATCTCATTGTTTCAAAATAAGGTATGTAGTAAAGGAATTGGAGAAATTTCTTAACCTTGGAAGATGGAACATATAATTTACCTTTATTATTATTGAAAGTTCCTATTAGTCTTGGTTTTATGAAAACATTATTATATTTGAAAGCTATTATTAAAGATTTTGTTGTTGTTGTTGTTTTTTTTTTTTTTTAACAGTAATATTAAAAAAGGTTTTCAAAATTATAAACTCTAAGAAGCCACTTATTTAATTTTGCTAGGAAAAGTTTATTGATATCAATTAAAATTTTAATTATTTGGTAAAATATAGAAGGCCTAGGTTGCCTGAATAAACAACATTTTTAGAATATTGTCAGTTTAATTTTGAATTGACAGTTCTGTTCTATTTTAGTTTATAAGTTCATACAAAAGTAAAAGTGGTCGGGAGGGACTTAATTAACCTACTGCATATAAACATATGTACGAGTATACATGAAAAAATCAATAAAAATAAAAAGGAGAGAATGAAATCATAAACAGAAAAAATATGCTATCCAAATTTTTTGTAAGTCTAATAGTTTTCATAAAAAATGTGATCATTATGCCCCTTCTGATTTTACTGTTACAATATCTTGAACAGATTTGTATTGCGTAACAGATTTATGTGTATTAATCTTACATATTATCACTGTTAATTGGGCTTGAAGTAAGTATTTTAATAGTACAAAACTTTAACTTTAAATGTCCTATGGTTCTCGACGTTTTGGTTCATTAAGTGGAACATTTAATCACATTTTGGAACACATTAAAACCATTTTTAATATTTTTATCACAAATATCTAATGAATCTTTTGCTTGTAAGAAAACAAGGCGTAAATGCTGAAATAAAAACATTGAAAATGCAAAATGAAGACATATACGCTATCTGTGAGTGTTAAATTGCACTAACGTCAGCTTCAATTGTTTCTACAGTTGCATTTTAAGTCAATTTAGGTATCAGAAAGATCGAAAGCAAATTTTTAACTAACTTGCAACATATACAATAAAATCGGCATGTTCTACAGGATTCAAGTTGGGTGCAAATTACTTCCGGTTCAGTCCACAAATCTTATTACAGTAAGTCTAACCTATTTTAACCTTTAAGGAAAAGAAGTTGTACAAAAATTAAATAGTAACCACTAAAAGTTGGATTACTCTATGAATACATTTCATATTAAAATTATAGCATAACTATGGGTGATGCTCATGATTCAAACTAGGTAAAATTACTTCCGGTTCGGTCCGCAAAATCATGTATCTGTGAGTCTAATCGCTGATCTATGTATCTATGTAATGTTCGCCTAAGCCTTGAGCTTGAGCAGAGTTGAGCTTGAAGTAAATAGTAAACATTTAAATTGAACATTTTTGCAGTGAATTACTCTAATTTATAGATTACATTTCTCTTATATGTTGTTCTCTTTCTTATGAACTATTGAACTTTCATTAGAAAATTTACTGTAATTAATAAATATGGAAACTATACTGGAGCAACAGAGAAGATACCATGAAGAAAGAGAGAGGTTAATGGACGCTATGGTAAAAGAAATGCTTCACAAAAAATCTGGGGTAAGGTTGAATTGCTTAAAGGTATTTGTATAAAGTTAATTAAATGTTTGTTTAAAGGTCTAGGTATAGGGTATAAAAACACTTGAATTTTCCTATTGGCATTAGACATAGGTTATGTTATTGTATTGTTATCAACATTTTTACACTCTATGTAGTCGTAATTTAATTCCTATTGTTATACTTACTTTCTACTAATATTGAGTCACTATATATTAGTGACTAACAATAATATCTGTGGATCGATGGAAATTATCACTTCTACACTTAAGCCTAGGCATACCACACATTAGTGTTTAGCCTATTAGTAGTATAGGCCTAAATAGGTAATTACTTACAAAGAAAGTTACAGCTATTTATGGCGATTTTTTTTTAAATCATATTCTACATAGCCTACCTTATTTCTTAATAATAAAATAAGTTTTCAACGTTGAGCTAACTTTTTTGCCGAAAAATGTATTTGCACGATAACTGTAGGTCTGGTCAGATGGCCATGTATAATCAAATCGTTATCTAACCCCAATTGAATTTTGAAAAAAAAAAAGAAGAAATTGTCCCACATGGTGTTCCCAAGTGGTCACCCATTTAAGTACTAACCATGGCCTATGTTACTTGACTTCGGTGATCTATGTATTGAATTGTGTAGTTTTGAAATTGTGATTTTTGGGTGAAAAAATTAACTCAGTGTTAAAAACTTATTTTATTATTAAAAAATAAAAATGTAGAACATGATAACAAAAAAGGTAATTTTTTACATATAGGTAACTTGTAATTTTCGGGGTTTTTTTTTAACTCCTACTAGCCTACATACCTTACTTCTTAAGATTTAATAATGTTTTCATTGCTGAGTTTATTTTTTTCAATGAAAAATTACAATTTATAATCGACGTTTTTATAGGTTACTCATAATGGCAAAAGATAATAGCAATGAGAATAGCGTATGGTTTGATGCATGCACATTACACAATGCCTACAATAGATCGCTATTTATATGTCACGAAAGGTTGGGCGAGGTGACTATGTATATATATATATATATATATTATATATAAAACCACCGAGCTAATAATTTGCTTACTCTAATACGTAGGGCGATATTATTATATGTCATGAAAGGTTTGGCCAGTGGCTATATATCTGGCCAAACCTTTCGTACGTTTATTGAAGTTAATGTCATTAATATGAAAGATTGATAGCATAATGTTTGATCTGTGATCTCAGATATAAACATTGAAATTTCGTGTAACGTATAAGAAGCAAATTTAAACATTAGTCATTATGTAAATCCTATAAACCCATGGCTATATGTATGAGACGTTAATGTGAACATTAGTGATTATGTATAACTATAAACCCGTCGATTGTAAATTGTAATTTTTCAGTGAAGAAAAGTAACCTCTGCAATGAAAAAATTGATTATTCTTTAGAAGTAAGGTAGGCTATGTAGTAGACGATTTTAAAAAAATCCCAAAATTAGCAGTTACTTTTATGTAAACAATTACCCGAAAAAATCACCAAAAATACCTCTAATTTTCTTTGTAAATAAGTAGTCTCCTACTGTGTAAATATTATAGGCTACACAGTATTTAACATAGCCAGGCTACACGAATTTCACCAAATTAAAATTGTGATAAGTTTAGTGAGCTTCATTGATTTGCTCCCTATTCTTAGTATGAAAAATATAAATTATTGTTAGGCCTACTTAAATGAGCAACAACTACGGCGGGTATGCAACAATTTTTGTTAACTTACAACTTGTTACTAGGCTAAAATCATTAGTAATTTCTTAATAAGGATAGTCTATTATAGCCTAAAATAAATATTTCATGTTTAGGACAGGTTAGGTTCTATTATTAAAAAAATCTTAATATAGGCCCACTTTTAAATTAAATAATTTTAAGATTAATTGTAATAAAGGGTAATTATGTAGTGTACCTCTCTCCATATTTTAGTGGCTAAAAATCATGCAAACTTAGATTATTTACCTTGTTTGTCATTAATCAGATATATTTTTACCACGCTAGACAATTTTCAAGTCTCAAAATCCATTAATGTTGTAGAAAATTAATACACTTTTAGACACAAGGAATCAAGGCTTATTTGGGTTATTACTCATGTGTATGTTATTCCGAAAGACTATGTTAGTTAGGTTAGAAAAGGTGGCGGTAATTCTGCGCAATTACTTGGTTAACCCCAAATTTTTTCATATTTTACTACGGTCATAAGGATGTTCTCAGAAAGCAAGAAACATATAATTTAAGGCCCGCAAGGCCATCTGCCGAGCGATAAGAAGGTTCAAAGTCCACGCGATAACAGTGGCTTGCGGGAGACGCGCGGAAGGCCAGTTGTGACAGTACCATTATATAATTATATATAATGACAGGTTTGGCCAGGTAGCTATATATATAGGTACCTGGCAAAACCTGTCATTATAGGCCTTCCGCGCGTCTCCCCATCGTACAGAGCGATAAGAAAGTTCAAAGTCTACGCGATAACAGTGGCTTGCGGGAGACGCGCGGAAGGCCAGTTGTGACAGTACCGTTATATAATTATATATAATGACAGGTTTGGCCAGGTAGCTATATATATAGGCCTATATATATATATATATAGCTACCTGGCCAAACCTGTCATTATAGGCCTTCCTTGCGTCTCCCGCAAGCCACTGTTATAGCGTGGACTTTGAACCTTCTTATCGCTCGGCAACCTGTATGATGGCCTTGAATTATATGTTTCTTGCTTTCTGAGAACATCCTTATGACCGTAGTAAAATATGAAAAAGTTTGGGGTTGACCAAGTAATTGCGCAGAATTACCAAGGTGGCGATGAAAACAGAAACATAGAAGAAAAGACCTGTCTGGGCTATGCTGGAAAACTAGACAAATGTGTGAGTTAGTTTGATCCATTGAACGACAAAAGATAAATAATTGTATTCAAAAGAAGACCTACACATGTTCTTTTTAAAACACAAACTAAAATGTCAGAGTTATAAGCCTCTAAGTTAACTTGTCAACCAAGTCTCTAAACGAAACAAAGAAGTCTACATTTATTATTTAGAAAATAAATTGTTTAATTTGTGTAGAAAATAATTGAACATATTTTTATTTTGTTGCAGTACCGGGAATCTATTAATTCTGATCATAGGTTGAAGATGTTACTGGATGTAAGTAGCCTATATTTATATAAAGTCATAAAAATAAGCTAGTCTAGTAACTATCTAACTAAAGTTAAAATAAAAAACTAATTTTCTAAGTTTTGGGCGTTCACTCGGACACCACCTCAGATTATAAAGTTCTTGGTATCAAGTATGTGAAGTAGATTTTATAATTATATTTGTGTTTTATGTAGGCGTAGTTATTCATTAACTGTATTTTATAAAGTATATAAAATTTATGTATCCGTAGTTTTAGTACAAAATGTATATCTCTGAATTTTGCCCATCCCCCTAAAGAGACCTTCAGAAGTGGGTGTGAATAGTTACTTGTAAATAGGTTTTTTTATTCAATTTTTCATTCTAACAAATGTAATATTGGTTCAGTAGCTTTACTTTTGAAAATTGTAAGTTGTTATTTAGCAGATTTCCATAGATTTTTGATAATTTTAATATACATGTTATGTATAAAAGCACTTTAATAGATTCCACACACTTCCAAATAATTGACAACTTCCTCCATTCTTGACATTATATTAAATGTAATTGCTACTATGGCTATGATAAACTCTCTCGTGGATGGTAAATTTTGTCTTTAATACATCATATCTTCATATTCTTCACACAAAAATCAAGGAGACACACGTTGAAATTTACTAATAAACGCCAGGAATAAACCTTAAGATATTATCTTTCAATATCTATGGATTTACTTGTACTTTTAAAATTTTAATAAAGTTTCTTTCGAAACCCTGAAATTTTTGGAGTGGACACAGTATATGTAAGAGTTGCTTTTGTCTTGATATAAAAAGTTAGAGCTATTCATTCCTATAGTAATAATGAAAAATGAGTTTTTTTTATGAAGTTTTGATTAGTAATAATGACAATTATGCGATTTCACAAAACAGCATTTACACATATTCTATGCCTTTTTAACATTGTAGAACCTATCTTTATATGTATATTTTTTATTTTGTACAAAATGATATGTTTAAAATGAATTTATATATTTCAGCAATACATGGACAGTACGAATAATTTAAAAGAACTCTACGAAGACAAAGACTGTTTAAGAAAAGAAGAAGTAGCAGCGTTGTCGGGTCCAAATGAGTTTTCTGAGTTTTATTCTCGTCTTAAAAATATTAAAGAATTTTATAGAAGAATGCCCAATGAGGTAAGGCTTTGAGTTTTATTATTAATTGTAATTAATACTTTGTAATATAAACCACAGTAAGATGAAACTTATTGAAACTCTACTTAATCAAATCCCTACTTAACCAAAACGGTAGCAAATTTTTTTTTTTAAATAAATACACATATTTTATACCTATATTTAAATTAATTTTCAAATTATATAGAAAAATATAAAATGTAGGCGTACCGTTCTTGAAATAGATGAAATGAATGTAATGAAAACATTCCCGAATCCATTCTTAAAATTGTCGCCTTTGTACTAGCTCTCCATTAAGGAATAATGGTGCCATTGCAGAATGTCAAAGATACCTGCTCATACATTGCCTTGCTCATACATTGAGCATCAGTCTATTGATGTCAGTTTAGAGTTCAATTTTTCTAAAACACGTCACTTAACTCACAGTAGGCCTACATACAGTACAGTGTGGATCTTAAAATCATTTCACAAGTTTAGTAAACTCTAAAAAAAATAATAAAATAAAATACAATGGAAAATTGCTCATTTTTCTACATAGACAGCTAGAACATTGTCCTCTAACTACACTATTTTATAATTTTGTATTGTAATTTTTCATTCAGTTTTTATCTACTTTGTGATTTTTCTTTCTATAAATATAGTAGAAGTTTATTAATCCTGATTATTTGGGGCTCTTAAGTTGTCCAATGTAATGAAAAAGTCCAGATTAAAAATAATGATCATATAAAATGAGCCGATGTATATTTAAAATACCCTGTACAAAATATGCAGCTGTTGAATACCCAACTGTTTTATTTTTCTGCTGCAGCCTAAATTTCAATTCTTCGCACGACTAATATTGACAAAGGAAGATTGTAAAATCATTAATCACCTTGCAATTGATCTGCAGGCACCTGTATTCTTTTCACAACAGTTGCTTCCTTTTCTGCATTAAGTTTCAGGACAAATTTATTGTAAATCATCCTTTTTCTTCCTTGTCTTTACGTCTGAAATAATCTGTTTGACGGTGCCAGAGCATATAATTGCTCGCTTTTAAGTTTTCAAGTTTTTCTATAATGCATTGTTTGTCATGAAGAGAGACGGCCATGTTAACTTTTCTTGCTTTCAGCGGGTTTAAACAACATCACAGCACATAAATAAAACAAAATGTAAAAGTTTCAAGAGCAATTATATAAAACAACAGTGAAATTGTAATCTTTCTCCCTTTTCTGGTCAACAAATTTACTGATTTAAAGATTATTTACTTTACTTTTGTACATCTGTACTCAAATGATTTAAATTCAAAATATAGGTCACCAACATGTGATTGAGCACATTTACTCTTTTTTAAAAATAAAGTTAATTGCAGGGCACAAATTCTTTAGAAGAATGTACTTGCATTAAAACACAGTCATGGTATCTGAAATGCATACATTATTATCAAGAGCAGAATAAATACTTAATATTGATAACAATAATACAACCTGATATACAATCATAAAATAAAACTAAATCAGAATGTTCATAAAATAATACTAAAATTTAATCAAATTAAATAAACGCTCATGTCCCTATTTTTTTAGGTATTTTATAGTTTTTTTCATAAAAGCTGGGTTTGTCTAATATCATTTTACTAATTTTTTTTTACAGAATGTTATTGACAACTAAATGATAAAACCTTTTACATTTATGGGAAAAATTACAAAAATTTATTTGTATAAAATATATAAGCATTTATGTAGAAATTTTAGCTCTCGAAATAGCGACTTTTTGATTCCTGACATACTGACTCCACAAATTTTACAAAACAATTTTTTTTTTTATATATATAACATATATGATTCTGTACATGTTTCTGAAGAAAAAAATGGTGTTTTACAAATTGAGTGTCAGATTAGATACTATTTTTTCTGATTTTTTAAATAAAATATAAAAATGGCCCAACTAATGCACTGCCGCTTCTAGGGACTGAGTTTTACTACAATACCGTATTTGAAATGTTTGCTTATGAAAACATATTTTAAATAAAATGACCACTTAATGTTTTGTGCATATTGTTTCAATATAATTATTATTTTTTAATATTTCAGATCTGTGTGCCTATGTCTATTGAGTTTGAAGAAATAGCCAAAATGAGAGAGAATCCATCTGAGGAATTCACAAGTAAGGGATTCTGTTTTATTTTATAACTTTTAAATTAATCTGATTTATTACTTTTATTATTTTTTTTAAATATGATATTAACAGTTAACTTCCGAAAGTTGATTTGTTAGTATAACACTTTAATATATTTTTTACTTGTTAATCCTCTTCTACCTTAAGGTGTTCATTGGAAATAAGCAATACTAATGGAAGCTTTAATCATCAAATATTTTTTAAAAAAACATCCATAACAAACACTTTATTAGAATTGGGACAACGCTTCAACTGTTACATGTACACAAACTTTCTTGGTATTGAACTCTAACAAGGTGAATAAAATAGAGGTATTGGTCTTGTCTGTTGTTACAGTTGATTTGGTCATTGAATCATTATTTTGTTACTAATTACTAATAAAGTCTTTTTCTTTTGTTGATACCCTATGATGCCACAAGAAGCTCACTGTCTACTATCTTCCACCAATGACTTGACTCTCTGTCACTTAAACTCTCCACAATGTTCTGCCAAGTTCTTTTGACTCTTTCTTGATACTTTTACCTTCCATTCTGGTCAATCAAGCTTTCTTTTAGAAAGCCCATGCAGCAGAATTGTACCTCATCATTCGCAAGCCTTATCTTACAGACTGATTTTCTAGTTAAATTCAATCCTTTCTAATTTTATTTTCTGTCTTGCACATGAACCTAATTTTTTAGGAACCTGAAGTTGATTTGACATATACTTCTAATAAAGTTCTAGATATTTAAAGATGTCCACCTGTTCTAGAGTTTCGTCTTCAAGCCTCACAACTTGATATTTTCCTTCTATTCTACTATCATATGTTTTGTTTTATTTAGACTGATCCTACTATTCATATCCTATCCATATAAACATAATATATATGGTTTTTTTTACCGGCGTCGACCTAGCGATCTTCTGCCGCCCCAATTTCCTTCCTACACCCATTCAGTAATACCCGTCATCCTTATGAAGGAACAGATACTACCGATAGGGTTGTCTAGGATGGTTTCCATCTCTTTCCCCGGAGGGCCTAGAGAGTATTGCCTGGCTCGTCCTAACGCCTCACACTCTAAAAGAATGTGTTCTGCGGACTCTTCAGCCAAACCACATTTCCTGCAAGTGTTATCTGCAGCAATCCCTATCCTGTGTAGGTGTTTTCTGAAGTGACAGTGGCTCGTTAAGAGCCCAACCACCCACCTCATGTTATCCCTTCTGAGAGAGATGAGTTGTTCCGCATGTTTCTTGCTTGGTCTAAATAACCTTTTAGCAAGTCTACTAGTGGTTGAATTCGTCCAGGCCCTGTTCATCCCCTCCCGTATCCACGTATCAACCGCTGCCCTGGCATGTCCATAGGAGATTCCGAACATCAGTTCCGGGCCCACGAAAGGGGATTTTGAACCTGACCTGGCTAATTCATCTGCTCTCTCATTACCATCAATACCTGAGTGGCCAGGAACCCAGCCCACAGTGACCGTGTTCATCTGACTAAGCTTTATCAATGATGAGATACAGTCCCATACCTGCTTCGACTTTACCCTAGTCGTGTTTAGTGCCTTAATAGCAGCTTGACTATCTGTGAAATCAGAATGTTCTTACCTATGTATTTCATTCTTTGATTCTCCTTGATACATTCAGAGATAGCACCTACTTCTGCTTGGAAAACAGTAGCATGCTTACCTAGGCTCAGTACGATGGAACTCTCTGGGTTGAGCCCATTTATGCCACCGCCTGTACCCATCTCCGTTTTCGAGCCATCTGTGAACCAGACTATATCTTGCTCGTTATATAACCTCCTTCCAGACTCCCATTCTTCCCTAGAGAAGATCTTCGTCTAATGAAAGGCTTGTCTAATGAAACATTAGGTATCATGTGATCTGAGGGCATGTCTAACACTTACTTCCCTGTTGACCACTTGATTTATCCTGCAGTGCCCGATTGCAGGCCACCTCTTTCTCCAGCAACCCGTTTGCTGTAGTCTGTATGCACTCATCCTGGCCTGTCCCTGAATATATACCCCTAGGGGAGGAAGATCCAGTAGAGCATTCAAGGTAACCGTTGGTGTAGACCCCATGGCCCCCGTGATGGCCAAACAGGCCACCCTTTGGAGACCATCCATTCTACTTCCAACCCCACCTTGTAACGTCTTAGTCCACCAAACCACCGCAGCATAGGAGATTAGTGGTCTAATGATCATGGTGTAAATCCACATCACCACCTTGGGTTGCAGACCCCATTGTTTACCAACAGCCCTCTTACATGCAAACATAAGACACTTGGCTCTGGTTACTACCCGTTCTATCTGTGGGTTCCAGGTGAGCCTTTTATCCAACACAGTACCTAGGTACTTCACCTGGTTCTCCAACGCTACCTCCTGCCCAAAGAGCTTAGGTAGCGACCTCACTCCCAAATTCCTTTTTCTTGTGAAGGGAATGAGAGAAGTTTTTACAGGATTCACAGATAGCTGTTCCTCCTGACACCACCTTTCCATCTGGATAAAGGCAGCCTGCATGAGGTCACAAATGATGCTCATGTCTCTACCTCTAACTACGATGGCCACATCATCGGCATATCCCTGTGATAGAATCCTTGTTCGTTTAAACGCCTAAGGATCTTATCCACTACCAGATTCCATAACAGGGGGGATAAGACTCCGCCCTGTGCACATCCACGTCTAGCTCTGACCGTGATAATTTCATCATACAGAGTAGCCTGGATTGACCTACTGTTCAGCATGGCAGACACCCATCCTACAACAGTCTTGTTCACTTCACAATCCTCCAAAGCCCTAATCATTGATTGTATTGAAGTGTTGCTGAAGGCTCCCTCTATGTCCAGGAACGCCGCCCCCAGAGCTATTTCCTTTGCTTCCAGACTTTCCTCTATTCTGCTCACTAAATGATGTAGAGCAGCCTCAGTGGACCTGCCTGGTCTATAAGCAAATTGATTTTCGTGCAAGCCTGAACTCCTAAGCACGCTATCTCTGATATTGACATCCAGAATTCTCTCCATAGCCTTTAGCAGGAAAGAGTTTAGGCAAATTGGTCTGTAGGCCTTGGCCTGAGCATATCCCGCTCTTCCAGGCTTTGGAGTGAAGACCACCCTCGCCACAGACCAATTCCTTGGAACATGGCGCAGCGCCAAGCTCGCTCGAAAAGCACCCGTGATAACCGGCCTGAGCACCTCCAAACCCTCCTTGAGGAGTAAGGGAGTGATCCCATCCGGCCCCGGAGCCCTATGCATCTCGAACGATCTTATGGCCCAGTCCACCTTATCCTCATTAATGAGTCTCCTCGAGCAGTTCCAGTCCGCTCTACGTGGACTTGCCGTAGTGTACAGGGAGGGATCGCTTCCTCCCTCTATCTCGCAATCCGAAAAGTGACATCCCAGGAGTACTTCCAGAATCTCCCTTCCGGACTGCGTATACGAGCCATCTGGTTTTTCCAGAGAGCCCACCATATTGGTATGTTCAGCCCTCAGGATCTTCTGGAGTCTAGCCGTTTCAGAGCACTCTTCCACTCTTTCACAGTACTTTCTCCAGGAATCCCGCTTGGCTTTCCGAATTACTGAGTTATACTCAGTAAGTTTTTTATGATAGGGTTCCCAGCAACCTTGATGTTTAGAGGCCTTGAACAGAGTTCTAACCTCCCTCTTCATTTTTGCTAGTTCCTTGTTCCACCACCTTACCGTATCGTGTTTTTTTCCTTTGTGTGAGGGGTCAGTTGGCCTGAAAAGCACCCTGCACCGCAGCCTGCAGCTGCACCGATACTTCTTCCAACTCCTCTATCCCCCTCACTTCAGGCCCTATATCTTGAACAGCCTGCCCCAAGTCTTCCCTGTACTTCTCCCAGTTCGTCCTTTTGGGGTTTCTGAACCAGATGACTCTCTTCTGCTTCCACCTCATCTCGAATAGAATGTGCTGGTGATCTGCCAGTGATGGCTCCACCGAGACCCTCCACCCCTTGATGAGTTGGGCAGTACGTTCAGTACAAACTGTGATGTCAATAACCTCCCTCCTCACTCTGTTGATGAAGGTCGGTTTGTTACCTACATTAACTATATCTAAATTATAACTAGACAAATAGTCAAATAGAGACTTACCTCTTGCATTACAGTTGGAGCTGCCCCATGCAAGGTGATGCGCATTGGAGTCCATTCCAAGGACTAGGTGTTCACCTTTCCTTTTCGCTTCTCCCACAATGCGTGTAAACTCCTCAGTTGGAGATGGATTGGCCGAGTCGAACGGGAAGTATGCAGAGCCTATGGTAATTTCTCCACACACCTCCTGGTCCTCCAATCTCACCTTAGCTGCCACCAGATCCCTGGAACAGAACTCATTTAGCAAAAAGACACTTAAATTCTTATTCACTAACATGCATGTTCTGGGAGCGTCCGATGACGTATCGTACATCAGCCTGCCCCCAGAGTCTCCCAGAACCTTACCTTTCACCGCCCATGACTCCTGGATCAGAGCCACATCGATGCCTTCGGCCTTGAATCTGCTGGCTAGGTTAATATATATGGTTACTTTTTTAGGTAGATATTTTTAGCACCTAATATACTATTATTTTTATTTTGTAGGTGTGTTCATTTAAAATAAAGGGAAACAATAACTTTGCTTATATTTTAATAAAGTGAGTTATTATTTCAGTTATTTTAGGAAAAAATACTATTAGCTGTTTGTTTATGATCTTCATGTTATGGCTCATTTTAAACTGTTGCAAAGTTGCTGTTTTTTTTTTATGGAATAACTTAATAGAATTAGATTTTTGGGCTTAGATTAGAATCTTTAGACAGTAAAGTTGTTGGGCATAAAACTTTCTACAACTTCCAACTATTATGTAATATATTTTTCAATTGTTGATGCACCATGTTTAAAACATTTTGTAAAATGTGGGGTATAAAGAATGTTAACACTTCGAAGCCCAAGCCTATGTATAGCTCGAGATATCGTGTATACGCATTTGACCGAACCCTGAGTATAACTCGGGCTCTCGTTTTAATTCTTTATTAATATGTAGTATGTGTATTCTCAGGTTTCGTCTGCTTCCAATGATACAGTAAGGTCTGTAGTTCAATTCCAGCTGTTCCTTATTCCGTATCTAGAAGCTGATATATGGAATATTTGAACAGATGTTTATGGTTATGTTTGGTTACTAGACGCTGTGTGTTGTGTGAATGTATATCATTTGTTTTTGTGCAGTTATTTTTATAGATCTATAGTTTTTTATGTTGTAGATTATTAGAGTTATAAATTACATTAATATGTGTTTAACTGTCCTTTTCTCTCTAAAATGGATCCTCGAAATTATTTTTCCATTTGCTCATGATGTTCATTTAAAATTTGTTTATTTTATACCGTATAATGAGACCCCAAAATTTGAAGGAAAAAAATGTCATTAGGATAAATTTATTGAATCAATTAGAAAGTCTTTAAGGAAAAAGAGAGGAGTTCTAGCTGAAGAAAACATCCCAACTACAATCAAAACCAGCTGACTTACCGGTCGCCATTTTGGAGAAAAAATTCCTCCAAACTGAAAAAATGCAGTCAACAAAAATGTGTAAAGTTTGCTTAGGTGACCGTCTCCACTTCTTTTGACCAGCTGGAAGCTCCAGCTGGCTGGAGACCGCGTACACTTTAGCCGAATCTTGTCAGGATGGGCCAAGGAGTCGGGTTAGGACGCTAATGAACGCACGCAACACAAGTGAAATTAAATGTTATATTTTATTTTAGTGCCGAATTAAAGAACAGAAATAATTATAATTTATTAAAAAGACATAACGGCAAGATAAAGCCTTAATAGTGGCCGAAAAGCATACCGTTTAATTTAGCTAGCACGTGGCCGAAAATGGACTGACCTGACCTCGTCCCGTAGCGGTCTTTCTTCTCGCGGCTCTCGGAACAGACTCCCGGTCGGCTCGCTGGTTCAAGCCCTCCACTCCTCGTCTCTCCCCTCCCCTTCTACGTCATATTGCACTGCTCAACAAAATCGCAAGTGCCAATTCATATTTTATTATTTAAAATCCCTTTTCATTACATCCTAATTTATAATTATTATGGTTTTGGTTTGATGGGCTCCTTGGCTGGGCCACACTTAGAAAAAACTAAAGTATCAACCATAAAAACTGGAAAGAAGGAGACATCTTGGTGGTGTTCAATAGCATTATGTTTACCTGACCAAAGCTAATTATTTATAGAATGTCACAATTTTTATATTCTGTAATATTTACTTCATTTTCAATAGTACAGTTAAACCATCGACATAAACATTTAATATCACGATTCATCTATTGCTTTATAAATATACAATGAACATAATATGAGTTTATTAAAATATGACCATTTGTTAGTAATATCATTTGCAAAGAGTATTTCTTGTAAATTATTTAAACTTACGTAACCTGCCTTTGACAATAAAGACGAGCTAGGTAAGGTAAATTATATTATATTTATTTCATATGAAACAAACAACCCTTACTAAGTACAGGAATCATAATATTCTTATTTTACCGTATAATAAAATGATTGCTAGTAATTATTTTATGAATGTATTTCATGTAATTAATGTTATTGATAATTAATAATTAAATAAAGGCAATTTGTACTTCCACAATATTTTTTAATGAGCCGTGCCGACCAAGGTTTCACCAACTACGGCATTGTCAAAACCAGCTTACAAACTTTTATTTAATTATTAATAATGGGATTCCACTAAGTACCTACCTACGGTTGGTAGTATAAGTTAGTTATTGATAATATTGCTAGACTTTTTTCTACAATACCTCGCCATCTGTAATTACTTCACATAATTATCTGTAATTAGGCATTACATAACCTAAATGTACGCATGTTTGGTACATTTAATTATCAATTTTAACTGTGAAAAAGTGAATTACGTTTAAAAATTATATTTTAAGTTAGGTTTATATTAAATGAATTTTACAAAATTTTCTAATTATTCTCATGATAGACTAATTCTGAAATTATGAAATTAACTAAGCTGTTATACTAATCTATATGGTATCTGATATTAAAATAAATTAGTTTTATTACAGATTTGGTTGAGTTTTCTGATGAAGAAGGATATGGAAAATATTTAGATCTTCATGAATGTTATGAGAAATACATTAATTTGAAAGGAATCGAGGTATGTATAGAATATAGTTACTCAGTATTTTAATTTATATATTAATTGATTAGTAATAAATCCTGTCTCTAGGGTTTTGGGTTCTTACATTCTCTTCACCTTCACCTTCACTATTAGATCTTTCTCCACACCTTTGACCGACTTCATCTGGTGTCTTTCAACTTTTTTTCTCCTTCCAGGTCTGCCAACTGAAATATTCTTTACAGTGTTTCCTTCCTTTAAAGCTTAGACACTTGAGTCGCATCTGACTGTTTTAATCCGCCCAGACTCCTCTAATTCTTCTTGTTTTTATTCTCTATGCCTTGTTATCAAATTTAGCCTTACGCATTTTTCTCAAGAGCTTTCATTCTCATTTACTCTTATTTTCTCTTAGAATCAAACTTGAACACAAGATCTAACATATGTTTACTTAATAACATGTGTTTCAACAACAAAGTCCCCATCCTCAGTGATACATGAGCTACAATAACTAAACTATAACTATTATTTTTCTCTTGATAGTGTTCTCTTGGCCCCTACTGGTCTTTAACATTCTGGTTTTATTCATATACTGTTTTATAAAGGATTAGATGTATTTTTCTAGACTCTGACGATCTTAATACTTTAAGAATGAAACAAAATCTGTTGGCTGCTGTTCGGTTGGCCAGTTATACTGGCCATGTCCTTATAGTAGACAGCATGGCATTGTTTTGACATGAATTGTCTCTACCGCTCGGATGGCCAGTGTACCACTGCCCACTCCCCTCTCCGAGTCAGCTCGGCAGCCATCATGCCGGCTTCATCCCACCAGGTCTGAATTATTTTTACCACAGACTGTAATTTTTACAAAGGATTTTTTTTTTTTTTTTTAAACAAAAACCAATTCCATTTTAACAATTATTTTATTAATATACACAAACAAACAAGATACTGAACTAAACAAAATCATATGATTCAAGTTAAAAGGGAAAATAATGCCTAATTTACTATTTATACAAAAATCACATATATTTAAAACTGACGTGAACACCTTACAGTTTTTTTATTTTAAAACAAACAAACATTTTTTTATATTTTATTAATATAGATACTTAAACAAACAAGATAATGAACTAAACAAAATTATCTTTCAATTTAAAAGGGAAAATAATGCCTAATTTACTAATTATAAAAAATTTATAAAATAAATTAAAAATTGGGTATAAATTGAATATATTTAAAAGTTACGCAAACACCTAGTCAGTTTTTTATTTTAACACAAACAGTTTTTAAAATTTTATTAGTAGGTATACACAAACAAAAAAGATACTGAACTAATCAAAATCATATGTTTCAAGTTAAAAAGGAAAATAATGCCTAATTTACTAATTATAGAAAAATCACATATATTTAAAACTGACATGAACCTTACAGTATTTTTATTTTAAAACAAACAATAATTTATATTTTATTAATATAAATACACAAACAAACAAGATAATGAACTAAATAAAATCATATGTTTCAAGTTAAAAACGAAAAGAATGCCTAATTTACTAATTATACAAAAATCACAAGACACTGTGTGTGCGTTCTCAATGTTGTAAGAAAAGAACACGTGTTGATTTTGGCATTCCCGGCGATACTTTTCAACGATAAAGTTGCCAGAACTGCTGGTCATTTAGTTAAATAGTTGTTCGATAGGTTACAGCACTATACACACATCCCAACAAAAAAATATATTGATAAAATGCAACATATGTTTCTTGGCCAGTGCTGCAATCTTTCCGAGCGTTCGACGGTTTTTATCTTGGCCAGTACCACTGGCCATCTGAGCGGCAGGAACAACTGATGTGGAATTAAATCACAGTTGTTGCAAATGTTCGCGGTCAGTACAGCTGGCCATCCGACAGATAAGGACAACCTATAAATACTCTATCCGAGCGCAAAGGGGTTAATCTTGCTCTTATTCCTACAATATTATTCAGTATTCGTTCAGTATTGGTCCAACATATTTAAAATCGCTTACTTAAAACTATAATTGTTAGCTTAAAATACCTGTACGTTTACAATTTATTTAGTATTTACCTCTTTTGAACTAACTATATATTTAAGAGTCTAGTCTATCCTGGGTTAGATCCCTCTTTTCAACTTTCCTATTACATCTTTCTTGACCAACTCTTGTTCTTTTGTGACACTGACACTGTACAAGGGCTTTATTTTATGCTCTGCTTTTGTTCTTTTTTATAAGGAAATGAGGATTGAGTTGATTTTTTGCCTGTAAACAATAACAATAAAAATCATTTAGACTTATTAAGTTAGGTTAGGTTAGGTGTAAACACTAACAATAAAAATCATTTAGACTTATTAGGTTAGATTGAGTTATAAAACTCTACCTGTTCCTCTACTGTACCTGTTACAATTCATAAATACTGAACAAAGTTATAACAAGAAAACATAAATTTTCCTCAATAGTTATAAAACCCCAATTCTACAACAACATACTAACAAGACAAAATTGTAATGACCAAGTTTCATATTCAGTAGTTACTCCTGCACCACAACACGTCATCTTATTGGTGTAGGAATTGTAATATTTTGTTCACTATTGATTTATTGATTACGAATATTCCACAAATTTTGCTCAAAATATTTATGGTCTTGTTTTATAAAAATTGCCCATATACAAATTTGTAATAATGTTTGAATTTTCAGAAAGTGGATTACATCACATATCTTAGTAATTTTGACAACTTGTTTGAAATCCCAAAAGAGCGGAAGAATTCAGAATATCGTCGTTATCTCCATACAATGTTGGATTACTTACATCAGTATCTGCAGCGTATCAGACCTTTGTTGGATATCACTGGAGAAGTAGATGCTGTTATGAAGGAATTTTTTGCAGCTTGGGAGACTGGCACGTTTCCTGGATGGCCTGTAAGTATGATAGTAATGTAGGTAAAGATCTCTGAAGTACGAATAATATAAAAATATAAGTTACGATAGGATATTAAAGAAAAATAAGAATATATTTCAAAAGCATATTATTGCTATTGGATGAACACACCTTACACTACTTTTCAACGTAGTTTTCTGCCATTGTTGAGGGACTTTTTATACCAGATGTTCTATTCCTTGTTAAAGATGTCACCTGTTATGTAAACCACATGTTTAATGACCTGTTTGATGACATTGCCTCACTTAAATATTAACCAGCAAGGAAGAATTTTAGATGTTGAAACACACAGAAATTGTTTGATGCAATGTGTATTAGAACTATTCTCATAATCCAAAGTTGTGTGTGTTACAGAAACATTTTGTGATATTTTATGGGCTGGCATTATCATGTCTCAATAAGCATGCTATATTGCCTATTCTGAATATTTGACACCATTACTTAAACATTTCACAATAGACAACTGCATTAATTGTGAAGCATTGAAGCAAGAAGTTCACAGACAAAACTCTTTGTCTGTCTTAAAACATTGTGCACATGATCAGAATTGGATACTTTGTACTTGAATTTCTTCCTTCATGACAATGAAATATCGACTGTTGCTTCGATTTAAAGAATGTGTGTGACATTCATCTTGTGACTATAAATGGCTCAAGAAGTCATTATTTTCCTCATATGAGTAAGGCACTGCCCTACTGTTTCAATTGGGTTGTTCACATAAGTTTCTTTGACACCTAGCATCTACACAATTTCTGATACTGCAGTTTTTCAAACACATTTTCGTAAATTTTTTGGAAAAAGCAGAGAATTCTGTTCTCTCTAATCTCGTGAAACTGCACACACTAAATCTTTATCAGCAAAGACAGTTGCCTGCTCCATTCTTCATTTTGCATTTCTTTTTTTTGTGTCTTTCATTAAAATATATGTACCATTGCATGTTCTCCGATGTTTAAGACCATCCGGCGTTGACTATAGTGAGTATATGGGTAACAGTCCTAAGGTATCCTCGCTTGAACTATACGGTTTTTCATGTAGTCTTGGGTTAGACGCCTCTCTTTCATCTTTCCTATCAGGTATCTTTTGACCAACTCTTGTTCTCTTCCAACTCTAATGCTGTTTGAGTGTTTGAGAGCTAGGAGCCTTTATTTTTGTCTTCCTTTCGTTATAAGGCTAAGATGACCTATAGGTTTTTGCCTGAATCAGAAACTCTCTAGGTATGTAATATCATTGAATAGAAACAACCTAAGGAAAGTCTTAAGCTTCATGACTGGTCATGGAGCTTTCAGGGAACACTTAAACACCATGGGTCTAACTCAAGGCAGGACAACCTGTAGACTGTGTAACCAATATAAAGACACAGCAGAACACATACTTTTGTATTGTGAAGCTCTGGAGAGGAGAAGACTACAGATTTTCGGCCTCACAGGCATACCTACAAAGGAAGACGACCTAGCTGCACAAGTTCTAAGACTCACGAAGGATTTAGAACTAAAGTGGATTGCCTAAGATAAGGAAGCGCACAAAAAGTCTTAAATGGCTGAAGTGCCTAGTGACTTCCAACATAATAAAAAAAAAAAAAAAATAGGTTTTTGCCTAGAAAGAAAATAGACGATGAATTTCAGTAAATTTAATGTGGTCACATTTAAACCACAAACAAGCAGTTCGATTTTCTTAAACATTACATGTACATAACCATAGTGCTTACTGTGTAGTGCATATATGGTGTCCGTATCTTGCTGACGAATCAGTTAACTTTGCACACATGCAGGGCCGGATTTCCTAATAGGCCCGGTAGGCCCAGGCCTATGGGCGCAAGCTTCCAGGGGGCGCACGGCCGAGAGAAAAAAAAATCTATAAATAAAAATAAATAGCCATAACAACATATTTTTTGAATTGATTACAAAAAAAATCATTCTGATATTGAAGTTCATTGGAACAAATAATTGTTGGTAAAGTTAAACTATTTTTCAACATTACGCATCAACTTCGTTACAACATTGATCTCAAACACGGGAGAACTGGCTGTACGGAATGCTTTGTTGCGGGAATGCTTTGCGGGTTGGATCGTTTTGTTTCAGTCCCACGAAAGTGTTTTAAGACAGCATTTTGTTAAGCCCAGAACCAAGTAAATTACTCAAAAAACTTGCAATTGTAAAATTTATTGTGGAGTGGTGTTTAAGCAATTAACATATAGGCCTGTTATAATTTTTCAATAAATGTTTTTGGGGAAGTAACTTTAACCAGACTAGGGGGCGGAAAAAATTATTGGGCCTAAGGGCGCCAAAAACTAAATCCGGCCCTGCACACATACTAAATATTGTAACCACAGCTCTACTCCATAAATATTTAAAAGGAAACTTACTTTCTGGCTCTCCCTTGTAAATAAATTAAAGTTTGTGTTTTTTTTTAAATCTTAATACTATATCTGATATCAAAAGTATCAGGTACTAATCAGTATCATTATCGTATTGTATCAGAAACAGGAATGCCCTACCTTTCTTATATATAAATTATTTGTTTAATTTTTTAAATAAATAATAAGTGTTAAATTTGTATTTATAATTTACAGAAAGAAGCTGGTAGTGTGTTGACTAACGTTGGAGCACATTTAGACTTGTCAGCTTTTTCATCATGGGAGGAATTGGCTTCATTGGGTCTTGACAGGTTAAAGTCTGCTTTGATGGCTTTAGGTCTGAAATGTGGAGGGTAAGCAATCCACTGGTGATATAAACTGTGTTATTTTAATATAGTGGAAAATCGTTTTAATTAATGTTCAGGAGTTTACCAAGTTTGGAAATTCATATCAAACTGTATAATCAGTTCAGTTGGAATTCACTCTTGTACAGGGATGATTCTCCCATTAACTACAACTCCATAAGAGTAGTAACATAAAGTGCTTATCCAATAACATTTAATTGTGCATATTGAAAAGGAGGAGGAATACAGCAGGCATATTTGGGAAAGCTATGCTTAGTATGTTTTAAATAAAATACACCAAATAAAAGGAAATACAATAAACACTTTATTTGTACAAAACAATACAATATGACATTTTAATGACCATGATAAAAGTGTAAAAACCTATCACAACATTATTTAATACAGCTTTTGACACATTCTTAATACCTTTAAGTAAAACTTTTTTCCTTCAAAGAAGAAAATTGCAGGGCTCATTTTTGTTATACTTTTTTCCGCATTCTTTTTGAGCATGTTTTCTTTTTAAAGGAAAAATTAATTATATAGTAGAATTGCTTATGAGCTATTTTATTTAGGCTCAAATTACCCCAAAACTACACATGAAAACTGTGTTCCACATTGCACAAAAAATAAGATTGTAAAGTTTTTCAAAATCAGGACTTAATCAAATAAATTGAACGTTACAGTTAATTGGTAAAAAAAAAATATACTCTAGTAAGTGGTATGTTAATATGATTTTGTTATCTTGTAGGACACTTGAAGAAAGAGCGCAAAGACTGTTCAGCACTAAAGGAAAGAAGTCATTGGATCCTGCTTTGGTAGCTAAAAGCAAACCTGGCAAGAGTAGTAAATCCCGAGACAATGAACGACAAAAAGATATTGCTGGCCTTGAGGCTCAAGTTTATAGGTAAGTTATACCCATAACTCAAGACAGTTTCTTTTGTATTGAAATCACAATCGAAAAATTGAATATAGATTTGTATAGAAAATGCAAAATTTGGCCTGTGGACACTAATGAAGTATGGAAGATGACATTGTGTAAAAGCTTCATTCACTAACAGTTGCCTCTGAGTAAGATTCATGGCCCGTCAGATTTTTATTTTCCACAAAATGACAGAACGACTTTGTACTATTTTTATTGTTTTATTACAACTATTTTTTATAAGTAAAATTTTATTGGGCGGTACCACATGTCATGTCAAAATAAAATCAGCAAAAGACATTTATAATATAATCTCAGGACCAGGTTCACAGACAGCGTACAGACCGTGAGGCGAGTGATCAAATTGCCTTGGGGATGCGCAGTGGCAAAGAGAAAGTTTGTGCATGCGCTGCAACAACCCCTTGGTTTGTCTCCGTGCACAGCCTTTCTGAAAACATTTCAGTGTATTTTCAGTGTTGTGTAGCTGTTGCCTCCAGTTCCAGTCAAATTAATTAGTGATTCAGGCTTATCAAAATATCCCAAAATTTCTACATTTTGAGGTAAATGTACAGTGTCTTTAGAAAAAATTGAAATAATTTCTCTTTAAGCGGGTGTGTGAAATAGAATTGTTTTAATTGTTTATTTGAGTCACATTTATCTTGTTCTATCGCCCAAAAAGTTGCTAACACTAGGTCTAGACCACCCTGTATATCTTATAATGGTGTAAACATTATTTGTGTGCAATTAATACAGCCCGTTTAGTGAATTTTGAAATTTTTTTAAATGGCTAAAAATCCTGGTCTGCGAGGGAAAACCACACAATCCTCAAACTGTTATCCAAACTATATTATATTATTATTATTGCAAACTGAAATACGAATTCTGTGAAAGAATAAATTATTACAAGCCCTAGGTATATCAAAACATTACAACTTGAGCAGCTATATTATATTATATCAGAGTGAACAACACCCAAATAAAAACCATTCAAAGGATTATTCTGGATTTATAGCACATAAATCGTACAAATTAAGGAGTTGACTGGACATTAATGGAGGACAACTTATCAACAACAGGACCATTGTGTCACCAATAGAGAACTTGTGGATGAGAGGAGTTATAAGCACTGTTTCAATATATTCTATGTCCGGTGAAGATTTAGCTGTTCAGAGAGTGTCTGCAAAATTTATGCTGTAGCTGCTAGTGATCAAACAGAAGCAACTCCATCTGGAAGTTTCACAAGATATATTGAATTCCGCAAATTATGACCTTGACTTCCTCGACACATTTTGTTAAGTTTTGTATTTGCCAGTCTGAGCTTTGGCAATATTGCACAGTACAAAATGTTACTATGTTAAATATCCGTATTTATTGTTACTCCATGAGGCATAACTTCAAAACTGTAGTCATGATTTCTTGAGTTGACGGAGTCTGTTTATTTATTTTTTGTAAGAAATGTTATTCTTTGAAATGCTATTCCCGCTCTTTTCTTAAGTATGTAATGAATAATCCAAGTAACATCCCTGGTCATAAACGATTCAGAAATTCATCGCCATTTTAGTCAAAACGAATGAACACTGCCGATATACTTTTCTTGTGTCCAAAGATTTAATTCCAGAACACACATCAATCGGTAGGGTTGATGTTTGACATTGTACTGTACAATATAAGTTAAACAAACAACTAACACATGCAGAGATTTAAAACTCTGTGGTGATATTGTGGGGACAGCTAACTTTGAAACTGGTCTGGTCTGTATTGTGTATGGTTAGTTGCGCAAATTAACCATACATACTGTAAGTTCTTACTTAAAAAGTTACATCGTTTATCTTTTCCGTTATCTCAGACAGAACTTGTAATGCTCACAGAGCTTGTAAGCTAGAATGAACATGTAATATTTCCAGGGTAACAAGTAATAATATGAACTTTAAATGTAAAAAAATTTCATATTTATGTGACTTTACATCCAATCATTATAATACATTTTCTTATATTAACTTTGTTAAGTTTCAAACATAATTAACTGAACATTTCACACTGAATCAGTTAAATATCGACTTCATTGTATTAGAGAAAATTTCATTTATTAGTTTATTTGTAATTTATAGATTTTCGGAACTGGTTAGTGAACAACGCACAGCGACAAAAGAGAATGTACAAAGGAAACAAGCAAGAACGGAGGGAGAACGAGATGATTCTGATGCTGAAGGCAGTGCTTCAGAGTCAGATGACGAGGATGAAGATGGTGTCCCTTACAATCCCAAAAATCTTCCACTAGGGTGGGATGGAAAGGTGAGATTTTAATTTAATCGGCAAAGTAATCTTATTACTTTCTTAAATATGCACGTAAACATATATATTGAAAATTTCGTAATGGATTAAAAACTTATTGAATTTGCCATACTAATATTCGTTTGAGGTTTCCTGAATAAAAAAGAAGATTTTTGTAATGGTGTCTGCCTCTGTTAATATATATATATATATATATATATATATATATATATACATACTCATCAGTATTCTGGCTTCCCATTTCAGCCTCTGGTAGAACTCTTCCAGTCTTATGCACAGCAACAGATGATAATTGTCCATTACAGTATCCTCTTAATTGCACAAAACATGCTGACTAGAGCCAAGAATACCAATTCTGCTGAAATAAACGACCAAACAATCGCCTATGTTCACTGTTCAGGTGAAACTCTGCGATTGCTATTCTTCTTGATTTATCTTTATTTTCCCTCCAAGTTTGTCCAGTTTTAGACTACTGT
The DNA here is from genome assembly GCA_963513935.1 of Aphrophora alni. Lineage (NCBI taxonomy): Eukaryota > Metazoa > Arthropoda > Insecta > Hemiptera > Aphrophoridae > Aphrophora > Aphrophora alni. The sequence continues at coordinate 89,035,571 of OY740774.1, read as the reverse complement.
TTAGTAGTCTGGGCAAAAAGGGCAGTAAGTTTGTCAAAATCGTTGCACAGCCTTTTTTTTATAAGACTTTTGCCAGATATCACTGTTGTTGTCTGAGAACCACCAAAGTATCTCGTGATCACTTCCCTGGGCAATATATTCGAGAGTTTACTTTAGTATGAATGTTGATTTGATTACTTTGTATTTATTATATTATTTGAATATTGCAATAATTATAATCACAAATATTGAAAACAAAGAACAATAAGTTATAATTGAAAAGAAATACATTTTATGGTAAAATGATTTTAGTAAATTCTTAGTGCCATCATCCTTTAGTGATGGGATTTATAAGGAAAATTCAACAATTTTAAAAATAAATTTTATAGATTGTAATTAGTATAGTAATTTTAAAATAACATAGTATATCAAAATCTAAATTGAATAAGCCTATTTTCTTAATAGTAAAACATTATTTTACTAGAACTAGATCATTGTGTTTTCCTTTTTCTTTATCCAGGAAAATTAAGAAACATTTTTACCACATTTATTCGATATGGCCAGTTTGTCAGTTACTGATGGAGTTTGCCATTCTCTGCTTAGACCAATCTTCACATTTCACCAATATTTGATTGACATTATAAGGGCCAATTTTGAGACATGCAAACCTTCTAAAATTGTGTAGATGAGTCATTGTTACTTTTTAATCAATAACTTCCGAACCCTTATTTTTGGAAAGAATGCGTTTTATCAGTTGAGAGTTTAGTTTTGTATGTGAGATATATACTGCATTTTTTTATCCACTGCTAATGCTTTTTGTTATAAACTATGTTTTAATTGTGTTTATATTACAGTATATATTTTTTACTTACTACTTTTAATGATATTTCTTTAACATTTGTTTTTAATGTTATAGCCTATCCCTTACTGGCTGTACAAACTGCATGGACTTAACATCAGTTATAACTGTGAAATCTGCGGCAACTTTGTATATAAAGGGCCTAAAGCATTCCAAAGGCATTTTGCTGTAAGTTGAACTGTTTTAAATTTTATTTATATTTCCTACCAGGATTATCCAGAAAGTAATTTGTTTTGTTATAAAAAGTACAAGACCGTTACAATTTTTTATTATATACAAAAAACATTTGTCTTATCATTTAACAAGCTCGTCTACTCAGTCATTATATAATTCTGCTGCCTATGTTTTGAACCATACCTTCATTTTAGAGTACAATTTCTTATTGTATTCAAAGTACCGCTGTACTAGCTGTTTCTTCATATGCATATTTAAAAAAACCCACCGCACAAATTTAAGAAAACCTGTACTATATGTATAATTTATCATTGTCATGTTTTGTATTGAAAGAAATGAAATTCCGTTTCAGAAGTTCTAACTATAATGAAAGGAAATAATTCATCTTTGTCTTGGTGTTGGTTCTTAATTAATGTGTTCCTCTGAGTTGTCTTACATTATTAATCATGATTTAGTATTACAATTGTCATTGGATATAACCTCAAAATATAAAAATTTGTATGTCCTCATTCCCCTTAAAGAACTATTCTTTTGTTCGAGGTACTATATTATAAAATCACCAACATACAGTAGGCTCACGATTATCCGGTCTAATGTGGTGGTCAGTCGGACCAGGTAGGAAAAAACCAGAGATGTTGAGAGGGTCAATCAGTTCCTTTGCAATTAACACTCAAATTTGTGATAACAAAACATCGCTAGCATTTCTTAGTATATTTAAACTTTTGTTTATAGAATTTGATAAAAGAATTAATCTTAATTCAATTTAATTATTAAAATAAAGTTAAGTACAATGACAAAATATTTATAAAATTGTATTATTTGTATGAAGAATGTATCAAAAGTTATATACAGTGGTATACGCTTTTTCTATTAATTGCTTATTGCTCAAGCGATTCTTTTGAAACTTTACATACTTTTTAATAAAGTTATCAAAAATGTTGTGTGAAAATTTCAACACACTGGTTTTTATAGAAACAAAATGGTGCAACCCGAAAAAATGTCTATCCCTCTACACTTTTATACCTTTAATTCTTGGAGTTTAATTGTTGATTCAAATCAAAAGTAAAATGTTGTGCGTGAGCTATTGTTTTTAATAATGTGCAGAATCAATGCGACTATTTCATGTTGCCTTACCAGGTGTTAATCCACCAACCACTCACTCAATAAATAAATGGAAATATTTGTTGTTGAACTTCTATCCGCTCCATTACTCCGTTCTCCAGGATCACTTTCCACGTTCACGGAGGATCCGTTCTCCGTAAACCAAAATCACTTTCAACAGTAGAGCTACAAACTGGAATCCCCAAATCTTCAGAGCAGTAAAAAGAACAAAATTAAATTTTACAAAAGCCACCTAGTCCCTAACACCTACTTGAAGATGATTCGGACAGAAGAGTGGAGTTCTGTTCCCGCATCATTGAGTTTCATGAGACTGATCCTGATTGGCATACTAATATTGTTTTCTCAGACAAATCAACTTTCTACCCCGCAATGGTATTGTAAATAGACATAACTGTAATTATTACAACACCCAAAACCCTCCCGTTGTTGATTAGAAACTTCTTAAATCAAAAGGAATTATTGTTTGGGTGATTGTGACAGATAACGGTGTGCTGTCTTATGAGATTTCAGAAAGCACCATTACTAGAAATTGGAATGAACACTTTTTAAATCAACAAGGACTACCCCATTTTACAATTCCGAAAATGGCCCAAGCTCTTTTTCAACAAGATGGTGCTTCGCCCCACTATGCAAATCAGTCAAACAATTACTAAATAACAATCTTCAAGGGCGTTGGGATTGGTTGTGGAAGTCAATTTTTAGATTAACTATGCTGGTCTCCTAATTTAACTTGTTTGTGACTTTATCTTGTGGGTATTTAAAGGCGCAAGTATACACCCATAGTTTCATCAATATTGAAGATTTGAGAGTATTATAGAGGAACTTCTTCGGATCCTACATAATTACTTTACAAGGGCGTACAAGTCGTTTGTTAGCTGTTGCTATCAGTGAGTCGCTGTGGATGGGTTTCAGTTTGAATTAATTAATTAATTTTTTTAATCTTGTTTTAAAAATAAATAATTAGTTTTTAGTTTATTTTGAATGAAAATTGTGTTTTATCAAATTACGTTTGTAGCAATAAAAGTTTTTAACAAAAGCAGTACTTTATTTCAATGGCTGTTTTTAGATATTTTCCACTAACTTAGTAGTGTAAAATAATAGAGCTGTAATTTTCTTATACAGATGTGAAAAAAAGTTACTCCCATCTTTTTTCATTCAGCTACGGTGATCGCTTTGTCGATAAAGCAATTTCAAAGGCAATCACTAGTTATAATTGGGGTTTAATACTACGCTGAAAATATGTACTGTGGCTATAGCTGTATCTTACGATCGAAAAAAATTTATAATCTAAATAATTGTTATTTACTATGTGTTATCTACAGATATTTTGATTCAAACTAATGTTATTCATACCACAGCCCAAAACTTCAAATGATAGATTTTAATACCAAAACATTATTATTATTATTTATTTGCCTCAATTTTTTGGTATACAATGTTCAGCAAAGCTGAACTATACATTTGAGTTGTCACTAAATAGCTATACACAAAATATATTAAACCCTTAATACAATAGTTACAATTACATTAAATAAAAACACATTAGCTCCATTATTACATACAAAACAAAAGTATAACAGTAACAACACTTATAAGGAACTAAATAACAATTGTATAGTCTCAAAGACTACTTGCTCAAGTATTCTCTCACCGAGTAAAATGCCCACTCAGTGAGGTATCGTTTTAAGTTGTTTTTTTTTTGTTTTTTTTTCAAATTAATTGGCAGAATCAATTTCTTTCAAATACTGAGGCAGTTCATTGTACAACTTCAAACCCAAGTAATATACCCCATGTTCAAACACTTTCAGTCTATGAATTTGGTATTGGAGAATTTGCTAACGGAAGGAATATCCATGATTGTGCTGACTGACACCACTCTTGTTGGATTTAAAGTATAGCAAAACGTTAAAAAAAATAAATAAATATACAAGGCAAGGTTAATTTTTTTTAAATATATTTCTACATGAGTCTGTATATTCCAAATTACAAATTATTCAATTTTTATGAAAATTTATAGACTTACAGAATTACCCCAGATGGCTACACCATATCTGAGGTGAGAATAAACATAAGCATAATATTGTAATAAATATAAAAATCTTACAGTACTACTTTAATAGCCCCACAGTTGGTGCGGCAATTTTAATAAATATAAAACCTATGGTTTCATAAAATATTACTTTATTAACAAAAAAAAAAGAATTTATGAATTTTATTTTATTTTACTTATAATTTTAATGATTTTAAAATCTTTGCTCAGCTAATGGGCGCCAGGTAGCTTTCGCTTACCAATTTTGAAAAAGAAAATAAGTTAAATATTATAATATCTCGGCATGGGTTCTTTTGAAAGGGTACTCCACAGTGATTCTAAGGTTTCAAATGAAGAACTCTTTTGTAAGCTGAAATTTTACATAAATTTATTAAAGACAAGTTATTTTTTATACATTAACATGTTATAGAGACATATCATGAAAATAACTATGATTATCATCCTAGTTAAATTATTTTTTATTTTCTCTGAAGGAGAGCTGATCTATTATTCCATGAATTTAAAATTGACTTTATGTTTGCAACAAAAAATTGAATTGAACGATTTTATGAATAAAAACAAATTGAAAACATTTACTTTTCTTTTAGTATGATTTTTACGTTCCTTGAATAAGGATAAATATGTCATTTGAAATATTTATTATTCTTGTACATAAAAAGAAATTACTATCTTTTACAAATCAAATTTATATTATAAAATCAAAATACTAAACATTGTAAATTTCTATATAATAACACAGTAAATATAGTGTGTTATGTAACACAAGTTACCAGAACATATTCACATTGCATATAACTTAAAATGTTCCTTGCCGTCTCGTGTCCGTAGCGAAATTATATTTGCATTTCACGAATGTTTATAAAAGAAAATCTGTTAATTATCCGACCACATTGTCACACACACGCTAATTGTCAATTGTCTATTCGCGTGAAACGTCTAACCAAATTAACAGTTCAAACAGAGTTTTAACACACTCTTACCCTTAATCGACCTATGATTAAACTCTTTATACTTTCTATTGTTCTAAATCAACTTATTGCATCACACAATGTCCGTTCTTTCCACTAAAGTCTTTGAATTACATTTTCAACTCAACAAAGATACATCGTCACTCTCCAATACAACAGTTCATTCTAACACTTCTAACTAGACTCAAAAAGCACATTTTTATCTTCTCCACGTTTTTTACTCAGACTCTCGAAATACGACCATTCTGTTCAAAGCTCCCAACAAGACTGAAACCTCATGGTGAAATCTACCTTCCGGTATCCTGGACTTTATTCCAAATCTCGCCACATTAGCGTTATCTGCTTCATCGAATGTTCTGTTCAGTACTACGCGAATCTCAACTAGTCTTTTTTACAAATTTATTCACACACAAAATTATTAAATTTCTTATAACTAAAATTTGTTAAAACCTATACATTATTATTTATTTGTGTTTGGAAATCTATAATGATTGAATTTACTTTATTTTAACTTTAAAAGACATAAGTCACATTTTTGACTTATTTTCCCCCTCCCATTTAACTATCTCGATTCCCGATTATTTTTCAGTATTCAAATTGGATCAACCTTTTTTAGGTGTTACAATATGCGATCTTGGATGTGGCATAACTGCAAGATTTTGAGATTGCACGAAGTGCAAAACACGCAGAGTTTAGTTTATTAAAAAGAAAATGGATTTGACGTTTCCAGTTTAATTTCTTATCAATAATGATTCCCCAAGAGTTTTGATGAGTCTGTACTTGTAATAATGGTTTCAGAAAAAAACAAAGCAATTTTATTTCTTATACATTTTAGTACAAAATGAATTATTTGTGTTTTACTTGGGTTTAATTTTAAACCATTAAATGAAAACGCAACCTCAGCCAAGGTGAATGCCAATGATGAGGATTTCTCTAAATCTTTAATATTTTCTCCAGAAATTGTCAGAGTGGTATCATCAGCAAATAATAAAGCCTTACTTTCACCCACATTATATGGTAAGTCATTAACATAGACCAAAAACAGTAGAGATCCCAATATTGGCCATTGGAGAATCCCTCGTGGATTAATTTGCCAAGACGAAGTATAAGATTTACAAGAGTCTATATAATACTCTTTGTCTGGCAGCTTTAGTTTTTCAAATATTTTAGACACTACTTGTATCCTGCTATCGGGCGGTAATTAGTAAAGTCGGCCTTATCCCCTTTTTAAAAAATAGGTTTGATATGGCTATACTTATCTTCTCTGGAAAAACACATTTTTTAAATGACTGATTAATCAGAAAAGATAGTGGCTTTGCAATAATATGCGAAGACATTTTTAGTACTAATGTTGGAATACTGTCCCAATCTAAAGCTTCATTGGGAAGGGGGGGGTTGTAGGATTATTAACAAAGAATTTGGAAAAGGATGGTTCTTCTTTTTTAATGCTTCAGTCACACTATCAAGATTTACCTTAAGGTTCAAATTATTTGATACCCCAACAAAACATCTATAAAAATGTTGGCTATTTCAATTGGGTTCTCAATAAAGGAACCTCCAGTGTTAAACATAGCATTATCATCACATGAGGGATTTTAAACCCTGGTTTCTCACCGCACAACTTCCCAGAGTGCCCCAGATTTATTTTTGGCCCTTTCATGTGTCTTTCATTCGCCATACATTTTGCAGCCCGAATGATTCTCCTCAGTACTTTACAATATTGTTTTTATAAACATTGGTAAGTGCAGGGTAGCTGAGGGTACGTTTTGTCTCACACGATACTTTAATTTAATGCATACACACATTCTGAGTAGGAGTTTATAATATTGAGTTGAAATATTGAAAAACAAATACAATTTTCTTAAATGTTGAATCAGCTGATTGGCTGTCATGTTAATATATTCAAATAATTATATTTATAAGTTTTTAAAAAATGGTATCTCACTTTATAAATAATAAAAGTCTATAATGAATTATTTAGTATTCCATGTAAATCAAATGTTTACAAATAATTATGATTTCATCTTACATAACGTATATTCTGTGCAGAGGGACTTACTGTGTATGCAGTGAATAAAATATGAATTTTTGTATTATATATGTTCAGGAATGGCGTCACGCTCATGGAATGCGATGTCTGGGGATTCCAAACACTGCACATTTTGCAAATGTAACTCAAATTGAAGATGCATTGGCTTGTAAGTATCTGGAATGTTTTTAATAAAAGTTTATTACAGAACTTGTTTTGTTTGTTATGTTAGTGATTTTGAAATGAAAGAATCATTTGTTTTTGTTTTTTTTAACAAAATTTGATTATTTTTCAACATGTCTCCTTTTAGCTTAATAAACTTTATCAAACGGTTTTCAACTTCTTTAAGTCTTCAAAAAATATGATTTGCTAAATTATGCAAAAAATGGTTTGTTTCAATTATTACCTTTTCAGTCCATGCAAATTATTTTGCACTACACCATTTTTTGATTTTTTACAAAAAGGAAGAAATTGCAAGGGGGCCAAATCTGTAGAATAGGGCAAATGAAGGAGCAGTTTATAGTAAAATTATAAATTTTAGCCACTGCAATATAGTCTTGGGTCAGATCCCTCTCTTTCATTTTTCCTATCAGGTCTTTCTTGACCAACTCTTATTCTTTTCCGACCTTAACACTGTGATGTATACAATTGTACAAGAGTGGGAGTATCGCGTGACATTGTATGATGTGTGACGTCATATGGTTCGATATGTCATACGACAAATTAATAAATGCTATTGGCTGCAATCCAGTTCCTTTTCCCACCAGCCCTTATTACTGACGCTTTCCCTGGCTACATATTCAAGCCAGTCTTGAACTCACCTTCCTACCTGAAACACGCAGTCGTAGTTATAATCTAATACAATGTGTTTTATTTATTGAACCCAAATTTAGTAATATCGTTAACATATATTGCAGTGGTAACGAGCATATATTACAGTGGCGACGAGGATAGCGATTTATAATGAATTGTAGAAGATTTAACGACATGAAGACGTGTTAGGGAAGTTATTGAAAAAAGTGTTTAAATAAGTTTTCGTTAGTAACAAAAGTTTAAAGTTACGGAGGGAAAAGAACGTGTAGTGGCAGTACTATTTTTTCTCTCATGTCTGAAGATCAGAATATTTCAGTGTCTAGTGTAAGCAACATGTCTACCACAATAATTGGGAAACTCTCTGAATTTAATAGTGCGGACGAAACTTGGAGTTCGTACATAGAAAGGTTTGAACTGTTTGTGGAATGTAACAGCATTCCAGATGATAAAAAAGTGTCTACCTTATTAACGGTTGTAGGTGTAAAAACATTTAGCTTATTACGAGACTTATGCACTCCGAATAAACCCGGAACAAAAACTTACAACGAATTAGTGACAATAATTAGGGAACATTTATACCCTAAACCTTCTTTTATATCCGAAAGATATAAATTCAGTTTAAGAACGCAACACGAACACGAAAGCATTGCCGAATATATAGCTAACTTAAAAAAATTATCAACTTATTGTGAGTTTGGCGCGACATTAAACGAACATTTAAGAGACAGATTAGTTAGCGGTTTAAAAAGTGACGCTATCAAACAAAGACTTTTATCGGAGGCGACCCTAACATACGAGAGGGCAGTAAAAATTAGTACTTCCATTGAAGGAGCGGAAAAGGATGCGCAAACAATAGCCGGAGGCAGCGACCCTCAACTCAGAATGCAGAGAATGGCAGTTTCATCGAGACAATGGAAACCTGGGAAGCAGGAAGAATACAAAGTGTCAACCAAAAGTGATGTGAAAGTGATGTGTTATTGTTGCGGCCAGCAAGGTCATTTTAGAAATAAGTGTTTTCATAAAAATAGTGTGTGTCACAATTGTGGAATTAAAGGACACTTGGCAAAGGTATGTAGGAAAAAGGTTAACAAATCTCAGAATAAGAATAAATATGTATCTAGAAATAATAATAATTTTCATAAACACAACAAAAGTCATTTCGTTGGAGTGAAAAATACTCAAGAATTAGATAGAGATAGAGTGTCAAATGTAGACGATGATGTGTATGATTTAAATAATCTGTTTAAAGTAGAGAATGAAAATAATACAAAAAGAGTTAAAGTAGAGCCTATTACAGTTGAGGTAATGGTAGGGAGTAAAGTTATTTCTTTTGAAGTAGATACAGGATCTGCAGTAACTGTAGTGAATGAAAACTTTTATTTGAGAAATTTTAGTAATTGTAAACTATATCCTAATGATTTAAAATTAAATTCTTATACTAATGAAGAAATAGTCCCAACTGGAAAATTAAAGGTTAATGTTAAACATGGTAAATTAAGTAAAATGCTTGATTTGTATGTAATTAAAAGGGGGGCTCATCCTTTAATGGGCAGAGATTGGTTAAAGACCTTGGAAATAAATATTTGTTTTGAAAATAAATTGTTAGGAGTATTGGGTCAGTCAAACCCAAACGAAGTTGTAAATGAAGCTAAACGTGAAGATTTAGTAAATAAATTATGTAAGGAATTTCCAGAAGTATTTACTGAAAAATTAGGTACATGTAAAACAGAAATTGTTTCTTTGAAATTGAAAGAGAATTTTAGACCTAAATATTTTAAACCAAGACCCTTACCTTTTTCTATGAGAGGTAAAGTAGGAAATGAGTTAGATAGATTAGTAGAAGATAAAATCTTAATTCCTGTAAAAAGTTCTGAATGGAGAACACCAATAGTTCCAGTTTTAAAGAAAAATGGTAAATTACGCATTTGTGGTGATTTTAAAGTTACTCTAAATCCATCTTTAGAAATAGATAGTTATCCAGTACCAAGAATAGAGGATATTTTTGCTTGTATGAAAAAGGGGAAATTGTTTTCAAAAATAGATTTAAGCCAAGCATATATGCAACTAGCGCTAGACAATGAATCACAGAAATTGTGTACAATAAGCACTCATAAAGGTTTATTTGCGTATACAAAAATGCCATATGGTATTAATTCTGCACCGGGAATTTTTCAAAGGGTTATTGAGCAGACGATTCAAGGTTTACAAGGTGTTGTAGCTTTCCTTGACGATATATTGATAACAGCTGAAAATACTGAACAACATTTCAGTAGGTTACAAGAAGTTTGTAATAGGTTAAACCAAAAAGGGTTTACCTTGAAAAAAGATAAATGTAAGTTTTTCTCTGATAAATTAGAATATTTAGGATTTATTATCGACAAGGAAGGTCTGCACACATCCGAAGCGAAAATTAAAGCTATGCTAGACGCCCCAACACCTTCTAATGTTACAGAGGTAAAATCATTTTTAGGATTAGTTAATTATTATGGTAAATTTGTGCCAAATATGTCAAGTGTTTTGAATCCTATTTATAATTTACTTAAAAAGGATGTATTGTTTAAATTTGATGAAAAATGTGTAAAAGCTTTTAATACAGTCAAGAAACTGTTAGCTTCTTCTAAAGTATTAGCGCATTATGATCCTGAATTACCTATTAAATTGGCGTGTGACGCATCACCAACCGGTTTAGGTTGTGTGTTGTCTATTATTGGAAAAGACAGTGTTGAGAGGCCGATAGCATACGCTTCGCGAACATTATCCACGGCAGAGAAAGCATATTCACAAATTGATAAGGAAGCTTTAAGTTTGGTTTATGGGGTAAAGAAATTTAATCAATATTTATGGGGACGAGAATTTATTTTATGTACAGATCATAAACCATTATTAAGTATTTTTGGGTCCAAAAAGGGATTACCTGCTTTTGCAGCAAGTCGATTGCAACGATATGCTTTGTTTTTATCTGGCTATAGTTTTAAGATTGAGTATGTACAATCAGCTAAACATGCTAATGCAGATGCATTATCACGTTTGCCGCTCAAAGTTGAGCATGGTGACAATAAACAAGAGTTAGATTGGTTAGGAACTTATCTATATTATGTTAAAGAAAGTTCATTACCTATTACTTGTGAGGACATTAAAAGTGAAACCCAAAAAGATATAGTATTAAGAAAAGTGTATAATTATGTAATGTATGGATGGCCAAATCATGTTTCTGTAGAATATCCTGAATTAGGTCCATATTTCAAAAGAAAGGAAGAATTAACAATCGAACAGGGAATTATAATGTGGGGTTATAAAGTAATTATACCAAATAAATTCCGTAAATACATATTAGATGAATTACACACAAGTCATCTAGGGATAGTTAAGATGAAATCAGTAGCGAGATCATATATTTGGTGGCCAAATATAGATTCAGATATAGAAAATCTGGCGGATGGTTGTTCTTCCTGTCTTTTTGAAAGGCAAAATCCTACAAAGAATCAATTACATTGTTGGCAGTATGCTAGTAGACCTTGGGAAAGATTACATGCAGACTTCATGGGTCCATTTAAAGGGAAAATGTATTTAATTGTTATAGATTCACATACTAAATGGTTAGAAGTTTTTGAAGTAAAGTCGACTTCCGCTAGTCAGACAATAGATAAATTAAGGGAATTGTTCAGTAGATTTGGTTTACCGGAAGTAATTCATACGGACAACGGTCCGCCTTTCAATTCGTTTGAGTTTGAGCAGTTTGTTAAATGTAATGGTATTAAACATTCTAGTTCTGCACCATACCACCCACAATCTAATGGTTTAGCAGAAAATTCTGTTAAGTATGTTAAAACTAAATTAAAATGTGCATTTAGAGATGGTATAGATAATAAACTAGCATTGTATAGAATTTTGTTTGATTATAGAAATTCAGTTCATGTTACAACTCAAGAAACGCCTGCTAAGTTAATGTTTAATAGACCAATGAAAACAAGGTTAGATTTAATTAGACCTAATATTGCCAAAACAGTAGAGTTAAAGCAAGAAAAACAAACTCATTATTTTAAAGGAACAGGAACACGAAAATTGTTTGTAAATCAATCAGTATTAATAAGACAATATCGTTCAAATGATAAATGGATACAAGGTATTGTTGTTAAACAAATTAGTCCAGTAATGTATTTAGTAAAGTTAAATTCTGGTATAATATGGAGAAGGCATATTGACCAACTAATTGGTGTCAATTCGCCTCCTTCTGAAAATAAACAAAAACAAGTGGACGAGTCATTGACTGACTTAGTGACAGATACCATTCAAACAAGGGGAAATATCTCACCCCGGAAGAGCATCCGCTCTCCACCAGTTGTTATGAGACATTCCAGTCCCGTTATGATTCAAACACGGAATTCTCCAACATCCGTTGTAAACAATAATACTACTGATGTTGTTGAAAGAAGATATCCAATTAGATTAAGGAAACCTGTTGTAAGACTTGATTATTAAATAATATATTATGTATAATTGTATTTTGTAAAATGTTTGTGTTCTGGATAGAATTGTTTTTTTAAAATAATTTACAATTAAGAAGAAAAATTGATTTTATTTGTTTAAATTGCTAATTTAATTTTGCTAACAAATTATCATGTGTTAATTTACGTTACTAGTTTAATTGTCAAATTGTTTCAAGATTCTAGGTTTAAAGTTATACGACTATGTGTTTAAGTTTTGTTTTTAAAAAGATGTGTTTAAGTTTAATATAAAAAACTAAAATTCTATATTGTATTGTTTAAAAGAATTAAGAGGGAGGAATTGTGATGTATACAATTGTACAAGAGTGGGAGTATCGCGTGACATTGTATGATGTGTGACGTCATATGGTTCGATATGTCATACGACAAATTAATAAATGCTATTGGCTGCAATCCAGTTCCTTTTCCCACCAGCCCTTATTACTGACGCTTTCCCTGGCTACATATTCAAGCCAGTCTTGAACTCACCTTCCTACCTGAAACACGCAGTCGTAGTTATAATCTAATACAATGTGTTTTATTTATTGAACCCAAATTTAGTAATATCGTTAACATATATTGCAGTGGTAACGAGCATATATTACAAACACTATTGCAGTATTCGAGGACTAGGGAGTCTTGCTTTTTTTAGACGATGATGATAGAGAGGTTTTTCGTTTTTATATAAGGAAACAAAAATAATACAGATATATGAGCTGGTAAATTGTTGTATTGAAAGAGAATTTTTCTCTTCGCCAAGTGGGGAGACTTTTTCATCAATTCGCTGTGAATTTGATCCAATAACTAAAGAGACATAATTTTTATTAGACAGATTTGAAACTTTGTGTATACCTGAATAAGGTGGTAAATGTTAAAGATATAATGAGCTATATCAAACAGCCCCTGTAATATCTACATTTTTGCTTTAAGGAATCTCATTTCTCGAGGAATCTCATTTCTCAAGTCTAGTTCCACCAATCTCATTTATTTATTACTCAGTTTTCTTACATATATTATATATTGTAATTATTATATAGAATAATTTGCACATTAATTTTTTTTCACTTCTGGGATACTTTTGACCCAAATCAGATGTTAACATTTTGGTAGAAATAACTTACCTTTATTAGTCTGAAATTTATCTTTTGTATCATTTTTCCATCACTTACAGTTTTTTTTTAAACTTGTGGACAAACTGTGAAAATAATAACTTAACTCTTGTGAAACTCAAGTGAGATCACAATCACTTTCTACACTCTTCTTCTTCTTCTTCTTTGTTTTTCTTTTTTCTCTTTGTCCAATACTGAGCAAAGAGTTTCATTCTTATTATCTCAAGTTATATTCTTTATCATGTCATTCCAAATATCTAATTATTGTTGTATAATATTTTAATTTTCTCTACGTATTAACCATAAATATCATAACGTACAGTTTACTTAATGATATTTTCTTTAACTTTCCTGCATATTCCACATTAAACATTACTAAGGATATGATAGATGCTTGTTTCATTCTTTTACTTATTTCAAACCCTATATTATAATTATTATTTACTTTGCAGCAGATATAAGCAGCAATTGGACCACTGTGGGTTCTTTCTGCTTATTTATTAAAGAGTATTTCAAACCTTCCTGTGGTCCTCAAATACTTCACAAGCTCTAGGAAGACCATAAGTTCCTCATATATTAATTCCAAAGCTCCATACACTATCCACCAGAAGTAGCTGAAATACTCCTTACTTCAATAAATGATTTGTAATCTTCTAAATCTGTCATCTCTCAAGACTGTTATGTTCAGTATGTAATATCTTGTCATAAAACCATCTCCATCCTAAGGTCGCCTCTCTACAGCCTGATTACTGTCTTCCTTCTAGTATCTCCTAGTCTGTGCACGCATTCCACTTACCTTGGTCGTGCTTTTTACACACCCATACTACAAATATATAAACTCTGATATAATCATCTTGTGTGGTTTTCTTCTCTCATAATCAAGTGCATCTATTTTTGTCAGCTTGTCTGTTTTCTTGTCCTCTTTTACTTCAGAGTGACATGTAGTTCAAGCCATCACTTTATTCTTTCCTGCTTGTTAACTTTCAAACTCTGCTGACTACCAATTGTCATTTAATTTTTGTACAAAAAACTCACAACTTGGAAAAGTATCTTTTGTTTACTAAGTTAGATTTTGTATCTCAGAAAATTAATGCATTGTTTTGTACACTGTTTATCTAATTTTAAAATACTTTAGGAATATTTAATATAATTTTGTTTTATTTTTTCAACAGTGTGGGAAAAATTAAAGTCGCAGAAACAAGAAGAAAGATGGCAGCCTGAACAGGAAGAAGAATTTGAGGATTCTTTGGGGAATGTTGTAAATAGAAAAACTTTTGAAGATCTCAAAAGACAAGGATTGTTGTAATGTGGAACACAAAGACATTTTCTTTTGTGTCGATTTCTTCTAATGTAAATACTTTTTATCTCTAATTAATTCGTAACTGATAATTAAGTGAAGAATAAATATAACATAATATAAAAGATGTTTCTTAATAATATAAGTCTACTCTATAATAGCCTTGCTTTATCCAATCCTTGATTTATTGCAGGAAAACATTAGGCAATAAATTGAAAAATTCCTGACACTGTTGTGTATTTAAACACAGTGCGAGTGAATTATTAAATGACTAAAATCATAAAAAAATAAACAATAAATAAATTTATAAAACACAAAAAAGCAGATCCGCTATGCTAAACATATATTATTTTTTCTCCGGATGAAATAACAGACTTGTTAAGAATTAATCAAATTTTATTAATACTAATATTATACATACTGAGAGGTTATACACTATCATTAAGCATTTATTTCACAAAAATATTCCTGTATTTAAGCAAAACTTATTGCTGATCGCAAAATAAACCTTGACATCTCTTCCTCCTGGTCATTGTACGAGGACATGCATGACCTCCGTTAGTAGGCTCGACCTGAAAACAAAGTAGTTTACTTATTCTAAAGTTGTTGATAATATTATTTGTATAGCAAGATTTAATTTTATCATAAAGCAATGAAATTAACGTAAAATTTAATAACACAGAAGGATTGTTACTGAATTGTGCAGCCACCTAAATAGCATCTATTTCGATTCACCCTGTGGGGCTGAGGAAATATTACATTGAATAAAAAAGAATTAAAAGACTACTTGTTGAAGAGTTTCCTGGTCTTCAATATTTTAAATATTTATTGATGTTTGTTAATAAATATGATATGCTCCTAAGGAGGAAATTTTCTAGAATTATCAAATCTATATAGCATAGATCGTTTTGATGTCTGGTATTATAGTTTGTATATCTGTACAAATATTAGATTATGCTTAAATGTTACATAACAAATTGCTTTAAGGTTAGAGTTTGGACACATAGCTTATGTTTTAGATTTTGTATGAATAGGAGACACAGGCTTACCTTCAAAAGTGGTCTTTAGTATTACCTAGTAGTACACACAAATAAAAAACACGATAAAACACTAAAATTCTGAAATATTTTATAAACACTATTCACTTTCTCAATCAGTAAAATGAGGCTGTGTCTCCTATCCATACAAAATCTAAACGTAACAAATTGTTTGAAAGATATAGATACAGGAGAGTGTAAGTATCCGCAATTTCAATTTTTTACAAGTCACAGCATTTTTTCCCTACATGTAATAGTTTTTGTAGCTTTTGATTTAACACGTCTTTCCGCAATAATACTAAATAGTTTAATTGTGACCCTGTAGTAGGCTTTTTTTCAAAGTGCTGAGATTCCCAAATGATATTAAATATCGTAAAACAAAATTCCAGAACATCATTTTGACATATTATGCTGTTAATGTGGTTATCCCAAGTTAATTTACTCTCATTAATCATATCTAGTAACTTTTGATGATTAGGCCTCTTCAATCAGTTTCTAATAGCTTCATTCATAACTGCAAATTGGGCTGATTGAGAGTAAGTGAGCCATTGCCGCTTTTAAAGTAGTAAAACATTTAACCATTTTTACAGGTAATGTTTTATCACATGCTAATTTACTTGATCGTTGATAAGAACAGTTTTTTTTTTAAATTATTCAATTGGAAAAGAATAGAAACTAGTTCATTTAATTTTTCAAAAAACAATGACAAAATTTTCTGTGGAGAGTTATTTTATTGTTGGGGAGTGGTACATAAGGAACATTAGTTTTGTCTGGTATTCATTCTGACTACGAGACCTAGGATAGCTTCCGTACCGTTATTTTTCTTCACTACCTTCCCATACAGTGGGTAATTTACATGCTGTGCAACTTTCATAGCTTACCCAGAAACAAGTTACAAATTTCCAAATGTTATCATGTCATGTTGAGAATCTTATGTTTTTACAAAATGTCCTGCTTATTTATTTTAGTCTAAACTTACTATTACGGTCCTTTTCTTCTCCTTATACCCTTCACCACAACTCGCACTACACTGAGACCAGCCTGACCAATGAGAGACTACACAGTTGACTGGATCTCCTGTGATAGGTTTAGGACCTAAAGAATTTGTAGAGTTGGTCCTTGCACCTTGAAGTAAATTATCTATAACAAGAATCTGAGCATCAGTTTGTCAAATAATGTTAAGTATTGAACGATTCATTAAATTATAACGATTATTTCAGTTTTTCTAATAGAATAGAATACATATGTATTGCAACAATGATATAACATGATACTTAAATACTAAATATAAATTATACATTTTTGTTACAAAAGCATGCCCAACAGATCATAGACTCAATTAAGGGGCGCTATTGTGTACAAAAAGTGCCCATCCTAATCTTAAAGAAATACACAATTATACATACATACATAAATAATCATACATACAATCACAAAAACAAATATAGATATAACTACTATACCTGAAATCCTCCCAAATATGTAGAACTCCATTTATGAAGAAAAATTATTTAAATATAAATAAAAACCTAAACAAAAGAGGGTGGAAACAAAAAAGTGTATGAAAGAAATCAGCTAGACTTGCACTACTAATCTTTACCTATATTTTTTTTTAAATTAATTCACGCTGTGAAGCTCTTAAATAAAGGGAAATCTTAGAAATGTTTAAAATGTGTGTGACTAAATTATACAGAGTAGTTGCTTTGATGATGAGTTAAGCGGAGACGACCCATGAGCTCTGGGTTTTTATCCTTCCACCATAACTTGGAATATACTACAATATTTGACAGAATTATAAGAACATCTATCATGCCACTCATAACGCCTCTCAAAAAGCATAAATGTAATAAATCTCATTTAACGTACTGCTGTATACAAAATTTCTATTATTAAATTCAATGTTTATTTATGATCTAGAACTATATCAAATGTTTTAATATTGAGTTTATAAGCGTGAAATTCATTATCAGGAGTAAGTTAACAAAATATGATAGGCCTATATATTTATTGCTTATATTAAACAACTGCCTTTGTTCTTGTAGTACTACTTTCCATATTTCATTTTATGGCAGAATAAACAACTTATATAGGCTAATAATTTTGCTTATAAAATTAAACATAATACATTGTTCTTTTTTTAATGTTTATTAACAAATCTGTAGAATTCCAATAAATAAATTATAGATATTGCTTACCTCTGACAACAGAGCAAGCTTGAATACAATCTTCTTCTGTGATGAAATTGTTTTTGTTTCCTCTACATCCACCATAGGTGAAAGGAACACACATTGCTTTCATGGTGTTAAATGTCCAACGCTGGAAAAATCCACGACAAGGACCGGACTCTGCTGTCTTCATACAGATCTCTGAAAAATAATTTAACATTTTATTGACAATTAATTGATTTTTACTATTACCTTTTATTAATAGATTTATTGTGAAATTGTAAAAATTTATTCTATCCTACTGCAATTAAAACTAAACACTTATTTCATCCATTATTTTAAAACCAAAAGAGGTAACGAAAAATATTGTTCTTCATGTTTTCAGCATAAAACGACAATGAAATTTCTTATATCATCTCTGTATATTAAATTTTTTGTTCAAGAATGCTGATCAAAGATAGGTGGCAAAAACGTGTTACTTCTTCAAATTATTAGTTGCTGAGGTATAAACGTTTTAAAAGAGGCTTAAAAGTGACAAAATGTGTTTTGTTAAAAATGGACATTTTTCTTCATGTTTATTTTATTTTAAACCTTGCTATTTATTTCTTCATGTTACCTACATACAGTAAATCTTGTAATAGAAGTGCTGCACTCTACATGCTATACTAATGAACTAGCTTCAACTAACCTACAAATACTTTTAGAAAAATGAAAATAACTCGGAAATTAATGAATATTTTAAATTTCTGAAATGACAGTTCGATTCAGAATTAAATTCTGCATCTGGAGCTGTTAATATAAATACAAAATTCGAAAAAAGCGTTTTTCGGCCTAACAAACAGTCAAGGGGGGTACCTTACCATTTTGCAAAAGTTGAAAATTGGCCATTTTTAGCAATTAATATCTCGGAAACTATAAAAGATATTTACAATTTGAAAGAACCCAATGAAAATTTGAACTTTCGTCTTTATGACCTCAAATATTCAAATCATTCGGATTATTAGTTGCTGAGCTATAAACGTTTTAAAAGAGGCTTAAAAGTGACAAAACGTGTTTTGTTAAAATGGACATTTTTCTTCATGTTTAAACTGATATTTCTCCTAAACTAATAGCGATATCGAAAAGATTTTTGCAGTGTATGATCTACATTGGATTCTGCGTCTATTGATGTATATATCATTGAAATAAAAAAATAAAATTTTTATTTTAAACCTTGCTATTTATTTCTTCATGTTACCTACATACAATAAATCTTGTAATAGTAGTGCTGCACTCTACATGCTATACTAATGAACTAGCTTCAACTAACCTACAAATACTTTTAGAAAAATGAAAATAACTCGGAAATTAATGAATATTTTAAATTTCTGAAATGACAGTTCGATTCAGAATTAAATTCTGCATCTGGAGATGTTAATATAAATACAAAATTCGAAAAAAGCGTTTTTCGGCCTAACAAACAGTCAAGGGGGACCTTACCATTTTGCAAAAGTTGAAAATTGGCCATTTTTAGCAATTAATATCTCGGAAACTATAAAAGATATTTACAATTTGAAAGAACCCAATGAAAATTTGAACTTTCGTCTTTATGACCTCAAATATTCAAATCATTCGGATTATTAGTTGCTGAGCTATAAACGTTTTAAAAGAGGCTTAAAAGTGACAAAACGTGTTTTGTTAAAAATGGACATTTTTCTTCATGTTTAAACTGATATTTCTCCTAAACTAATAGCGATATCGAAAAGATTTTTGCAGTGTATGATCTACATTGGATTCTGCGTCTATTGATGTATATATCATTGAAATAAAAAAATAAAAATTTTATTTTAAACCTTGCTATTTATTTCTTCATGTTACCTACATACAATAAATCTTGTAATATAAGTGCTGCACTCTACATGCTATACTAATGAACTAGCTTCAACTAACCTACAAATACTTTTAGAAAAATGAAAATAACTCGGAAATTAATAATTATTTTAAATTTCTGAAATGACAGTTCGATTCAGAATTAAATTCTGCATCTGGAGCTGTTAATATAAATACAAAATTCGAAAAAAAGCGTTTTTCGGCCTAACAAACAGTCAAGGGGGGTACCTTACCATTTTGCAAAAGTTGAAAATTGGCCATTTTTAGCAATTAATATCTCGGAAACTATAAAAGATATTTACAATTTGAAAGAACCCAATGAAAATTTGAACTTTCGTCTTTATGAACCTAAATATTCAAATCATTCGGATTATTAGTTGCTGAGCTATAAACGTTTTAAAAGAGGCTTAAAAGTGACAAAACGTGTTTTGTTAAAAATGGACATTTTTCTTCATGTTTAAACTGATATTTCTCCTAAACTAATAGCGATATCGAAAAGATTTTTGCAGTGTATGATCTACATTGGATTCTGCGTCTATTGATGTATATATCATTGAAATAAAAAAATAAAAATTTTATTTTAAACCTTGCTATTTATTTCTTCATGTTACCTACATACAGTAAATCTTGTAATAGAAGTGCTGCACTCTACATGCTATACTAATGAACTAGCTTCAACTAACCTACAAATACTTTTAGAAAAATGAAAATAACTCGAAAATTAATGAATATTTTAAATTTCTGAAATGACAGTTCGATTCAGAATTAAATTCTGCATCTGGAGCTGTTAATATAAATACAAAATTCGAAAAAAGCGTTTTTCGGCCTAACAAACAGTCAAGGGGGGTACCTTACCATTTTGCAAAAGTTGAAAATTGGCCATTTTTAGCAATTAATATCTCGGAAACTATAAAAGATATTTACAATTTGAAAGAACCCAATGAAAATTTGAACTTTCGTCTTTATGACCTCAAATATTCAAATCATTCGGATTATTAGTTGCTGAGCTATAAACGTTTTAAAAGAGGCTTAAAAGTGACAAAACGTGTTTTGTTAAAAATGGACATTTTTCTTCATGTTTAAACTGATATTTCTCCTAAACTAATAGCGATATCGAAAAGATTTTTGCAGTGTATGATCTACATTGGATTCTGCGTCTATTGATGTATATATCATTGAAATAAAAAAATAAAAATTTTATTTTAAACCTTGCTATTTATTTCTTCATGTTACCTACATACAGTAAATCTTGTAATAGAAGTGCTGCACTCTACATGCTATACTAATGAACTAGCTTCAACTAACCTACAAATACTTTTAGAAAAATGAAAATAACTCGGAAATTAATGAATATTTTAAATTTCTGAAATGACAGTTCGATTCAGAATTAAATTCTGCATCTGGAGATGTTAATATAAATACAAAATTCGAAAAAAGCGTTTTTCGGCCTAACAAACAGTCAAGGGGGGTCCATTTAAAATTACTCCAAGTAAGTGCTTTTAATAAGATTAAATTAGAATGTTTAGAAATAAATAGATCTATTTCACTTACGCCTACTTTCAACTAAAGACCAAATTGTATTAAATTCGTCAACCTTTCTAAAACCCATCCATAACATAGTTCATTAACCTTCATCTACCTTCTAGGTCATTCCCCCTACCTGTCTTGATTTCTCTATTGTATTTCAGTTTCCTGTTACTTGATGTATGTATAAATAGTTGTCTATACCTGTTAATAATTACAGACAGGTAATTGTCTGGCCCAACAGGTAATTATTATCAGTTGCCCGATAATGCCGCAAGGCTTTATTGCTTTATTTTATCCTTAAAACAGAATTATTTGTGAAGCCTACCTGAACTCACTCTACACAGTAGGCCTGTAATAACCTAATTTATTGAAATAAAGTACAAATTTTAATTATACAAAATTATTAGCATTATTGAATTGCTATGAAAGTAACTTAGCACTTTTCACCAATTTATTTCTTGAAAAGGTAAATTATTTGGATAAGCCAATGTTAAGATTATTTTATAAAATTTGTGTGATTCTTTTATTACGTACCGGTACCTACAGAATTTACGTTTTCACTGAAAAATTACAAATTGAAAAGTACCAAAATCATGTATGCAATAGGTTATGTATAGCCTACATCACAATGGGAATTTCTCACTTCAAAAATTACTTATGTAAATAATTATGTAACCATGAAGTTTTGACATAGAAATGTAAAACAATAGTCAATAATGTTGAAAATGTAGAATATTACATTAATAATAACAAATGTTGAGACTTACCGTCTTACAATATTCTATTTTCATTGTCTTATTACAATAGCCGTTTCGGCTATTCAACTATTTTCAAGCATTGCCGCCGAATAATCCTTTGTCAATTGTTAACAAAAACACTTAGTCACAGTACATTAACACAGTAAATTAAAAACTGTACTTGAAACATTATTTAAAAAAAAACACAGGTAATTCAAATGTCATCAACTAATTGATATTAGGAATGGCGACAAACAAACATTTTGACTGTATTAATCTAGTCTTTGGCTACAATTTAACCGCTGCTAGGCAAATATCACCCAATATCAAGACTCATGTATCGTATGACATATGCACATTACATGTCTTATGACTAGTTTTATTATTTTTCCATAGAATGTTTTTTGTGTCATTGTCATCTACCGGGATGTAAATGTTATGGATGAAGACCAGACGCACAACTATTAGGTGAAAATATTACTTTCAAAAACATACTTTTCAATTATTCAGTGAAAAAGTTTATTTCTGAGTTAAAATATTATATAACATTTTTAAAAAAAGATATGTAGCCTACCTTTTAAAAAAAATTAGACAATTTTTTTAAAATAGGCCTAATACGTACAAGAACTTACTAAACAATTTACCCTGACTATTCATTAATTATATAGGGATTTTAAAATATTATATTCTGTTCACTCTTGGATTGCGGCTGGCGAAGGGTCGGTCGCTCACACACACAAACGCAGCCCTCACGCACACAAAAAAGGGTGTTGCCCTGAAGGGGATTAAGACCAGATGTTGACCTGCCGCGTTAGTCATCTACTGAGTAACAGTTATTAGTATACCAACTTTGTTATTTGAATATTATTATATAAACTGAAGATACCATTGATCTCAGAACAAAATTATAAGAAAAATTATACCAAACAGTACAAGGGATACTTATATCTTCTCTAAGTTTCGTACTACTTGCTAGCAAATATATGTTTATATAATGATTCACAACTTGGAAAACAGTAAACAGTTTAAAATTTCTGTGAATTTCTGACTCATTTACAAACAACCCCAGTTCAACAACTCTAAAAATTTCAGTTTCAGTAAAGATTCGGTCTTAGTAGTTGTGTAGTTATCCTCTGTTGACATTCGCAGTTGTAATTTAAAATAGAGTTTTTTGTGTAGTTATAAGTGTTATTTTATTTACTATTTATTTTAATGACTGTGGGCGTTTTCCTACAATGAATTCAGCAAAGAAGCGTCAAATAATTCACTCTCAAGCGAGAACAATGGTGGCTAAAGTGATAAACTACTTTCAGGAAGAAAAAATAACAAAGGACCTCTCATAGACGTTAAAAGAAAGTTTTGCAACGTGTTGCAGATGCCTGTGGAATTTCTCTCCGATCAGTGCAATCAATAAAAGCCGAATCTTGTAAAATGTCGCATTAATCAACGGACCTTCCCTGTGAGAACAAAGAAGAGCACATGGAAGGAGATGGACAGACCCAATTGACTCCACAGCCTCAACCAATTGTACTCAGAAGCCCAAAAAAATTTGAAAAAAAGGGAAAACAAGATCACCAAACTTTACATTACGTTGAAGGATGTATGTTTGTTTGTATATTACATTATTTTAGCTCTAATATTATTTATTATTAAATTTTTTATCATAGAATATTTTTAAACAATAAAAGTATAACACCAAAATACCATTTTGTGCTAATTTCATACTCTATCGATCAAAAATTAAAACTCCCTTATAATAGGCCTAGTTTGTTTTGAAGCGTTTTCCTTTTAATTAAATCAACATATTCAGTAGTAGCTATCGTTTCATAAACCGGTAATTCATGGCATGGTGAAAGTAAAAGCCTGTTGAGCCAGGCCGGGCGGCCGGGCTGGTGTTGGTGAGTGGGACTGGGGCAGGTGCCAGCCGCAATCCGAGAGTGAACAAGGTATACAAGTGGGAAAATCTGAAATGTTAAATGTAGAGTTTTTCATAAATTAATATTTCTCCTAAATTGATTGATTCTGTCCCAAGTGAAAGATAAACAATAAATATTTTTTATAATTATGCTGTAGGCCATGTGAAACTAAAATAAAAATATTTCATAAGATGGATTTGAATGTGAGACTTACAAACCACTGGTATGGAATAAGTTTTGTTGTCCCTAGGCCTAGAAATCACCATTAACACGTTAACTGCCATGGGGGTCCGATAGGGTTAGCACTAAATAATTTGAAGGGTTTTTACTCTTCTCCTATGTCCATGCTGCACTTTAGCAACAATCTGGTGAACTGTGTTGGGATAGAACATTCTGTACTCAGGTGAGAAGTTTGCCTCATAATTTTATTATGTCTTAAACTTTGTAAAAAATACAATTCAATTGGCTATTGATTGTTTACTTCGGTGCCGGTCCAATAGGGTTGGCATGATATTTTAATATCTTTCATCTTTAATTCCAGTACAGTTTTCCGCTCAATCAGGTCAGCATTTTTTTGTTTACAGCACATTTTGTTAAAAAATAATGCTGCCAACCCGATCAGTCGGAAATTACCCCCCTCAATTTTGATAGATTATTTGTTATAAGTAGTAACATGGGCTTATTACTATTACACCAAAACAGATACAACTTTAAAACAGTACAACATTGAAGTTGGCAATACGAGTACCGTAAAACAATGAAAATAATGCATGACAGTTAACGTGTTAAAGCAAGCTTCATTCCATTCTAGTGTATGACATTTTAGAAAGTTGGAGCTTCTTAGAAAAATGGTTTGATTGCTTGTGGAATAGATTAGAGCCTTGAAATTAATTGAATGATGTGAATTATTTTATTAACTCGCTGTACTTGTATAGAATCATGGGAATTATATAACTTTAACCAAGAAATAATTCCACTTTTATATAACCCTTGTAACTTTAGTAAAATAATTACTCAGTGTAATTTAATGCATCAAAAGATCACATTTACAATTACAATTTTTATTTTACTTTTAAAGTAGCAAATACAATATGATGACCAACAAATATAATTTTGTGAATTACCCATAAATTTATTATTAAACATACATAAATGCAAGTTTCATCAACAGTGAATAAATCTGCTTTTTATTAAGTGAAATGACAAAATTATAAATTAAACTCAGTTATATTATAAATCAAATACCTTTCGCTGTAGCCATGTCCATAATGCAATCTTTCTTGCCTGTGCACGGATGTTGTTGCACCAACTGGACACGATTGCTACAAAATTCCTTTAAGTTTTGTTCGACCAACAAAAGTCGAGTTCTTATTCTAAGTCCAGGACCACAACTGACACTGCACGGGCTCCAATAGCTCCAGTCGGTGAGAGGGCATTGAGGATCAGCCTTTGTAAACAAATATTACTAATACTTAATTTTTGCTTCATAGAACAACTGCATGTAATTAACTTTAATATCTGAAAGAGTTCTAATTTTTCAGGTTATGAGTAAATCTATTTTTAATTAACTCCAAGTTGATAATATCCTACGGGCCTAATCTTTGATCTACTAATTCATTTACTCGTCCTGCTTATGTAGCATATTTATAAATTTGGATCATTTATAATATGCCTTTTTTAATTCTTTCAGGAGAAATTTGAAATAAGAATTAAAGAAAATATATTTACAGACAATACAATTAGTAAATTATGAATACATGGAAAGGATAGATATTTGTTTGAAACATTTCAATGTCTTAAAGAAGAAGATACGATAAACCTAGGGCAAAAGATTGTAAATATAAAATTATTTACGGAGAAGAAAAATAGATTATAATAATATTTACCACTTCTACTGGCTGTGAACAAGGTGGTTCCATGCATTTGACAGTTTCTCTATCTACAACATGACTACATTTCTTTCTCCCCATCCTGTGCAAGAAGAGACGTGTCCTTACTTTAACACCTTCCCCACAAGTAGATGAACATTCTGACCAATCTTCCCATTCAGATACAGCACAGATTGTGTCGTTGAAGGAAGTAATTGTGTCTACTTCTTCTTCATCACCACTGCAAAGAAAATACTTTACTAGTAACACTATGCAAACTAGATCTGTTGATAAGGCAAATGTACCATTTATTCCAGTGAAATGAAGTTATTGTTGGCATATTATCCCGTGGATGGAAGGGATATTACATTGTGTAAATAAAGATTGAAGTTTTGTGTATAATATAAAAATTCATTGTATCAATTCTAATTAATAAATTTAGTGTTTAATTAAATCAAAAAAAAATTATTTTAATATTGTATAACTTGTTATGGTAGGGAGTGAAATAGTTAGTTGGTAGAGCATGCACTTATCTGCAGCAGAACTAGTAAACTGTCACGTGATTTCCTGTGTGTTACGTTTAGCACATAAAAATTAGTATGGTATAGTATTCATTATTCATAAGGGTGGTAAGTTAGAACTTAGTGGAAAAACATATTTAATTTAGATTTACGTTTTCAAGCTTAAACCACATGGAAAGTATGTAAAAAAAATCTCATTAATTTCACTCCTTACTTTTGTACTCATTTGGTCAACATTACAGAGATAAATTACTTTAATACATCCAAAAACATCCTATCTACCAATCAACATAAACTACAAATGACTAATATGCACCAAACAGCCTTTGTAAAAAGAAATATTCAAACCTGCTTGAGAGACGGGGGGACTGTCTCACATTGGTATTTACCACTTGAATACCTCAAGCTAAAGTGATAACATAGTGTACTTGCTACAGGTGAGAGCATAGTCTATTAACAGACTTCATGATTCATGTCTGTTCAACAAAGAAGTATTAACTTATCAAAAGACGTAAACCACCAGCAATAAAAATTCATAGTTTACATTTAGACTAATTACAAATTCAAGGATTATTTTATCGATAACATCACATGATTTTTCTTTTTTAATTTCGGTAACTGATATTTATTAAATAGGTTTAAAAGCAGGTTCTAAAAGTTCACCTTTTACCAACTACAACATACCACAAATCTCTCCTCACAATGTAGTGTAAGACATTTTCCCAGAAAAGAAAGTTTTTTTACATTGTGAA
Source organism: Aphrophora alni (assembly GCA_963513935.1). Taxonomy (NCBI): domain Eukaryota; kingdom Metazoa; phylum Arthropoda; class Insecta; order Hemiptera; family Aphrophoridae; genus Aphrophora; species Aphrophora alni. Next base: position 89,008,295 of record OY740774.1, on the reverse strand, counting down.
ACTTATAAAAAAGCATAAAAAAATAATTTAAAAAAATGCAGTAAGAAAGTATGTTATTACCACTATCTAATTACACATTTTTTAACTGTCAGTGTCAACAACTACAGGAAACTAAGAGAAAGCTATATATGTAAAAGATGGTAAATATTTGATATACGAAGGTCATTGGCATCTCACACTCTTAATGAAGTCTACTTATATATCAAATATCCTAGCTTATTGATTTCATTCATCACTCACTTATGGTTTATAGTTAAACCATAAAAATAGTAGTTCTGTGAAAAGTAAACTGTGCCTTTTGGATGTTTCAATACATTCAATAAATCACATTGTAAATACAATTTGCTCCTGCCTACCGTAGAGAGAAATAATACAACTGCTTGTTATATCTTGTTTATACCATTACATAGAATAATCACTGTATGTGCTATATTCTAGTCGGAGCACTCTCATCCATGTCCTAGAAATCATTTATTAATTGTTTTAAGTGACTGCAATTTTAAATAGAAAATACAGTTAAAACCTTGTACAGTAAATACTTTATTCAGAGCTATACAACAATGCCACTTTTTGATTTAAAAAAATTGGGACATTTTATAGCATGAAAACATTTTCTGGTACTGTCCTGGCATAACTGGGACGTCTGATCATTCTAAGTAGAAAAGAAATCACTGCTAATTTTTTTTCTTCTGAAAATGTTTGTTCTGAGTTTTAATAGAGAATAAGGCAGCGGTAAAACTTCCAAGTATCAATACAAGTCATCTCTTAATTATATATCATTGTTATAAATTTCTCTGATAGAGAAATTGTTACTCATAGAGAATTCAATTTATTCAAACAAATTACTACATTGGTTTATTATTTTTATGAAGGAAGCGGTGGTTTACTCCCTAGACACTTAAAGACTTACACTCTATAAGACTTTTCGTACACCTCTTTTTCCTGACTAGCTTATTTTTATGTCCTTGGTTTAAGATAGGATTTTCCTAACCAGGTTGCTTGTTGTTTTAAAGGTCACATAAGGGCCGAAGATCAGTTGTCTCCTATGTCCTAATGCTTCGCACTTTAGAAGTATATATTTTGCAGTTTCTAGGTGCTGGTTACATAGTTTGCATTTCAGGATTACTTGGAATAATCCCATGGTATTAAGAAGTGACCAACTTAGAGATTTTCAGATCTGGTTGGACCAGTGATACATAAAGTTTCCCATGGAGTATTTTGTCCATCGTTCCTTAATTTTCTAAGTTGAGCCATTATTTAATTATACCGCTTACAGGTTCTGGACCAATGAAGGATTTCTTGGATCCAATTTTTTGCCAGTTTATCCGCCTTATAGTTGCTCTAATAGCCTCTGTGACCAGGTAACCAGACAAGTTTAACCAGTATTACCTGGTTTTGGGTCGAAAGCTTAGATAAGGTTTTGTGACAATCCCAACTATTATCCTCAGGGGTATTTTCCAATGTCTTGTCTTTCTTCTGAAGTATGGTGAAGTATGCTTTACCAAATCCTAGGTTACATGTCTGCTGCTTTTAAAGCTGGCAAAGGGGTATCGCCTATTAAGACCTCTATGGTTTGGAACCAATTACCTTCCTGTCCTCGGTTTTGAGGGACTTATTCTGCTTGCTAAGCACTTCAAAAATCTTGGCGGAATCTACCTTTGAGTAAACTTTAGGAGTTTAGAAACGTCATATTTTTTATCACTTTGGTACATCGCAGAATCGCCTTTCGGTCACCTATCCGTACCTTAGCAGCATTCCAAGGTTTTATGTTTTGGATTTTTCTCTCCAACCACATCTTGGTTTCTAAGTTTGCACACATCATGATACAGGCTCCAGCCTCTAGGTAGGTGTTACTTAATTGAGAAAATTCTCCATGCTCTGGAGTTTCAAACAATTACAGATGAGATTTCAGTATTGGTATAGCTCATAGGCCTTCCCTCCACCTTAACATTTGACCCAGAAGCAACTGAAGTTGTTTCTGCTTCATTATCAGTAGCCATGTCTGAGCACGCTACAGTATTTATTTGTTAGTTTTTGTTATTTTTTGATGAATCCATAGTTGTTCTCAAAAGTACTGTAATAACATTTGTAAAGTGGCTAATTACTATGAAGGGTCACCTGGTCCTCCATAGGCTCCATTTATTGCTTACTTACCCTTGTACAATTCTCCCATCAGCAAGGATTAACCTTAGGATCACTCTAAGGGCACTTTACATCTTAGATTGGGGAATATTTATTGACCTCATAGTTATGATCTGCCGTGTTTTGTTGAATCAGGGTTATCTCGAGTAGGATAAGGCTTTTCGCTCATGCACAGCTGTCTTGACGGTAGCTTCCTCAGATGTAGATGTGATTATCATCCTCTGCTGGGATATTTGTCCTTAATCCCTTAACCCCACTAAAATGATTTCTACAAATAAAGTGAGTAATTCAATCTGTTGAAAAACTTCAATAAATAAGTCTATAAATTTTAGCTTGAAAATTGCCTATACTGCTTCTTCTGAAATGTAAAAGTTCCAACTCAAATGATTATAGACCAAATATACTCATAACTTCATAACCTATTGAATGTAGAAATGTCACTAATATACCATTAAACACAATTATTTAATGCTAATTGCATGTGATTTATTCAGCATAAAGTGGGGATGATAGGTAATCTTAACAACATTTTGTGTAGTTGAGGAAAATGGCATTTGATCTATAAGAATTAACCAGAAACGTGGCAACTTCAATAAAAACCCCAGACTTAGTAACTGAAAAAAAAAAAAAAATTAAAAAAATAGGCTGGGTAAAATGGTTGCATCATCTTGAGAGAATGAAAGAGAAAGGGTAGTTAGTAAGATGTACTGTACAGTGGAAACCCAGCCAGGAGAATAAGGAAACAAACCAGAAAGAGAACCTAAAATTGTTAGGAGAGAAAATATTGGAAAAGCAAAGCTATAAGTTGAGTGACTGTTATGAGGGAGGCTAAATTTCTACAGACTGTACATTTCTTAACCTTAAGATATGCAGAATTTAATGACTGACACTATTACTAATCCACTGATTGTCATTTCATACTATTTTATAAGTATTAAAAATAACACTTACGGACAAGTAGGAACAGTTGCAACACACATTTCCTTAGCAATAAGTTGACGGTCACAGTTTGCTCCCTTAGCTGAAGCTGAGTTTAAATATCTACGTTCTCTTGATCGTATACCTTTACCACATGATACTGAACATGGACTCCAGACAGAATACTGTGTCACTTCACATTCCTCTGTAATTTAAATATCTGGGTTTAATAAAATTATTAAATTTAGCATACACTAACACACTTACTTAAACAATACTAACCCCTTCAATATAATGTTCCAATATGATTTAGTAGGGGTTCTGCTTTCTTGAAACAATTATGGTGGGAGATAGGTTAAGATTGTCATAAACTTTATGAAATATTTTTAATAACTATATAATCATAAATAAAATTAATTTGAAATAACATCATGCAAAATTGAAGAGAAAAATACATTAGCTGTATCATCACAACTAACAGAAAAAAAATGAAATAGACATCACAACTAATAGGAAAAAAATGGAGTAAAATAATAATAATAATGATAGATAAATTATAATTGTAAGTAGTAATTTTAACAGCTTGTCTCTACTGCCTGAAATTTGGGTTATTTTTAGTTGTATCAATGTGTTATAAAATAGAAACTTTCTGAACGTATAACTCCAACGCTGGCTCCCGGAGATATTTTTTGTGGGACTGAAAGTGACTTCCTTCCAATAGTTGATACCATTGTGACATAATGAATTGTAGTTGTATTTGAGCAGTAGGCCTACAATTTTTAAATGTAGCCTACTTGTTAGTAACAGTTTCAAAGTTTTTTTTGTAACTTTTAATTTTTGAGATTTATTATACTTTCAAGCTATTTGAGCAGATTTCACCCTATCAATTCACCCATCTGTAAGGTTTGTAATGAAAAGAAAGAATCCATTGACCCTTTCAGATTGTAGTCACCAGTGTAAAGAAAGACACTGTATTCAAAACCTTGTAGAGGAATGTGCAAAAGAAGTATTATCACTGGATGTGATTGTATTAAGTCCTTCATTTTGGGATTTAGTGCATAGAGTCTTCATTATAAGATCGGTGTCTTAGTCCTGGAAGACTATTGTGAAGAATATACTTTTAAGTCTCCCAAAAAGGCCTTACCGGTATATTTCATAGCTTAGTGTTTGTATGGCATATAGATATCATTTACAATTGGCCTTGAATTTACAATGGTTGCAATCTTTCACCTTTGAGGTATTTCACAAGTATGTGACCCACCCTCCTCCCAGGTCAAAGGACATGAAAGGTGTCTAGGAATTTTATTAAGGACTAAAATTCCATATACCCTATAAAATAGACCATAATTACTAGTAAACATTCTATAGTTAGTATTATATAGACTTCTAAATCGAATTTAAAACAATACAACAGGAAGCAGTATTTCTATTTCATTCTCAACATCTCAAGATACTCACTTCTTACTGAATCTTCAGAATTTTCAGCAACGCTAACTTCCTCCAATAACTCATCTTCAGTTTTATCAGTGCAAGATTTGGGTATTAACTTCTCTCTAGTGAAATACAGTCTTGCCAGAGGTTTCATTTCTATTCCTGTGGGATCATAAAATGGTGCTCGTGGATCTTCAGGATACATGCTTGTGATACGTTTGATGGGATCTTGTGGCATAGTTGGTGAGTTGGGTGACTGAAACAGATGAAAAACTGTTGTATGCTTCAATGTAGAAGTCTAATTATTCCGTCACACAAAAATAAATTTAATGTTTCCTTTAACCTTTGGAAAGAAAGAGAGAATTAATGGTCGTAAAACAATGCAACTAAATTTTACGCTCATATAGACATAACAAAACTCCAAACTTTACTAGAAGCTAGTACTAGCCATGACCATAATGTTTCAGCTGGTTATTGTGAGAATGGTTAAGGATATCCCGAGGTACCCGCTGGCTCTACATAGCTTCATCTAGTCTTGGGTTACATTCCTCTTTTATCAGGTATCTATTATCCAACTCTTAACGCTAATTATAGTGTTCAAGTGCTAGGAATCTCTATGGTAAGATTTTTTTTTTAAGGAGATGAGAGGTTTTTTACCTTTAAACAACATCAAACATCGTAAGTATGGAATTCAGAACATATTCCTATCTAATATATTAGGTTTTATTTTATATTATAAATTTTTAAAAAAACACGTTTCAAATCCATATGAATTTAATTAAATATTGAATTATCTTTATTTTACCTCACCATACAATTCATTCTTAAATAACAGGCCAATTCAAAACTCTCTATCAGCTCCTTTTTACATTGATATTTATATCTAAAATTTGCAATAATTAAACATGAATTGTAAAATTTCAATAAAACCTGAATTCTGGAAAATGTCCTTAAAGTTCCCTGTGAATTTGTCCGCATGGAACTTCAAATATATTATCTATTATCAGAACCTCCTTATAAGGAAAGAGAAAAACTGGTATGAGTTTACTTTCTCCTTTTTTCAGTTAAACCAAAAAAAAAAAAACAGTTTTTTCCTTAGAAAAGTAGAGCTTGTGTGGCCCAGCCAAGGAGCCCACCAAACCAAAACTATAATAAATATAAATTAGGATGTAAAGGAATTCTAAATAATAAAATATGAATTGGCACTTGCGATTTTGTTGAGCAGTGCAAGATTACGTAGAGAAGGGGGGGAGAGACGAGAAGGCATTTGGCGGCAATGAATTGACGTCTTCACGTTCGAATTTTTTCTCTCCTTTCAAAATTTAATGTAATTTTGTGGTATATTCTTTTGGCGATTTTTAAAATTTATTTTGCTTATGAGTGGAGTGTCACATTAGCCACCACTTTACAACGAGCCGAGTGGTACGGCTCGAATCGGATGGAGGGGAGTGATGTGGCCCAGCCAAGGAGCCCACCAAACCAAAACTATAATAAGTATAAATTAGGATGTAAAGGAATTCTAAATAATAAAATATGAATTAGCACTTGCGATTTTGTTGAGCAGTGCAAGATTACGTAGAGAATGGGAAGAGAGGAGGAGTGGAGGGCTTGAACCAGCAAGCGAGTCTGTTCCGAGAGCCGCGAGAAGGAAGACCGCTACGGGACGAGGTCAGTCCATTTTTCGGCCACATGCTAGCTAAATTAAACGGTATGGTTTTCGGCCACTATTAATGCTTTATCTATTTAGCCGTTATGTCTTTTTTATAAATCATAAATATTTCTGTAATCATCTAATTCCGCGCTAAAATAAAAGAGAACATATAATTTAACTTGCGTTGCATGCGTTCATTAGCGTCCTAACCCGACTCCTTGGCCCATCCTGACAAGATTCGGCTAAAGTGTACGCGGTCTCCAGCCAGCCGGAGCTTCCAGCTGGTCAAAAGAAGTGGAGACGGTCACACTTGAAACTGGAGTGGCCAAATCTTCAGTGCAGAAAATCGTAAAGAAAAACAAAATTAAATTTGACAAAAGCCGTTTAGTCCATAACCTATTTGAAGTTGATCCTGATAGAAGAGTGGAGTTCCGTTCCCGTATCATTGAGTTTCATGAGACTAATCCTAATAGGCATACTCGTATTGTTTCCTCAGACGAGTCCACTTTCTACCACAAAATGGTATTGTATATAGACATAACTTTAATTATTACATACCCAAAAACCCTCAACATTGTTGATCAGAAACTTCTTAAATCAAAAGAAATGACTAGATTACTAAAATATAATTATAAAACTTAAATTCCACACAAAATACATATAATCATATCCAAACCTGCAATTACCAAGAAAAATAATATAAATAAAAATGTACACTAAAAGAAAAGAGTATGGAATCAGAAAACTATACAGAAGAAATAAGCTAAACCTACACAAATGTTATAAATATATTATTATAATTATATTTTCCATCTAACAATCCTTTTTTAATAATCTCAGATTATCAGTCTTAGATCTATACCCAAGTAATGTTCAATGAAATGACAGAATCATAACTTTAATTTTCTCCACGTAGAGCTAGTAATATGTTTTACCCTACTTGTCATAATTTGAGTAAAAAAACAACACATAACATTGAAAAAAAACACACACACACACACACACAAACAAAACAGACTCAAGATAGTCCAATTTAATTTTTGGAGCCTTTCTTCCACACAAAGTTGCAACTGATGTTTACACAAATGTTATGGTTTCATGTGAAAATTCTGCATCTCATAATTTTGGTCTGTAGTTCTTAAAGATGAGGATGGCAGAGCAATTACTGTAAATTCTGTTAACTATGATAACATGATTTTTGGTACCCCATCTATATCACAAAGATTTTGACATCAATCATTCCCATTTTAAATAATACGTCTACAGTTCAAACTACAAACAGACCAATGGAGAATTGAAAGTTGTTTTGTCACTGCCACATTTAACTATTAAGAGGAGGCTCACCACATCACCAAACATAATGTCATGTGACTTTTTCCTTGAGAATACTTGAAAAGTTTTTCTTGTTATTTCACCAAAATTTTGATTGACATAGGTATTTTGTAATTTTTGTCTAGGTCATTTTCACTTTTTGACATTAATACCCAAAACCAAATTTTTTTTAGTAGATACCTACAAATATATTTTGTTTGGTTTTAGTCGTTCTATATATGGGTATTTAAGAATATTGTGTGATGTTTGTGAACCATTTATTTATTTTTAATTTGTTTAATTATTAGGATTTTTAATTATAAACAAATAAAGAATACATTAGTGTTTGAATTAAAATTAAACATTTGCTTACCATATATGTTATTCCATTGTCAGTGCCTGCATCGTATGGATATAGATCAATAGTTTGTCCTTCTATCCAAGTACAATTAGGTAAGCATAGATCTAGGCCTGAAACTCCTACGATCCAATCTGGTGAAGGACCTAAACAATCAAACTGGATTTAAATACTGTTTTAAACACAGCTAAATATAAACGTATAATGATTCCAAATATTGCTACCACTAACTTTGAAACATGATACATAAATTATACCCTGTGATCTTTTGTTTTCCATAGAATTGAGATTAGAATATAATTGAAGAATTAGGCCAACATCACAAAAGAGATTTCGAGCTAGCTGGTAAGACCCATTATACTGAGCTGCTAATGGACAGTTTATCAGGCTATACGAGCTGGTGTCTTGCATCGTTTTATGTATTATCTTTCATACAAACATGAAGATTTCCATCACATTATAATAGTATTTTTATTATTACTAATTAGGATGGAAATGAAGGATGACTTGCCTATAGTTTGTATATTCTGTTCTTGTTACTAACATCATCTTTCTTATTTGTTTAAAGCTGAAGGTGAATCAACAATTTCTGGCCTTGTTTAAATTTCTTGTGCGAAGTTTTTGAAATCAAAGACTCCCATTAATATCTCCATTATGATGTATTGTAACAAATTAAGAAGAGAAGATTTAACAGCTCAAAATACCCTGTGTGAAAGACAACAATGGTCTATGTGTAAAACAAACAGTTTAGATATGAGCTATATACAGACATATAGAGTCGAATACTTTGCTCTGTAACTCCCACCTCAATAAATTCATTAAGTTAATTTCTTCAGCTCTCAACAGCCGGCCCATAATCTTTCGTGTGAATTTGGCTTTACTAATGTGGTTACATTTTCTCTACTAGAATGCAAAAATCAAGAATGAACCAAATATTAGTTCAAAGTGTTAATAGGCATTACAGGTGTTTATCCTTTCATAAAAAATCTTTATTTAATATTAGTCAAATCAAATATTCCCCCTAAACCTTGCAAAACTATTTCCCCCTCTGAGCACACTAATGAAGGTCATAGTTGAAAGAGTGACCAAAAAATCCTTCAAATAATAGGATTACAGATATGAAACTTTTATTTCGTGAATTATGACTTAATTTTGTAAATATTTGTAAAATATAAATGACAACAAATTAGTGTTTTCAATCAATTTAACAAAATAAACTACATCGAAAACTGTTTCCAGTGCAGTTAAATATGATACAGTGAAACCACCCTGTTAATATATTTGAATAAGTACTTAAATCTTTTATAAAAACTTATTCATTAAGAAATGTAAAAGTATAATACAAACCAAACATTGAGACGAGAGATACTAAGTGTTTACTGCGGTCGACTCTGAAGCTTGATGAAGTGTTGGTGTTGACATGTGGATACCACAAACCTGCAGCTTTTATTAAGGTCCTTAAATACCGCCCCTAAACATTACCAATTTAGGTTAAAATTTAATTATTGCAGTAATTATAATATAATTTATCATTAATATAGTAATCAATTTATTGCGGATGAAAGTATCCTATAACTTTTCACTGGAGGTTACCTTCTGGCTACATTTTTTTCTAGAGGAAAAATTCTGGTTGGATATTTTTGAACAAACCTTATATACTGTATGTCTGAAAGTCTTAGTATGGGCTAATTTCTCCAGAGTTGGTGACAAAAAAATCAAATTAATTTTGGTGGGTGAATGAGAATGACAAAATCTACTTTTTTTAGCAGTCACAACCTTTTCACCCCTCTATAGGATTGCGCTAGGAGGTTGAACTTTTGAATCTTAAATGTAAACCTATATTGGAGTTGTACCTAATTTTAAAGGTCTTAAAAAAAGTAAAATTCTAATGCAAACTGGAGGATACCATCTTAAGCGGTTTCCAAGTACTAAAAGGAGTGAAGATGGTTTTGCAAATAATAACCTCGCATTTTATCCTTTTTTACACAAGTTAATTGGTAATAAATTATTTCTAACATTTTTTGTTTTTCATATATTAAAAGGTATTAAATAATATTCATTTCAATTTGTGCTGTTCAAATTCAACAAAGTTTTAGCCTTGTATTCAAAGCTTGCTAATTTTCATTAATTTTTTTCATTATTTTCTTTCAAACTGTCATGGTTTGATCAAATGAAGCCAAAGTTGAAATAAATATCTTCTATGGATAAGCTAATAAAAATTATAATGAAGCATCCAAATTGTTCAATGAATCTTTCCCAGATATGCCAGTTTTGCTTATTTATTTGAAAAATCTTATGATCAAATTTAGTACAACTTATAGCATAAAAGATGCTCCAAGATCAGGTTGCCCATGTGTCAAAACCGAGTTTATGCACAGTGTACTGATGCACGGTGTACTGATGCACAGTGTACTGATGCAATCAGTACAAGGGGTGAAAAGGTTGTATGCAATCAAAAAAAGTAGATTTTGTGATATTCATACAACCATTAAAATTTTGTTGAATTTTCTTCACCAACTCCAGAAATGTTAGCCTGTAATAACATTTTTCACACTTGGTTTATTCCATACTTGTTACTTCAACTCCCCCCCCCCCCCCCCAATACTCCTCTGGTGGTTTGGGGATAAACTTTGACTCCCAATGGTTCAGTAAACATTTTAAATGACACGTTCCTCTATTGAAAGATGTATAACTTAGGAAATTAAGCAATACAGTAACAATGTTCCTAGCCAACGTTTACTCAAGAATATTCAATTATCGATACATCCCAAGTGAATGGGGTTTCATTTACTAATGGAACAATATTCTAACCCTGACAAATATGAAAATATCAAAATTTTTAATGTATAAATCAACAACTACATTTCTATTATGTTTGTATATTTAAATGATAAAATTTGTACTCTTTTAAATATTTTTAACATTTAATAAATGATCATGTCAGTTTGCTAGTTTTATTTTTACATTTTAGTCAAATTGTTTTAATCTGTTACATTCAATATAGATAATACTAACCTTTACACGTAAATCCTGTTCAAGTGCTCCTACAGAACCCCATTCAGCAACCTGCCTCAATGCATCCGATGCTATTTGTCCTTCACCCCAGAAAGTGAAGTTGGGACCATGTGACCCACCAATCACATCGCTGAAATGTGTAAGCCACAATGAGAATGGAAAGTCTTTTGGATGTGTTGTAACTGACCACAGACCTTCGAATATTACCTGTTAGAAATACAAATTCAGAATATAAAGCTATTCTGCATTTTAAGAAATTTGATCCAACATGCAAAATGTTAACCAAATACAGTTCTACAGGCTAAAATAATAAAGATATTCTCATTTATTCCTCCACAAATTCATTCCTTTTTAAAACCATCATCTTGGAAAATGACAGATGAATTTTGATTTTCTGGTAATAACTTCAGAACTGACAGAGTTTTGAACTTATTCCAATTGAAATTAATTTTTGTTTTTCTTGTGGTTTATAGGCGAAAAATCTATCGGTAATCATAACCTGAAGAGGTTATAAAAACCTATCGCTAAAAAAGTATCATCTGAAAAACAAAAAAAAAAAGCATAAAATAGAGATCCCTAGCCCTTGAATACTCTAATAGTGTCATGCATAGGAAAAGAACAATTGTTGGATAAGAGAGATCCAATAGACATGATAAAGGGATCTAACAATGTAAAGGGATTCAAGACGAAGAAAAGTGTAGATTCAGCCAGGTTATCTTAGGATCCTAAGATCATTTATAACCCTGTTTCAATGTGGAGGGTGGAGCCAGTGGCGATTCTTCCATACAGGATGTGAGGAGCATCCTACAGTTTCAAAAATATTATTCCAAAGGTAATGTATACAATTTTTGTAAATATCAAATTCAGAAATATGTTGTAATATCATGCAGCGAACTACTGCAACAACAAGATATGCTCAAAAGTACACCTTCATACCAGGGCTATCCAGAAAGTAACAGACATTTGAAATAAAATATAAACAAAGTGAAAAAAACCTATTTTTATTATATACATTTTGAAGGTAAACTCTTAAGCTATTTTTCTACATAATCACCATATAAATTAAGGCATTTATCATAATGTGGTACAAGCTTTTCAATGCCCTCTTTGTAGAAATCTGCCGCCTGCGTGTTCAACCACTGGTTTACACCGGCATGGAGTTCAGCATCAGTGTCAAAGCATTGCGTAGCCAGCCATGTCTTCATCACTGGGAAAAGATGGTATTCGCTTGGCGCCAAATCCGGGCTGTACGGCGGATGATTGAAAACTTCCCATCAAAGAGCTCTTGGGTACGCTTGGCCGTGTGTAGACGGGCGTTGTTGTGGAAAAACAAAAATCGTGCGTCTCAATATTTGGAGTGTTTTACAATACCTCTCTGAATTGATTGTTTGGCCACGTTCAAGAAAGTCAACAAAAATCTTCACAACCGGCGGGATTTTCAATCACAGCGCTCATTTTAAAACTCCACTGTATAAAAAAAAATACAATAGGACCGATGCTCTAGCTACCACAGCTGGTTGCGTACTGAGTGTAGAAACATTCTGATGCCAAGATGACGGCGCTAGCCCCGCCCACTGCCACGCCAGGACAAAACGTCTCTTACTTTCTGGATCGCCCACGTATAATAACACGATTATTAAACAGGATAAGAAATAAAATAATTGACTAATTCAAATAGTTTTACAATAAATTAGTTTATTGGAATAAACTAACAGTAACACAACAAAATTAATAAATATTTACATATTGTTTACATAGTAAAAAATTTTTAATTCTATGTGACAATGAATTAAGTTTAGTATTATGAAGACTCAATTACTTGACTCTTTTTAGGACAGAAAATTAACATTTTACTGTAGCATTTATGCCAAACGCAGAAAAAACAAGTAATGCTATACACATATTTAGAAAAATCTTGAATTTGACCAATCTATTATTATTTACATTACTTGTTCACATATTGATTTGGAGTATTCAATAAATCTGAATAAAATTAAAATTTTGACTAATAATGTTGTTCTATATCTAATGAAGCAAGCAGAATTGTCATTTGAACGGTAAACATTTTCATTCCTCTCAATTATAGTATTGAATGATATTTGTTTTTATACGCAGAATTGCTACCTACCTATATTTCTTGTCGTACATGTCTTGTTAGCAGACATACAATTAACCCTGTATATGATACTATTACCACAAAAACATCAATTTACTCCTGCTTAAAAATCAAACATTATATTAGTACTTTCGATTTAGTTGAGTTTCGCTTGTATAATTTAGAGTAGATAAATGATATTTACCTTATATTTTGCTTGATCACAAGCACAACATTGTCCTGGTTCAGGTTTGGTCGAAGCTTCCGTCACTTCACATAAAGTCAGACTCAGCTGACCATCATCAGCATACCAATGATAACCATTAATGTACACCATCGCTCTGTGGACATCAAATTACATTAATTACTAAATATACCCTAAACTTTGTAATGTTGCTCCCATTCTAATTTTGAAACACTAGTAAGAAAACTTTATAATTAAAACAAATTGAATATAAATATAAATTGAATTTTAGGTTTCATCACCATAATTACAATAAGAAATGTTTTTTATACATGGATTAAATATATGAATATTTATTTTATTTTGTCTTGGAATTATAGTTTTTAACAAATTACCGTCTGAGGTAAAGGATTTCCGAATTACAATGTTTTAGGTCAAATTTTTTAAATGGCTGTAAAAGCTAATGTACAACATGTAACATTATGGTATTTAAGACATCTAGAATACTTCTAAAGACATTGCTCGAGGACATGAAGAAAGAGTCAAGAATTCCATGTACTCGAGGCACTTCTTTTGGAAAAAGATGGAAGAGTCAAACGATAGAGAAGAATTGCCTGAAATAAATAAATGGAGGGTGTTTAAAATAGCCCCAGAACCCATGTAAAGTTGTAACGCCAGTGGCAAAAAAAGACATTCTATCACAATCTTCCAGACTTACCTTAGTACAACACATCCACTTCCTTGCCCAGGTGCTGTCCACATTGCTTGGACTTGATGTTTCAAATCATTTCTAATCTCAGATACTGTGTTAATACAATCTGCTTTAAACTCTGTCGCAGTATTGTCACCAAACAGTTGGAAGCTACCGACTCTTTGAGGTGAGGCTTCTGACCCATCACTTGGAAATGCATCAGCGGTGAGGATGAAACGGCTGAACAATCGGTTTCCTTGAATAGACACTGAAAAACTCAAATAAATGAGAATCCAAGAGGAATGTGGGAAAAGATATGAGTGATTGTAGATATGTATAAAATGATATGTTTATAGTTTATAGTGATTTTATAAAATAATAAAACTTCAAAAACAAACATAGAACCTTTAATTTTTTAGCTATAAAAGGCTATCCAGAAAGTAACAGACGTTTTGAAATAAAATATAAACAAAGTGAAAAAAATCTATTTTTATTATATACATTTTGAAGGTAAACTCTTAAGCTATTTTTCTACATAATCGCCATAAAATTAAGGCATTTATCATAATGTGGTACAAGCTTTTCAATGCCCTCTCTGTAGAAATCTGCCGCCTGCGAGTTCAACCACTGGTTTACACCGGCATGGAGTTCAGCGTCAGTGTCAAAGCGTTGAAGCGAGCCATGTCTTCATCACTGGGAACAGATGGTAATTGCTCGGCGCCAAATCCGGGCTGTACGGCGGATGATTGAAAACTTCCTGTCCAAGAGCTCTTGGGTACGCTTGGCCGTGTGTGGACGGGCGTTGTCGTGGGAATCAAAACTTTCCCGCTAAGTTTTCACCAATGCTTGTTTTGTATCGTGCGTCTTAATTTTTGGAGTGTTTCACAATACCTCTCTGAATTGATTGTTTGGCCACGTTCAAGAAAGTCAACCATGCACTTCACAACTGGCGGGATTTTCAATCACAGCGCTCATTTTAAAACTCCACTGTATAAAAAAATATAATAGGAACGATGCTCTAGCTACCACGGCTGGTTGCGTACTGAGTGTAGAAACATTTCTGATGCCAAGATGGCGGCGCTAGCCCCGCCCACTGCCGCGCCAGGACAAAACGTCTGTTACTTTCTGGATCGCCCACGTATACACCATATTTACAAAGCACTGAGTATGTAGGAAAATCATTAATATTATCTACAAATTTCACAATGTAAGGTATGAAATTTGTCAATAATATTTTTTATTTAAAATCCATGAAACAAAAACGAATAACAACAAACTTGTAATGTAAAGAACAACAATGTACTACACATCATGAAATGTTGATTTCATGTAATCGGATAAATATATAGACTCACAAAACTTCTAAAAATAAAGAAGTGCTGCTACATCATGCTCTGTTAGTGGTGACTTGAATGCACTTCAATTTTCAGGATGTCATTTTATGAGGCTCCTCTTCATTACTGATTCATGCAATGGGAACCTTCAGAGACCAAAGAGAAAGAAATTTCCTACAAATGTCCTACCTACCAAGTTTCACTGTACCTCGATCACTATTTCGAAGATTTCCACACAAGAAAAAGTTCTGTATTGAAAGAAAACCCTTTATTTTGAACTGTAAGTTGTATTTAAAAAAAAATGATAAAATTGATTTTATTTTATTTTGGAAAAAAATATTTTCTTTTACTTGATTCTCTAGTGTTTAAAAAAATCATTTCTCCTTAAGGAGAAGTACAGAAAACACCACATGATGTGCACACTCATTAAATGGTTAATAACAAAATATAACAACAATCATTCACAGACTACTACCAAATTTATTTTCACAATGGCCTAAACATGTTTGGTATTCATTATATATAAATGGAACAAATGATTAAAACGAATATGCTTCCTTTATTAATAAATTTACTATTCAGGTCTCTCATTGAGTTACATATCTAATGGACTATAATCTTAGTACCTGTATAAACAGATTGAGCAACATATTTATCAGGATTTCCACTGATTGTTATTTTGAATCCTCCATCTCCAGATGTTCTGTACGATTCTCCACCACCGGGAACTCTTGGACATGACGCATCTATGGTAGATATCAGAAGGAGTAACAAGGCCCACAGGCCTAACTGGATCTAAAAAATAGATTCTTAGATTAGTATTTACATACCCTTAACTATTAATAATTAATAAACACAAAGACAGCAAAGCTATGAAGATGTTGTTTAATTGATTTTACCTCTGAGTGTTAGGGGTGCAATCATATGGAGGTCAATATATATGAGTTGTGATATACGGTGCTGTTATTTACTTAATTAAATTTATTGAAATGTTTGATATTGTTATGTATGTTTTACTTTTATTGTAAATTCTCTTGAGACTATTACAATTTTTGTTTATTTAAGGACAATAAAGCTATTGTAATTATTTATAAATTAATTTATGCATATTTAATTAAATGTATTGAACACACTTTGGACAAGGAGTACCTAGTATCATGGGCGTACCCAGCAAATGGCAGGGGGGCAGCTGCCCCCCTGGAAGCAAAAAAATAAATCTTTATTATACATTTTGTTGCTGGAATTTAATACAATTCTTGAAATAACTATTTTAATAATCAATTGTATATTGAATGACCATGGCTTGCCCCCCCCCCCCCAGTTTTGATCCTGGGTACACCCTTGCCTAGTATAATGATTATCTGAAGGTACCATTTGTTTTAACTTCTCTATAAAATGGAAGTGACCATGTATTTCCTAAAATTTAATGGCAAGTTTTTTTTAAAAGCTCTCATAATAAATAAAATAGGTTTTCTAACAAAACGTTCAGATGTGTCATCTTTATAGCCCTTACAACTGAACCTATTTTCATTCTGTGTTCATTAGGTACTCATTTGTCCATTGAGAAGCCCAATTTTAATTTTTTTCTTAAACCATGAAAAAAGTAAGAAGAATCATGATGGAAAAATCATCAATTATTTTTGTAAAAACTTGGAAATTAACGAAATTATATTTTTGGTTTTATTTAAATTCATACTTTTGTCAGAATTTGAGAGGAATTAATCTTTTTGAATGTATGTAGTAAAGTCTTTACAAGAGTACCTATGAAAAGGATGAAGAAAGCATTGAAAATCAAACTGGGTTTAAAGCAAACAATAATTACACGGATCATAGTGTTGTATTGAGAATCTTAGTGAATAAGTAAACAGAGTGGCTTGCATGCAAATTTGATTTATTTCACTTAGCTGTCAACAAATACAGTTGTATAGCTATAGTCAAGCTTTATAAGATCTAATTACAATACAGTACAATAATAGTTAAAATCCAAAACAATTATATAGTTTATACAACAGAATGAATATCCTCAAATAAATAAAATGAACACAATAAACCAACAAACAAGAACATAGGACACAGTTTACTGCACGCCTAATCCTCTACTCTACTCATGAATTCACCCAATGAGTAATAGCCACCACTCAACAAACAACACCTTTAAATGCCTTTTAAATATTTATTTTAATCAGATTTGATAGAATAAGTAGGAGTTTAGAAGCAGTTGGGACATTATGACCTGGAAAAGTTCAGATTATCAAGATATTCTATTAGAGATTTGAACAAATTAATTTTATCATGGCCAGTAACAGGAGTGACCAGCTTTATTTTGTATTGTTATTGATTGTGTATGAAAAGAATAACTGAAGAGCCAGCATGAATACAAGAATACAACTGACTTTCCTACAGGTCTAGGCTCCAGGTGGAAGATCTTGATTTTGCAGATTATATCTGTTTGTCATACCTGTAGCTCAAAAGAGGCCAGTTAGTTCAGGAGACAAGTAGGGTGGGATAAAATTAAAATAACGACACTCAGTAATAAAAGGCAACCAAATTGTAATTAAGAGACTCTACTCCACTGAGGGAACCTCAATATTTGGTGGACACATGGAATTAGCAATAAAGAATACTCATCAAGAGCCAGTAGCTAAAAGGTGGAAATTTGGATGGTTTGGACTTATGTAGAGGAAGGAGAGCCACACTACGTTACAAAGCATTTTGGAATGAAATTCCCAGGGAAGCCAAAAACAAAGTTGTTTACGAAACAAGTGGAAGAGCTCAACAATGTAGGAGCTTTAGATAGTAGGAAGACGAACAGAATTGAAGGTAGTTGTATAGAGTGTTTATTAATACTCTATGCTCCGCATGAGTGAAGAGGATTAAGAAAGTAATTAATCTCTTCTGTCAGTGGTAATATTAGTAGACCACAAAACTCAAATTTTATACTTTGAAAAAATCACAGAAAATGTGTTTACTTCTGTGCCCTTTTCTTCTTTTTCAAATGATAGGAAAAATTGTATAAATGAAGAAAGTTTCAGTTTTGGTTTGTTAATTTAAATTGATAAATATCATTATTTCCATAAAGATAACAATGTAAACAGTTCCTTGGCCTAACTTTTTTGATTTTTTCATTGTTATTGAAAAATATAATCATACCTGTAATCCCTGAACAAATACTATGGGACTGTTGTACAAATAGGTAATTTTATTTAAAACAATTCATTTATGCTTTACTAACAGATCTTTTAATTGCAGGCCTAGGATTTATTTTGAATACATTATTAGTTTCAATTTGTAGAGGAAACGTCTAAAATACAAATTTTAATTTTACTTTTTAAATCATGTGTGATATTTTGTGTAACCTAGATCAAACAAACCACAAAAACTATTTATTTATAAATGAAAAAAACGGGAATAAGTATTGACAGTATGGAGAGAAAAAAAAAGGTTTGCTTACCATATTGATATTCAGTGAAGAGATGCTGTAGCTGCAATGCAATGTGTAGAACTGGTCAAAGTCCACTTTACTAAGATTAAATAAGGTCTTGAGATAAAATCAAAGTCAGAGTTCACTGCATGAATGATAAAATTGGAAGAAAATAAAAACAGTTTCTGACAAATACAGTGCGATTAGAAAGTAATATTAATGCAAAAACAAAACAAAAATGATCTGTTTTTATGTTGAAACTTCTACTTAATTTATACTTAAGAAACAAAACTGTCCGTCTATCAATCCATGTCCTGTCAGTCAATTATTTCATCTGTCAATTAAAATCTGAAATATCTCAATCAATGAAGCTTAAATTTCATGTTTGTGTTTATATTCATATTTGATGAAACTTAGTTCTGAATTAACAATTTTTCATAGGGAAATATTTGTTTATTTGCAATAGGTAATTTTTAATTGTATTAAATACTTTTTTTAAGGTTTGCTTTCTTACATGAAATATTCTTCAATGATTAAATAAATATTCTGTGGCGCTCACTTTTTGTTATTTTCTGCCCCCTCCATTTTATTAATATTATATTGTTTTTTGTTTTGTTTTTTAAATTGAAAATGCAAATGTCAGTGTCAATTAACAATTAAGATAAAACAGTTTAAAAATACAAAAAAAGAAAGTCCTTAATCAAAGATCCTTGATAAAAAGTCCTCTATATATGGTCAAATATTTTAAGATAATGTTTGTTCCACGTAGAGCATATATATATGATTATAAGATTCAATTAACAAACACATTCATTAAGTGAATAATCAGACAAAACGTGTTCTAGGCTACAGAAAACAAAATTTCACATTGTTGTTATTGATAAGGTTTAATGAGACAATTGCTATCATTTGTGTATATAAAACTAATACACAACATTTCGAGAGTATAAATTAATCCCCGTTATTTAAGTAAAAAACTGTGATCAAGAAAAAAATGAAAAACATAGCCTAGGGCCAATATTGGAAACTATTTTCATGTTCTAGGTTTATCACTTGTTAAAGGCTATTGATTTATTCTATCGAAATATTGTATATTAATTATTATATTATATGCAAATCTTCGATTAAACCATTTCAATAATATGAAATGTGTTAATAATTGAAACTGTGATTATTTCAAAATTGCTATAATACATTTTTGAGTATTAACACTATCAAAACACAAAATTCGTGTGGAGGCTGGTGTAAAATTCCTAAAATACGTTCTGGAAGTACGTTATTTGCTAAAATACATTGTGTGCTTTAAATAAATATCCAAAAAAGTGGATACGTTTTTAAATTGATTTTAAGTGCTTACAACAGGATTCAACTTGTCTGGTGAGCAAGTCCTCTTATTAATCACTAATGAGTGATTGCGAGCAGAGTAACACCTTTGTAGTCAAGTGTGCAGCAACTGAGTGAAAAGATTTCTGAAGAAAAACACAAAATTTAATAGTCATTAGGACTGGTGATTCTTTCGTGATAGTCATACTATTTTGTACGAAGTGAAATAAGGTCAACAACTATGAAAAAAACAAACAAAAAACTATCAGCTTCTATCATCAAAGAACTGTTAATTTGAAGAATAGTGTTGTAAAAATTGGATTAAAAAAAATAAAAAAAACTAATTGACAGTGGTGTGAGAATATTGATAAAAAGCTAGTTTTGCCAGATTTGATGAGTGTTATGATTTATTGACCTTGTCTCACAATAACACTGGACAAGTAAAATTTATTAACACAAATTTATTAGACAAGTAAAATTACATAATTTTTTTTACATCCTGATTATTTTGTTTGCTTTTACATGAGGACAAATCCTCGGCTTTAAAGTTCCAGGACCTCTTTAAAATAAACTTATAGAACACGTTTTAGGTGTTTTATAATCATCTATAATATGAATTTTATGTTTTAGTAATTTTTAATAGTCTTGAACACATTTTTTGCTATTTTATTTCTTAATTTCCATTTTTTGCCTAATGGTCTGCTCATATTAAATTTTATTTATCTTATTTTATCAATCTATAGCAGGCCTTTGTAATTTTCTTACAACAGCTGTTTCTCCACTCACTGGTGGAATTTTAAAGCTTGAATCCACATTATAATTAATCTTTACACTTACACATCACACAACATAAATTATGAATAACAATCTACATATCAAAAGTTAAAATTTAAATTAATAAAATTCTTCTTGAACAGATACACGTAGTGAAACAGACATAGTCACGAACAGATGTATCTGTCCAAGAAGAATTTTATTGATTAAAATTTAAATTTTTACTTTTGACATTGTTGTATAAGAGCTGGTGTTTTCCTTATCACTACACTAATGTGTTGAATGCCTATTTGTACTTATCCACAAGATTCCAAAATTTATCAGCACTAGAACTTTTAAAGCTGGCTCACCACCCAACTCCACATGTCTCCCCCCCTCCCCGAGTTCCATAGTCCCCCCCCATACACAGTGTATGTTCCATAGATATCTGGTTAGAAAACCGCAGTGTATTCCACCAAATGGATTGAACAAGTCTCCCTTAGCTGTTTCCCTCAATCATACAATCATCTCTGTATCACACCATGTTACTCTATTTTTCCTCCCAGTGTAGCCCTTCATTTCTTAAAAGATATCTCTTGCGCGAAAAGCAGATCAAACTTGTATCCGATCTTCATCGTCCTTCCTTTTTTTGTGAAAAGAACACTCTATCTTACCCTATCTTGGTTAAAAATAAGACTTCGTAAATCACCCAAAGATGTATACATGCAAGAACAACACTGCTTCATCTGCAATGTACCTCCTTGTTACTTTTAATGAGTTGCTTACAAAGTAATTGTTCTAAAAGACATTTTCTGTAAGTCCTTAACTTTTCCTGGCTTCGGTAAAAAATACCATTTTTATAAAAGTACTATTTGCTATGCCAGAATTGGCAAAGAAACCCTTTATTGTGTGATACATCAAATACGAAGCAAGTTTTTATTTCTGAACTAATTCAAATGAATAAAATCAGTCTCTTAATGTTGTCCTTAGACAATGAACTCTACAAACCTTTAAAATATCAAATCTACACATGTAAATAATAAAACACATTGTAAAATATAATACTGTAACTTTATTTCAGCTGTGGCAATAAGCAAAATGTGATATTTTTAAAATTACAGTAAATTGAAATTTATGCAATGTTTCAAATATTGTACGAGACTTATTTTCATAACCTTTACATTAAAAGAAGTGATTTCATTTTACTTTTGCACTAAACTAGTGTCATCAAATAAAACCTAATTTTGGTCTTTATATTTAAATATTTCATTAAAAGTGGGGCTTATTAGTTTAAAATAAAAATAAATGTTAAAGTATTCACATAATTTATCTGAATTTGTTATATTTCTAATATACAAAAATAATAATAAATATATAATTACTATATTTTTATCTAAATCTAAAATATATTAACTAACAGAGTATTTAAACTTTAACAATTCTTAAAATATAATTAACTTTAAAAGTAAATATTTTCTTTTAAAATACGAATAAACATGTTTAATTTATAAATATACACAATAAATATATTTAAGGTTTAGGCCGAGAAGGATGGAATTTGTTTTTAAAAAAAGTCAGATTCCATATTTTGCCACTAAACATTAATAAAATTGTAGTAATCATTTTGCGGTCGAAGATAGTTCAACAGTTACAAATTTTAATGTTGAACAAATTGCACCTGGATCACTCATTATCTCCGACCAATGAGAGATATGTCGTACAATGTGATAAGAAATATGAACTAAAACTTCATGCTGTTAATCATAGTCAAACAAAATTATATATGTTTAAATCTTAATTGTGTAATTATTAAAAAAAGAAAGTGGTTATACCTTTTTTTCACAATCCCTTGAGTTAGGTCCTTCTCTTTTATCTTTCCTATCAGGTGTCTCTTGACTAACTTTTGTTCTTTTCCTACCCTGATATTATTGTATTCGAGAGCTAGGAATCTTTATTATATACTCTTGTTTTGTCTTTAAACAACAACAATAATAATAATAATAATAATAATAAAAATATTATTTTCTTTGGTTTATTTTTTACAGAATAATAAATTATTTTATTCTGATTGGAGAAAAAAAAAGAAATCAAATATGGGTTGATATCAAAATATAACAAATGCGTTAGCTTGAAAACTATTTGACTGGTCTAATTAGATAATTAGATCTAAACAATAGACTTTTTGGAATTCCACAGTCATTTTATTTTTTCTAATGATCTTTCGATAGTTTTTAAGCCATTTATTGTCCATTAATCACGAGATTTTAGGAAAGAAAGAAATTCTTTGCACCACAATTTCTCAATTATTTACTATTTGATCTTTTTTGCCATATATTTGTAGTACACTGAGATGAATCAACCGACACTTTACACGATGTACTACCACGCTGAGTTCATAGCTACTCAGTGATTTTAGTATATTGATGGTAAGCATTATTATTACATCACCTAATGACATATCGAAGTCAGACTCTTGTTGCTAGATATATTGGCTTTTTCTCTTTACAATGAGATACTTAACACTGGTGTCACACGTGTTGTCTAGAACTAATTTCTATTTTAAAACTTTCATGTTTTGTAACGCTCACCAGCCCAAGAACGCTTCCAAAACTACTACAAAATTGTTTCGGGTAAATATTAGAATCTGACCAAACAAAATTATAATCCAAAATAAGCTACAGAAAATTTGACAATCAAAATACTTATTGTAATCATTTATTAAGTATTGCATAAACAGATTTTGTCAATATACTATAAACATGTTTTTAAAACCAAAACTTATTTAAATTCTTACTCGAGTCAAACAATCTCTTCTATTTGGTGTATAGAATTTGTGATGCAGTGCCTAAAGAACTATCTGATAAGATTATTATAATAAAATCTACTTGTTTATTTAACATTGGCAATAACAGATTCTTCAAGAAGTTGTACAAGAGGGTACTTAAAAATAACTGCAATTAGAAAATCAACACATGTTTATTCCTGGTGTTAAGTTTTAGTTTTTAAGATATTGGTCTAAACAAGCTACGTTGACATTTTAAACATTTTCTACGCTCTAGGTTTCACTTGAAAACAAGTGTTAAATCCAAAAAATGTAGGCGACTTGAGTTGTCAGTTGTAAAATAACATTTTTTTAAAAACATCATTCTAGTTATTTTTTAGTACCTCTTAGTAGTGTTTCTATTATTAAAACCAACAAGAAACTCTTCTATTTGGTGTATATAATTTTTAATGTAGTACCTACAGAACTAGTCGATTAATTTTGAGATAAAAACCTACTTAATCTGTTTATTAATTACCAATAATAGATTCTTCAAATATACGTATAAGTTGAAGAGCTTGTAAAGAAAAGTATCATTTTTCCTATTAAGATATCTCTAGTTGAAAGTTATATTATGAATTCTCAAAGTCAAAATTGAAAATAAATTAAATATATAAAATAAACAGTTTAGTCATTTTCTCACTCACACATCCCCAAAACCAAATAAAAACAACCAAAAGTATTTATTAACAAGAATAACAGTTAGGTAGTTGTCAGATTCCTCCACTCTTTGCACCAGATCTTATGTGGTGCAGCTGTGGGAATTACTGGTCAACATATATAATCTTTGACTGTCAAGTTCTGCACAGGAAACGATTTTGAGTTCTAGGCACTCAATTTGATAAGGAAGGTCTTATGAATGAAGGTGCACATTAAGCTATATACCTTAGAGGCATATCCTGGCCCCTCCTCTTAATAAAACTAAACGGTTCATTTTTATATTTTGCCATTATTTCTTAACCATATTTTTTTTTTTACTTGGTAAATTTTGTATGTGGTTTTAAACCGGCATTTTAGGAAAGATGGCGAACAATATGTTTAGAAGTTACACTTGAGCAAAACTTGATACATTTTTTTGTTCTATGACAGCAACTTAAAAATTTTGAATTATTGAAAAAGGAGGGGGGAAATCTCAAGATAAGGCCAAAATATGCCCATATACCTAATTTGATTAAAATCAGTCCAGGCGTTTTGGTTGTAGAGCAATGCACATATGACAGATGCCAGACAAACATCATTCTAAAAAGTACTTTTGGACCAAAGGCACCTCAAAAGGGATATATCCGCGAAAAATTCAATATCGATTTTTTGACTCATCACATAACTTTCTTACATGTATATGTAAGAAAATTAAAAAGGGAATAATTCCTTCCACCAATTAAAATAAGAATATATTACGTCCTTATGTAAAACAGTCAAACGTAGTTTCACTGCCATGGGTAGCATCACTAGACCAGTTATGAACACTTATCTATATTATACATCGCACTTCATACACATATACACAAATCACACATATTTTAACACAACACAGTACATAGACAGTGTGTCCCATGAAGAGGTATACACTTTTGATTATCAATATCTATGTTATTTACCAACCATTTTTTTAAATTTTGCACTCAAACAGTTTTTTTATGATAGTAAAAGTTTTTGTGACTGAATAAAACAAAATGGTGGCCTTTTAAATAAAACAACTTTTTTTTTATATCGACATTTTTTATTCATTACAAAATATCTGGTAAAAAACATAAAAACAGCTGTTTTTTAAAAGATATAAAACAGCTGATGTATATGATTTTATTATTTTTAAGACTGGGGAGAGTGTTTTAAAAACCTCCTGCACTTGGACCTAGTTAGATCTTTTGTGCCCCCCTCTTGTTGGACTCAGGAGAGATCTATGTCTTTGACAAAGATGTATAATATTAAAAAAACCACTGAGGTGACCAGACTTTATCGTCTGTGACTTTTTCTTGTGTGGTTATTTAAAGGAACATATGTACTCCCATAGACTTAATACTAATGAAGAGTTAATGAGGGTCATTATACTAATTCCAAGACATTTTGTTACATTTCGAATTCACACATAACATTTATTTAGACAACCTTACCAGTGTATCATTGTGAGTAGATTTAGTTTGAATAGATATCTTATTTTCTTTATTAATTCCTACAAATATAATTTTATTTGTTTTAATTTTGTAATTCAATTTTGTTTAAATAATTGATTAATTTCAGATATCACCACATATTTTGTAATGAATAAAAAAATTCCAACTTATAAAAATTTAACGTTTTATTTTAAAGGCTACCATTTTGTTTTCATTCAGCTAAAGGTAATAATATTTTAACGAAAAACTTTTACTACCATAGTTAGGTTGTATGTTAAATTCCAAAGAAATCAGTTGGAAAATATCATAGGTATTGATTCTATTGATAATCATATACCTCTTTGTGAAACACACTGTATTTATAAATCTCAACCAACCATAAAGAATTAAATTTTTATATCTATGAGAGTGGTATTTTGTAGTAGCTATAGTATTATTTTCAGGTCCATGAATATTGTTGTTTTGTATGTCACACACTAGGCAGTAGCCACATTGAATTTTGAAAAAAAATGAGTAACTAAATCTATCAAAACTCACAAGTGTAGTCTATTATAGAATCACTTATTTATACTTTATGAACAAAATTATGAAGCCTATCAGCACTGAGTTACTGACAGAACTATTTCTGCTAATTTAAAGAATGATATCAAGTAGCCAATTAAAATATGAAAAAGTATAAGGCTTGTCACCTTTTAGAATATGTGATACAATCATGCCTTGAGGTACTGCATTTATTTATTGTTAAAGTATTGTTGCAGTATAAAATTATAGAATAGGTTTTCCTACAACAACTTTTATAAATCCATAAATTTTGCAATTCAATATTTCATAATGTAAAAATATCTGTATAAATGTTTCTATTGTGAAAATAGAGAAATAGTTTTTTTTTTTAAACAAATGTAAATGACTAAATCAGGAGGTATCGATTCCACATTACTGTCCTGCTTTCAATTTTAGAATATATAATTATAAAGTTCTAAAAAGTAGAATCTATAAGTACAGTAGACTCTCGTAAATTCGGATCACGAAAATCCGGACTCCGGAAAATCCGGACTGGACAATAAAATTTTTTAATAACAATTTGCCGCTTTAGCGCCTTCAATTTTCACGCGATCTTCCGCATTGCATGAATGACGTATTTTGTAATGATTCACGGGCAGTGAAGGTTTCCGCGCGGCTGAGGTAATTGACACATCCTACCCTGTGTTTAACTTAATTTCAGTCCAGCACTTTATTATGTATTATGTAATAGTTAATGTTTCAGAGTGTACAAGTGTCGTTGGGTATCGGCATGGGCCGGTAGCAATTGCGTGTGCGGCTTATCACCGCTCGTATCGGCCCCGCGCCGACTTATCTCCGACTCCGGGAAAATCCGAATCGGACGGTAAAATTTTTTAATAACAATTTGCCGCTTTAGCGCCTTCAATTTTCATGCGATCTTCCGCATTGCACGAATGACGTATTTTGTAATGATTCACGGGCAGTGAAAGTTTCCGTGCGGCTGAGGTAATTGACACGTCCTACTCTGTGTTTTACTTAATTTCAGTCCAGTACTTTATTATGTATTATGTATTAGTTAATGTTTCAGAGTGTACAAGTGTCGTTGGGTATCGGCATGGGCCAGTAGCAATTGCATGTGCGGCTTATCACCGCTCGTATCGGCCCCGGGCCGACTTATCTCCGACTCCGGATATTTCAGAATCCGGACCAGCCGTCCGCCACAATAGTCCGGATATATGAGAGTCTACTGTACTACCAAACATAAGTTGAGAAGGTTAGAACAACGGCAACAAGAATTTCAATGTGCTAACCAAACATTACCCGACTGAAGTCATCTAGCAGGCCTAAGCTTTTGATGGGCACAATGGAGAAAAACATAAGAATGAATATAGATCAATTTTCTCACAATACTTTTTAATTAGGTACTTAACAAAAAAAAAATCAAACACATTTTTTTGCCAATCACTCACTACTTTAAACTTGCATGGCTGAAATAGGTGTCAACTTTTCATAAATATGTCTGTAGAATTTTATCACAGACAACAAAGAATTAGTTTCCTTTGTTATGTACATTGCATGTGTACTGCATACAGTTATTTGTACACAAAAATCTATAAAACTGCCATTTTGCATCAACAATTAAAATGAAAAGCATTCAATCACCATAGATACATAATAGGTAATCTGTGGCTAGTTTCCTTCCTTGACAATCATACTGCATTTATGTACAAATAACTTGATGAAAATTTAAATATATTTGTTAAAAGATATTATTATATTTAAACAGAGATTAATATTGCTCTCCTTCTGTCTTAAATTCTTTCAGTAAAAGTTATTGAAAATGATTAGACTATTTTGAGGAAATTATAATTTTGGTTTTTCTTTTATAGTTCTCGACTCAAATTTTGAGACATTAAAAAAAATATAACAAAATTGATCTGAATTGGTTAATTCCTTTGGACTGAGATGACAGACAGACATTTCCCCACAATTAATATACATATATGAATACTTACAGTTGAGCCTTCAGAGCCTCACTATAGTATGTGTGTGGCAAACCCGAGGGACTAACTGGGTATACACATTTTTTCTTGTAGACTTGGGCTAGAGTCCTCTCTTTAATAAAAAAAAACAAACTTACAGTTGATACATAAACTTAATATACATTACAGTTGTTATGTAAATAAATGAGTTAGTCAGAGAGTGTCTATGTACTAGATTTGTAGATGTGTGGCCCAGCCAAGGAGCCCACCAAAACAAAACCATAATAATTATAAATTAGGATGTAAAGGAATTCTAAATAATAAAATATGAATTGGCCCTTGCGATTTTGATGAGCAGTGCAATATGACGTAGAAGAAGGGGGGGAGAGACGAGTAGAGTGGTGGGCTTGAACCAGCGAGCCGAGCGTGAGTCTGTTCCGAGAGCCGCGAGAAGAAAGACCGCTACGGGACGAGGTCAGGTCAGTCCATTTTTGGCCACGTACTAGCTAAATTAAACGGTATGTTTTTCGGCCACTATTAAGGCTTTATCTTGCCGTTATGTCTTTTTAATAAATTATAATTATTTCTGTTCTTTAATTCAGCACTAAAATAAAATATAATATTTAATTTCACTTGCGTTGCGTGCGTTCATTAGCGTCCTAACCCGACTCCTTGGCCCATCCTGACAAGATTCGGCTAAAGTGTACACGGTCTCCAGCCAGCCGGAGCTTCCAGCTGGTCAAAAGAAGTGGAGACGGTCACAGATGGTGATCGAAAAAGTGTAATTAGAATAGAACAAAACTTATTAAATTTTTTAAATTGTATATGCAAAAGTAATATAAATTCTACAAAATAAAAATTTATAGCAATTGAAGACTGACCAGTACTGTGGAATAAATTTCAATTAGATATTGTTTTTATTAATTGTAACAAATTTTAACATATTCATATATCTTAACTGCATAACTAATATTTTATAAAAATCTTTACCTAATTAAATTCAATTAAAAATAGATTAAAATTCTATTATCTATATCACCGGTTCCCAATCAGTGGTACATGGAAAGCATTCAAGATTTAGAAACATTAATTTTCTCAAGTATATATATATTTCTCTGAGAAAATTGTATATAATTGGAACAAATGTTAACCAGTTTATAACAAAGATTGTAATAAATTCTAATACTAGAGTCTTAAATATCTGTCTTTGATAAAAGGACAGATAATCTCTCAAGAAAACTTTGTCAGGAAGATTATGAAATTGTAGATTGTAGAGCTTACATGTCTTCCTGGCATATTATCATATTTCATCATTTTTGGAGCACAATAAGCCCTTGAACCTGACACCCTTAAGTAATAGACTACCCAACTGAAGAAAAGTGAAGTGATACTTACGTATACCAAGGTTGGGAAACGCTGATTTATAAAATTATCACTTTATTCGTTTCTACTAAAATATTTGTTTTAAACATAAATAATCACACAAGATTGGTAACAAATTTTTAAATCTAAAATATTCTTTTCACAAATTGACAAAAAATCTAAAATATTTGGTGTTTTAAGTTGGCAACAATAATATATCCTAAGCCTAAACTAAATGTGTAACGATACCAAACCATACCACTAAAATTCTAATTTTACTAATTTAACATTTTTCTTTGGGATTCAATCTAACAAAATTATTGTTTAGCCAAATATCAAAGTTTTAACACTATAACAATTGATAATATTATTTATTCAGGTATTTGCTATTATTTAACAATCTCAGTTAACAGCGCTGATGTTAGTTAAAGCCAATTACTGGTAGTGGTGGTGGTTGCTAATTGTATACAATTGGATAAAATACCCAAACTGTAAAATAAGCCATTTACCATGATGCTATCATGATATTTTTTAAAACAATTTTTGTTTCATAAACTAAAACATATGCTTACTACTTAGGTTTAAAATTTAGTAGTTCAAAGTTATAATTTTGGTTTGTCATTTTTTGTTACAGAAAATTACTGTAGAATAAAAATCTGAAAATTTTTGACATAGTTTAAGGTAATTTGTCATATCATTATAGTTTGATAATTCAAGCATTTGTTGTCATTTGTGTTTTTCAATGATCTCGGTTCCACTTAATGTATGTTATTTCTCAAGTTAGTGTGTAGATATGCTGTCATGTGATTTTTTTCTGATCATGTTTGTATATGTTTATTTACAAGTATCTGAATAAACAATATTAACAATAATATAAACAATCCATTTACTCAATAAAATATAATGGTATTTAAAATAAGTAATTTGATTACTTTATTATGTCTAAGAAATAATTTAATATAAAATTGTACTTTCGTGCTTAGCACAGGAAAAAAATCCTTTTTTTTTTGCTTATCGTAATTGAAATTTCTAAAACTTCAAATTCCATTCACATCCATTTTAAAATATAGCTTTAAAACACAACATTCTTGAGGTATGAGTAACAAAAGATTTATTCAAATAAAAAAAAAAGATTATTCGGTGATACAATGATTTAATTTAGTTTTTATCAATACCACAAGTTTTCATAATAGACAGACACATTTTAAGTAGTTAAAGAATTATTCAATGAAAAGTGATCAATAATTTTTTCTGATCATAATAGTTCTAAGAATCAGCTTTAAAAAATACTGTGAAGTGAATAAAAAGATATTTTTTCAGATTGATTCTAAAGAGTTTTAAAAGTTATAACTAAAATCATTGTAATTAGTAATTTAAATAAAGTTTTAATAACAGAAATGTGTTTTAAACTGATTTTATATAGCCAGTATATGTAGTATAGGATAAATTCAGTAATCACACAAAATTTTAATGTTTGATTTTTAACTGATCTTCACATTTCATGGCATCAGAAAATAAAAAAAGTGATTTTCGACATGCCGGCATTATCGTCTGTATGTAAGCATGATAAGAAGAAAAAAAGGAACACGAAATTTGATAAAAGTGTCTGTTGTTCATTTGCGTTCAAACAGAACTCTATTGAAATTCAGAAAAATCAAACTTAAAATGTCAAAATAGCGGCATTTTAAACAGTTTTTTGTTCACATCTTGTGTGTTATTTAATTTATAACACACTAAATTAGATTAAAATTTGGAGATTTCAATTCAACATGTAATGGTACTAACTCCAACTCTCTATAAAAAAAGTATTCTTAAAAATGTAATTTTAACCCAAACTTAAAATGAAAATGTGATATTCATATAGTAACAGTATCTGGCAGGATCGAGTCATCGACAAAGCATAGAGAGTGGAGACTTCTTCACATCTGTAAAGCTTCTTGGGTCGAGAAATTAACACGAACAAAGCAAATGGAAACTTTAATATATAAATATCTACAAGACCTCTTGGGGCCTAGTTTATATCATGAAAGTCGTGATGTACACAATTAAAAGGTTCAGAAAACCTGTGTAACAACTTTTTAAACAAACTTACCCTATACTAACATATACCAATAGAAATTAACTCTACTACATACAAAATCCAAGTGGCCAATTTTTGAGCATTACATTTAGAGTATCTGCTTTTATGATCTGGCAGGATAAGTACAATGATGGCCCACCAACTTATTTGTAAATTAAATGAGTGAATAAGAGATTTAATAACTTAGATGAAAAACAAAGATCAAATGAAGTGTAGAGTAGTGAACACAATATATAGTTTATAAAATATTATTATTTTGAGAAAACTTCATTTTACTAACACCTACGCAAGCTGGCTTAAATTTTGCAAAAAAGCAATTACGTCAAAATTTACACTTGATCAAATACAAGTATATTTTAATAAAATTAAATATTCTATTTACATGTACAAGGTCTGTCAGAAAGTACCCAATCATTTTGAATATATATATATATAAAATATATATAGGTGTTCATGGTTTTGAACACTCAGAGGAGCTTCCTGTGTATACATGAACAGTCGCTAATCCAATGCGACTGAACAAGCATGATCGTAAAATACACAGATTTAGTAGCTCAACAAAACTGTATTAAATTTTAGACCTAAAACTAATTCAATCATCCACAGAAAATATAGGCATGATTCAATGAGTAAGGCCTAATAAATTATGGTACCAGGAAATCTCCTGAAAGCAATCACAGCTCTGGAAGACTTTCAAAAAGTAAAACAACTAAGAATTTTGAAAAAGTGTAGGCTGCAATCTACAAAAATTGGTGACTGATAATGCGAGAAATAAAAGACGATTTGGAGGTTTTTAAACAACCGTTTCACAGATACTGACAGGAAATGCTAGAAGTATTTTCTATCTTGTACTTTCTATTATACAAGTACTTTCTACCATTATGGCAGACATTTCCTGAAACATGTCCATAATTGGAAATGAACTATAGGTCTATGTCTATCAAAAATCCGGTCCACCCAATGTAATTTGTAATGTACTCAATGTGGTTTTTCATACCTGAAAAAGACACAGTAAAATCGCAAGACTATTAAGACCTAGTTGTCAATGTTTCTTGATGAGGGATAATTTTCTGTCATGAATACATTCATTGAGGTCAAACAATTAAAAAGAGCATTACATTGATATTCCTCACTGGGTTAGAGAAGTAGAAAGAAGAAAATGTTGGAACTGTGTGTAAATTATAACTGGCAGCATCATCACCAGAATGCAGGGTTTGTTTGGCAAAATATGGAATTCTTGCCTCAGCCCTCCCTACAACTCAGATTTTGTTCCTTATAATTTCTTTATTTTTAACAAGCTTCACAATACATTTGTCTAGTTTTGGTTCATAGAAATAGCCAAATTGTCAAAAACAAAAACAAAATCACAAACTTGAGTAAGAGACTTAAACTTATTATTAGTAACTAAATTGAAAATTAAGTTGTGTATGCTTATGGATATTATCGTAGTCAACTATTATAATGATATTAATGTACCATGGACTTAATGAAAGTAGAAATGTGCTCATAGTAAGGTTAAACATGTTACCAGAGGTCGAACCATTCGCCGAAATAGCCATTCTCAGCGGAAGCTATTATATTGTTGTTATTTATTATATTTGCTATTAATATTATTGTTTATATTATTGATAAACAATAATATAAAATACAAATTACACCATTAAACATCATAATTTAATTTAAACTTAATAATTTAGCACCAAGGGATGGTCAAACGCATTAGATTGGATAGCCAAGACTTGATCTATTAATATAATTAAGTCATATTATGCCAATAAACGTGTGCACTATTTAATGAAGGAGCCTTGGTGTCTCTAAACCCACATGAAATGAAGTTAGTCGACAATTTTCAAGAAAAACAACAAAAACCACAACCTATTCCTCTTGTGATTTTTCCAGACCGAAATAATAAGCGGTGAATTAGAAATTACGACAAGATAGGTCTAGGCCTACTAATAAAAGTATAAGAGATCATAATTAATTAATATAAACAAAATTTATATGTCCATTTCCAAGCTTCGTTCATTTAAAAACTCAGCAGTGGAAAAGTATGATTTGTTCAATAAAATTTTCTAAAGATGTTTAGATAATGTATTAGAATCAAAACCATACATTTGCTTGGCAATTTATAAAATAGTTTCATTCCACTGTAAAAGGGACTATCTTTAAAATGGTTTCATTCCACTGTAAAAGCAACCATCTTCAAAATAGTTTCATTCCACTGTAAAAGCAACCATCCTCAAAATAGTTTCATTCCACTGTAAAAAGGACTACCCTGAAAATAGTTTCATTCCACTGTAAAAGCAACCATCTTCAAAATAGTTTCATTCCACTGTAAAAAGGACTAATCTTAAAATAGTTTCATTCCACTGTAAAAGGGACTATCCTTAAAATAGTTTCATTTCACTGTAAAAGCAACCACCCTCAAAATAGTTTCATTCCACTGTAAAAGCAACCATCCTCAAAATAGTTTCATTCCACTGTAAAAGGGACTATCCTCAAAAGCTTAGGTCTAAGTATCGAGAATAAGAAATGATCTTTATTCCTAGTATTGTACCTATGATTTGAGTCCATCTGAATACATTACCATCTTTACGTTTTACATTACATCTTAACATTACCATCTTTATATATTTATATTTGCTTTATTTTTATATACAAAACAAAGAAATTATAAATATATAAAGATGGTAATGTTAAGAAATTATTATTATTTTTAAAGCCCATAAAACATGGGGTTTTGAATGAGTTATAATCCGCACAACCCTCTTTTGGATCTTAAAAATCTGATCTGCATCTTTAGAACTGCCCTACAAAATGAGAACATATTTAATAGGGGAAAAATACATACCTCCATGACATCAAAGTATGAAACTTTACTTATAATACAGATATTAAAACATACTGCACTCAATTTTTTTTAATGTATTTTTAAATTCAGTTTTTATCCAGAGTGAGACCTAAAAACTTTATTACTTTTTCCACATTAAGTTATTAATTTTGTACCATACAACTAATGTATCTGACTTAGTTCCTACTTTAAAAAAACATTAATTGTGTTTTTAAACTATTCAACTTTAGGGAATTATCAAGAAAACCATTCCTCAGCGGAAGTAAAAATTTCAGAAATACACCGCGAGAGACTCACTATCACTTAACTACAGTGGTGTCGTCTGCATAAAGAATTAGGCTTTCTGAAACAATACTTTGTGACAAATCATTAATATATAAAAGAAACAGGGTGAGACCAAAGATAGAATGTTAAAGAAGCCACTAAATCACCTTTGAAAATGATTTCAGACCATCAACATAATTAAGAATAACACAATAAGGTAACTGATGGAAATTCAAAAAGAAGACTTTGTAAAGACTGTATAGAAAAGTGGAATACGTACTATGGTAGGTGTGTGAGGTCAACGGAGATGAAGGCCTCATTGTCCTTTTAAGAGTATATAATTATTTGTTATTATCAAATGGCTGGATAAATTCCGGACAGACCTAGTATACCAGACTTTTATTATAAATTATCAATATATAACATTATTAAAGCTTTGTTTTTGTATTGTAAATACGCTTTAGTGGAATCAGATCAAATTAAAATACAACAAAATTGAAGACAGATTGAATTTATAAAATAATACATAAATATTATAAATAATAATAATAATTAACAATGTTATTGATAACAAAACTTAATATGAAAAAAGTTAATACCCTAATGACTAAATAGGGTAATAATAGACTAAATAATGACTCACTTGGCGTCTTGCAATGATCCATAGCAACCATAAACAACTTTAGTTTTACAATGATTCAAACAGATAGTTGTTACCATTGTAGACTCACAATGATTCTAAAAGATGTTTTAAGTTGATCAACGGTTTATTTTCTAATTTTGAGGTTATGTTTATAATATTACTCAGATGCCCACACAACAAATGCCCAGAATTTCTACACAATGCTAGTAATTCAATAAATATTGAAAAAAATATTGCAGAAATTTTCCCAATAACTGAAAATTAACCACGGGCAGTGTCTATAAACAAATGTTTATATATTTAAATAAATGCCTAAACTTGCTTCCCTTGTCCCAAAAAAATGTCTTTGGGATAAGTCGTATTTCATGAAAGCTACGTTCAAGATTTAATTTTGGTTTCTTATTCCTAATTTTTACCTAGTGATTTTGCACACGGATTTGAGTCATTTATTTCACATTTTATTAAAAGGTAAACAAAATTCGTAGTTTATTTTGAGAAAATTAGAGTTGTTTTTTTAACAGTAGTTATTCTCAAATTTTGAGTTATAAAAAAAATAAATAGTCCTAAGATGTGACCAAAATAACCCCACATACCAAATTTTATTAAAATTGATCTCGGATATTGGGTTGTAGAACACTGCTCATAAGAATTCCATATTCGCACCTTTAACAAGCTGTAAATTATTACATTCCAGTAAAAATCATGTGGAGTTTTTACATATTTCTAACGACTGAATAAAGATACTGTACATATAAAAAAACAAGCTAGTTAAAACGTTTTTATTTATATTTAATATATTTTGTTCAAGAATATCTGGGCTATTGAGGAGCTGGAAAGCAAATGTACAGATATGAATCCCATACTGTTCCTCTGATGTCCGACACACTTACAAAATTGCACTTTTCAACTTGTTTAGGCATTCACGTCATACGATCTTCCTTTTAAATATTTTGAAATATAAAATAAAATAACAAATGACATAATTTAACAAAATAAACAAAAACATTTTATAAAATAACAAAAACACTTTTCTAAAGTGTTTAAAAATTTATAGACAATAAGTCTTGAATCATATTTAAATATTGTTAAAGAATAGGCCTTAAATAAAATTCTAATTATTTCAATATCACACACATATATAGTACAGTGACACAGCCATATATTTCTAACCAAACTTACACCAAGTTTCATAAAAATTTATAGAATCAACGAACAATTTTAAATTTTAATATCTTACATTCTTGCCCTAAAGTGATACAATACAGTTTGACAAGATTATTATACACAACACTCGTTATGAAAGTAAGGTCTTGAAATTGCCACCATCTGTGACAATGAAGCAGCGTGGTTTTATTATTACTTAATAACCAGCTGTTGGCCATTTTTTTGGTAATTAATATGCATTTGTGTTGGTGTGATCGATTTAAAATAGTTGCTGTGATAAATAATCCCATCACCTGTAAGGTTTGTGCTGTGATGTTTTTTATTAGCAAAATACTGAAGTATTGGTGAAATTATTAGGTAACTTGTTGAGGTTTATGGGTATAAATGAAAGTGTCAGGCAATGATATTGTTTGTCTAGGGGTGGATGAAGACAGTAACAACTGCTCAATAGTTGACAGATGGCTTAGTAGAAATGTAAAAATTCGTAAAAATTACCAATTTACAGCTTTGGATTGTCTTTTAATTTTCCTACTTCAGAATTAGTAATTTACGGAGAAACTTCATTACAAAAAAAAACAGAGTGCTAAATGGATTTTGAGAATGTTAGCCAACACACACAAACAGAAAGGTGTGGCTTCAGCTCGAACATTTTTGCACAGTGACTGTTAAAATATATTTTCACTGGAGAGAAAACCTGTCTACTAATTTTTTGGGTAAGAAAGACATTTTATTGATTGGTTTTCTAGGCCCTGGGGATACCCTGGGGAGGTGATACCCTGGGGAAACCTAGAAAAGCCATTAAAAAAAGATGTGGCTTGTTATTAAATGGAATTGTGATCTTGAATATCACTTGACGTTACATGGCGAGTCAGCCTGTTCAAATGTTGCAAAATTTGAGCTGGCGAATTTTCAACCACCCACTCTAGAGCCCTAATCTAGTACGAGGTGAATATCACTTATTTTTGCATTTAATGAAATGGCTTAAATAGCACTTTGAAAAATGATGGAAAACTGTAGTCTGGAGTTACCAACTGTTTCATGAAACTGGTGGCAGACTTTTACAAAGACAGAATAAGGAAGCTGTTGAAACAATATGAAAAACTGTGAAAGTCAATAATGATTATGTTGAAAAATAAAGAAGACATGTATAATTTTTTGGTTATAATAGATCATTTTAATATTTATTTCAAAATGAACCTTACTTAAAATCACCTCACATATGTAATTTTTATAAACTTTTAATTTTCTTGATTTATAATTTTTTTTGACGAAGAATCCCTCCCCATCCTCTCACCTTAGGGATATTTTATAAGTGTTACCAACCCCCTCATCAGGCTAAAATACTGACTGCGCCACTGACACTATATAATTTTTTTAAACAATGTAAACAAACAATCTTGACTAGCAAACAATAGAAAAAACTGTCTTCAATTTTATTTAAATACAATGTACTAAAAACAGATAATATGCATATTAAATGAATAGAGAGTTTAATATTTATTAAGTATACAAAGTAAAGTTAATCGTCATAACTAATTGAATAAAAAAGACAAAAAAATAATCACCGGATGTATAAAATAAAATTACTCTAATACTGGTGTCAATGTTTAGGCTCTGTCCAGACTGCTCTGCGGAGACGTAGAATCTGTCTCTTCAACTTCTTGTATCACTGAATCTGCCTCCAACCTTTGTCTTTCCTTTATAAGTTCTTTCCTAACCTTAAAAGAGAATGAAAAACAACAATAAGTGTAAAAATTACCATTTATGTAATACTTAAAACTACTTTAAATTTGTAATCTATAATGAAATACCCCAATTTCCAGCACCAACACAAGAAAACAAAATAAGTCATCATCTTCACTTGTTACTGTACAAACCTAGTGCCTGGTGAAGTTGTTACTATTAAGTGATAAATCAAGATAATATGCATAATCTCCAATTATTTTATAAAATAATCTTATGACTGGTTAATGTGATAAATGTTCATGTTTTTTTTTTTGTTTTTTTTTTTAATTATTCAAACTAACCTGTTATTATAAATAATATATTTTTTAAATAAAAATAACACTTTTGTGTATGTCATAAATTATCTAAGAAGTTTATACAATATAGCTGTACCTGTAATCATGAATATTTATTACCATGATTGTTAATTTAATGGGTTACTCTAAACACCTATCTAAAAACATGAGTCAAAACGTCCATTACCAGAATATCTAGATACTTTTTTTACTCTTTCAATTATTCTTAATTTAAATTTATTTTGTAATTAAATTATTGTTGCAATATATAAAAAAAATATATATATATTAACATTTCCAATAAATATTGGCACAGCTACATGTGTTATTATTAATAATAACCAGCACATTCTGATTTATGTGATAAATTCCATGTTTGACAAGGCGGGAATAAAATGAACGAACCACCAATGTGGTTAATGTTATAAATTATATAGGTTAGGATAAGTTAGGTTAGGTTGCATGTTATACATCACTTTAACCAAAAAGGTTCGGTGGTTATGTAAAATAATAAGTTGAAATACATAAGTTACATGAATTATATGATAAACTAGTTAGTTGTATTAGTTATTTTGTAAAAGAACCAATTGAAGTAATACACTATGTGTAGATTATAACATTAACAATTTATATAGGTTTTGTAAAATTACCAGTGATTATGCATAACAGTAACAATGCAATAGATATCTTTAAGCATAGTGACATTACCATATGAACAATTAGATACAACTGGTGAAGATTTAAGACAGCATAAAACTTGTATAAGTCCAGTTAATGGGAAATAACTTCGGAAATCTTCAAGGGAGAATTAAATAAAAAACTAACAGGAAGAAATATTTCGTAACAGTATCTAGACAAAATTCATAAGAAAGGTCATGCTCAAATGCTTACCATTGTTGTAAACAATCATATTTTAAAGCGTGATAAATGATCCTGGAAAAGGTTGATTCAAAATTTTTACTTGGAAGTATTTCCTAAGATATAGAAGTTTAAAAAGAGGGGAAGGGGTGAAAAACCAAATAATTGTCAATAAAATCTTAAAAATTCAGCTGATTTAAAATTAAAGTGCACACCTACTTGAATGGTATAATTAAATTAATGAAATAAAAGCCGATGGATATGTGTTGAACAAATCTTATTTATACATGATTCTAAAAAATTGATGAGCTGTTATACAGTTTCCCTTGTAAAAAACAAACAAAAAAATTAAAAAAAAATTAATAAAGGAACTTTCAAGTATTCTAACTTTACAAAATGTATATATACAAATGAATAAATTGTCTTTTGAGATATTTTAATTCGTTTTGCCTCGGCTAGCAAAACGGCTATTTAAAATCTTCGTATGTAGTCTATATTATATTTCGTTCACTGTTAACTTAATTGGAGTTTAATTACTTAACTCTAGGCGTATTTATATCTAGTACATACTATTGTTATTCAGCAAAACACCAAGGCTAAATGATTATGGAGGATGGGTGACTAGGATGAATAAGTGATACAATTAGGATGCGGTATGGGTGATATTGGGTTTATATCTAAAATCACAGTTTTTGGAATGTTCAAATTTGGATTGTATTTAGATTGGCCAATTTGAGGTAGGTAACTTATGATGTAGCTTTTACAATATTTTTAAGGTATTCAATTTAATCTTGACTCACCAATTCTTATTAAAAACAGTTATTATTAAATTCTTACTATATGGGTTGATTTTTCTCTTGATTAATATTTAAATTGAATTTTATGTAGCACAAAAAAAAAGTCTGAATGCCTTTTTCTGACAGAATGGTTTTCATCATTGTTGTTCCTTGTTCTTTTTTTCCTCCATAAAAACTTCTTTTTTTTTTAGTAACCTCCATATTATGCGTATTTTAATCCATAGTAACCAGGATGTTAATTATCACGGCACTTTTGATTTTCATATTATTTATATACAAAAATTGCTGTTTTTGATGAGGAAGGTATTTAAAATTTATTGATTGATTATCAATTTAATATGATTCAACTATATAGTCTATGGTAATTTTGATATATATTTTAAAAATCATATTGTGATTTATTTTCAAAAGGGTGGATTCAGGGAATGGTGATTCATGGTATGGCACCTTGAATAAATTTATTTATAAATTCGAATTTCGGGTCGTTACAGTATCCACTTGAAAAATATGATATTTTCTAAGATTGTCCGGAAAAATGTTCAAAACAGACCAAAATTTTAAAGGTGAAAATAAATTTGAAATGTTTTTTTCAAAAAATTCCTTGAATGTTAAAAAAATGGTAATTTATTATTTGGGTTTCTCCTGAAAATTGAAAATCATATTTTATCTGTGCTATATACAATATAATTTGTATATATCTACGAGAATTATGTTTTAATATATTCTTAAATAAAGTGAAAAAAAATGTTTTACATTTGTTCAATCTCGTAAAATGTGTTACTTTTGGCAAAATTATCTTTTAAAAAACCTTTTTCTTGGTCTTTTTTTTCCACTTTTTGGTATGTAAACAGAATATAACCTATTTTATTATTTACAAAGATAAAAATTGAAATATACAATTTTTTTATTTTCCAGTAACGTCCAGTAACATGGATATAAACCATTTCTCCCAGTTAGATTTTAAATTTAATCTCTCCTTGAGATTTTCCAAGTTTCACGCTAAAAATTAATATTTGACCAATTTGAATTGGTTGAAAACTGTATTTAATTGTCTCTATATGGTATTATCATTGGACTCAGAGGTGTGTTATACTGCTTTTATAGATACCATTTCAGAGATACAAAATCATATTCTTCCATAGATAACTTTCTATTATTTTTCATAAATCCATAACTAGGTTAAATAATTGATTTGTTGTTACCACAACTATGTTCGTAATTGAACATTACTAAATAGGGTAATTTATTGTAATGGCCATTGGTACTTAGGGAAAATCATTAAAAATAAACGAAAACAAAAATACTTGTATTATCCACAAAATTTAATTACATACCCGACCTCAGCATTATCAGTTTATTTAGCAATTTTTAAAGTAAAATATGACAATAAGTGAAACTTGGGTTGTGTAAAATTAAATTTTATCAATAGTAAAAGTGTTTTTGTTTTCATTAATTTTTATAATATAACCTAATAACTTTTCACTTACAAATTTATTAATCACTTTTCCATAACATCAAAAACTAACAAAATAATAATTTAATAATTAGATAATATAATTTAAAATATAAACTACTACATAAACAAATTCATAATGGGCTAGCCGGTATTTGAACATAGCTTGAGAGTGTATTACCTAAAAGAGAACAAAAAATGTTGACTCTTATCATTAAAAACTCTGTCATACTAAAAACACTAACTTCTCTTTTGTAATACAGTAGAACCTCTGTTAACCAGCCTCGGATTAACCGGTCCTCGGATTAACCGGCCTATATCGTAGTGTACTGGTTGGATGATAGTTTCCGAAAATAAATTGTAATTGAAACACCAAAGCGGCGGCGATATCAAAGGACTTTGTGGATAGCGGTATCCCATTGTCGGCGGCGTAAAAACACCGCGGCGGTGATATCAAACGACTTTGTCGATAGCGGTATCCCATTGTCAGCGGCGTAAAAACACCGCGGCACCAAAGCGGCGGCGATATCAAACGACTTTGTTGATAGCGGTATCCCATTGTCGGTGCCGTAAAAACACCGCGACATTGGCACCCGTCGGTATAGCAGACATACACCCACAAAAACGTTTGATGGGCCGCTTTTTTTCCACGAATCATTTTAGTTAACATTATGAAAAATATAACATTTCTTTTCAGTTTTATTCTTGTCTTTGACGGGTATATTACAGTAAATAAAAATGAGTGAGTTACGAAAACAACGGAAAGCGTGTGTTGGTTTCGTTTGAGACGCGGTTAAATGTGTCAAAAGACTTGACAGAGGGGAATCTGTAAACGAGCTTTGAAGTGTTTAATTTTTTCATGTTTGATGTATAATATACATAACATAATATATAAGATACATTTATGTACAATAAAATGAGTTGCAATAACATCTTAATTGCATAATTGCGCTACCTGATTAAATAAGCTTTCTTTCAACGAAAACCGATTTTTCAGGGGAACCTCTGATTAACCGGCCAAACGGCCCGGGTGTCAGTCCCGACTAGACCGGTTATGAGGGGTTCTACTGTAATACATTTCCTTATGAAAGTGGTTTCATTTAAAAGAGGGAAAACACACAAAAAGGCCTACATGTAATATGGCAGAAAAAATACATTTTGTGGATCTAACTTGGTTAACCTAACCTTAAATTCATTTTAGGATAATTCTAATGAATCAGCTACTATTCAATTTGTCAAATGGGTTGTTATGGTAACAAATATTGAAATGGTTTTAACTTTTAAAATACAGACAGCTGATTTGTTGATGGTATCAGATTCTATATGCTTTGTATACTCGAAATGTTTGGTTAATCAAAACTTTTAAATCAAGTAAAAAATTAAAATCAATGTATGTCATGACCAGCATATAGTTGACTTTTACATGTGCAATAATTCGTGATGATTAGTCAAATAGTTTTAAGATACAATGTATGTTACAATTTGATTTCAACCCTTTGCCAATAATGAAGCTTTGCACTTTAATAAATAATATAAAGTGCTTTCTGCGGGTGCTTTTTAACAGCTACCACTTCATTGACAATATAACCTCAAATATATTCTGCTTTTGTTAGGTGTCAACTAACTTATGGGGCTACTCTTACAAAGTCCAACTACTTTATCTGCCTTTTATATATATACAAGGTTTCAGGTCACCTCTCCAGATCATAATCACTAATTTTTTTTTTAAGTGGACGCACATGTGTATCCATAGCACTTAGACTTGATTTTTTTCTTTTCTTTTTCACAAGTGCTACAGACGCACATATGAGTCTGTCATTTATTGGTGTTGTCTTTTTTGTCTTCTTTACAGAATTGTTTGTAACTTACTGTTTAGAGTTCTCATTTTAGTTTTTGTATCATTTAGGTGGACAATAAAAACAGCATAAATATAGATAAACTTTTACTTTTTACAGTACCAAACTGTTATTTTATTTTACTATTTCACAAGAAAATATTTTAATTTTGAATAATATCAAAAACTTTTACTTTATTATTTTACAGTACCAAAGTACTATTTTATGTTACTCACATAAGAAAAATATTTAAATCCGAATATTAACAAAAAACGTTTACTGTATTTACAATTCTAAACTACTTATGTTTTGCTACTTTCACACAAACCAAAGTACTATTTCTATGTTACACTTACATAAGAAAAATATTTAAATCTGTATAAAACATTTCAACTTATTTTGTTATTTTCACACGCAAAAATACTTAATTTCAATAATAAATACTAATGCATTTTAAATAGGCATTTTCGTTTCAACACTCAGTAAATAATGACTAACAGATGAAAAGACTCTATCAATACAATCAATTTATTTTGAAAAATTAGGAATGTTCAAGTAAAACTAATATTAAAAAACAGATTGTTTATATAGTTTTAGAAAATAATATTTATTTGTGAAATTCTTTGAAGCAACATTCCAGGCAAAGTCCTGGTTGGTCTGGGCAAGCTAAACAGTGGTATATTGTCTCCTTTCTTTTGTTCTCGGTTTTGCACACTGCATTTTTTCCTCATGATTTTTCCATTTTGACATTTTGTAGGGAAATGGTCTTTGTTTCTTGGGTTCAAATTTCTAATAGTAGGGTCCTTGTTTGCCAAAAGGATTTTTATGACGTTGACTCTGAAGTCATACAAATTAATTTTATTCTTTAGAA
Organism: Aphrophora alni; assembly: GCA_963513935.1. Classification (NCBI taxonomy): domain Eukaryota; kingdom Metazoa; phylum Arthropoda; class Insecta; order Hemiptera; family Aphrophoridae; genus Aphrophora; species Aphrophora alni. The sequence goes on along the minus strand of OY740774.1, from coordinate 88,964,054 downwards.
TAAATTTGTTCGACAGCATGAAAGAGTTTAGAAGTAGCGTCTGAGAGAAATGCACAAACAGTTTTTTATAACAGCAAAGGGTTTTCCTTTCGCATGGATAGTATGTCATCATCTGATCTTTATCAGACATTTATTTGTTATATTGTAGAATAGGTAGTGGTTTTGTTACTGGTTAGCCTCGTCTGTTTACACTGACTATAAGTAAGTTTTCAAACTCTGTAGATATATTATAAAACAGCCCTTTTATCAACCCATTTCCCCACAATTGCGGGTGGAATATTTGCACAGGGTTTCAGATGTGACAAGCTTTGCTTTCACTACTTCTTCTGGAAGGTTTTGTCTGTTACTTAGAAGAGTTCCTGTTGTATGTGTTCCTTTTCAAGTAAAGTCTTTGACAGGTCATGAGAGTTATAGAAATTATCCATAAATAAAGAATGACCTTAAATTTGCCTTCCATCAAGTGCAAACAACCATGCCAATGTGCCCTTTGCCACCTAACTTGTCTTCCTGCCCTGTGTAAACAAAACATTTTTGAACTAAATCATTGGGCTCAATGAGCGTGTATCAGTATAACTTGATACCATACTCATGGCGTTTGTTTTTCATGTATTGCCTGTACTAAACGTCCTCTCCACAGAACCATTGACTTGTCCAAGCTTAATAATTTTCCTGGATAATATATGTTTGCCATTTTATTATTGAAGTAATCAATAACAAACCGAATAATTTTGAAAAGCCGGTCATTTGGATCTGCAGGTAAAGTGAAAACATTGTAATATTAGTAAAAATCTGTCTTTACTCATGTATTCTGATAAAACACTTTTGAACAGAAGGTCTGTTTTCCAATAATCTTGAAGTCTGTGGATAATGATAGTGCCCATATGAAGGAGAAGGTCTAGAAATATGTTCAACTCTGGTAAGGTTTAGTTCTTTCCATTTGTGTATATGAGAATTTTGTTGTAGGTCAGGGTTGTTAAAAAAAATAATCTAATGCATAAAGGTTGGTCATTGTTACAATATTATTTAAAAAGTCATCATCTATCAATAAATTTTTAAAAAATCATAAGGTTGATTGTCACCTGGCAACGGTACAAGTACTTCATTTGTTTTTATAAATGGAATGTCAATCAAATTGCTTTGAGTATACCACTTAACTTTAGGGGGGGGGAGGTGTGGTTTTGTTGGCCTACAATTTTTTTTGACTTGCCTGTATTAAGCGTAGGCTCAAAGTGAATTTCAACTGTAGTAGCATCATTTTCTTCAATAGGAATGTTATTTTGTTCATCGCTTATAGCAAAATTATTTATAATAGACCAATTTTCCTCTGAAAGTACTTCATCAATAATTATTGGGGTTGTGTTGGAAATATCAAGTAAGTTAAGGCTACTTTCATTTACATCATAACTTCGTCTGAGTCATCATCAATACACTCATCTTGGTTAGGAATGTAGTCATTGTCTCCATCTGAGTAGATGTCTTCGCCAGAATCAACATAAATGTCCAGTTTACTAATTTTGTAAGTTGATCAGGTTCAAAATATTTGAGACATGGACCAGGTTCAACTTTATCACTCATATTGAAGTTGACACACTAATAATTACTTCACTTCAAAATGAAAGCATGTTTTATGTAATTGAATATACACTACTGATTGCACCACAACATCCCATAACCTCAATCACTAACATTTAAACTGCTGTTGAGGTTTTAATGTTGTACCAATTTTAATGTTTTAACTAGGTACCAATTTTAATGTTGGTAAAATATATTATAGCCCCGAGCGAACATGTGCGTCGACTGTTCCTAGTCTAGTTAAGCGCCAAGCACACATGTACGCCCGTAACAGCAAATGTATTAAGGCATAGATTTTTTATGCAGTATTGATTTGACTTTCCTTTTCTTTTTGGCTCCTTATTTTGAAGTTTTGTTTCTGTATCATACTAAAAACCCATGGTTTATCAACCGATAAAATTTTAATAAAAACTGTGTCATGTTCATTACACCCAAAATGTCCAGACATGCACCTCTTTTGTTGTTCTTCTGTTACTCAATGAGATTCTTTGAAACTATTTTAGGGCAGATTTTCCACCATTTTTTTCAAATCATGAGTTTAAAATGTTATGAACACCTGGGTGATTTAATTTAACTCATAACTAATCACACTTACCATCAAGTGTCAATAAGAGTTGATCATTTTCATCAGTTCGTGATGTACTTGCTCGAAAGAACAGTGTTCATTCTTTATAGCCATACAAAATCTATTTATCCCACATAAAAACCTGAGCCGGAGACATGACTTGGTCTCCTTTAAGCTTGGTAAATGTTTTCAACATGCCATTGACACTAGGAAAATTGTAAAAAAACTATGATACAGTAAAGTTTATTAAATTAAGATGTTTAAAACATACATGAATGTAAATAAATGTTGGTTCACAAGCTACCACTTCTTGAGAAAAAAAATCAATCTTATTACTTTTGAGATAAAACATGTATATATGTGTGTAAGTAAACCCTCTGGTGGTCACAGTGTTTTTCCAACTTAATAAGTAAGATCAGCTTTACGAACATTGCATAAAAAAAATTGTTAAGTCAATGTCAAATGATGGCTATTAGAAACACTTTTTATTTTATCAATTCCATATTTCTAGTTTCTCTATTTAACTGTAATATTTCATTTCGTACAACTTCATGGACAAGTTCTACATATTGATATGAACACTAATACAGTAGAACCCCTCTTAACCGTTCTAGTCGGGACTGACACCCGGGCCGGTTGCCCGTTTGGCCGGTTAATCCGAGGTTCCCGTGAAAAATCGGTTTTCGTTCAAAGAAAGCTTATTTAATCAGGTAGCGCTAAGAATTATGCCATTAAGATGTTATTGCAACTCATTTTATTTTACATAAATGTATCGTATATATTATGTTATGTATATTATACATCAAACATGAAAAAATTAAACACTACAAAGCTTTTTTACAGATTACCCTCTGTCAAGTCTTTTGACACATTTAACCGCGTCTCAAACGAAACCAACACACGCTTCCGTTTTCGTACCTCCCTCATTTTTATTTACTGTATATACTGTACGTATCATAACCAGTCAAAGACAAGAAGAAATCTGAAAAGAAATATTATATTTTCCATAATGATTCATGGAAAAAAAGCGGCCTATCAAACGTTTTTGTGTTGTGTGTCTGCTATACCGACGGGTACCAATGCCGCGGTATTTTATGCCGCCGACAATGGGATACCGCTATCGACAAAATCGTTTGACTCGCCGCTACTTTTGTGCCGCGGTGTTTTTACGCCGCCGACAATGGGATACCGCTATTGACAAAATCATTTGACTCGCCGCTGCTTTGGTGCCGCCGACAATGGGATACCGCTATCGACAAAGTCGTTTGACTCGCCGCCGCTTTGTTGTCTCAATTACAATTTATTTTCGGAAACTCTCATCCAACCAGTACACTACGATATAGGCCGGTTAATCCGAGGACCGGTTAATCCGAGGCTGGTTAACAGAGGTTCTACTGTAAATGAACAGTTTAGTCTTTGAAATAGTTCATTTGATCTTTGAGACCTATTTTTGTTTTAAGTACGTTTTCAAATAAATGACCAATGGTTGTTTAAATAATGTCTACATAAATGTAACTGAATGCTTTTAAGAGACAAATTATATTCGTCTTTAAAGATATAGTTAGAAATTTTGATTTAAAAATATTCACTGTTGGAAAATTTTGAACAAACTATTTTTAAATAATAGAATAATGTCATAACGCTTTTTGTTTTATATCTTTCCAAGTATTGTTCTCTAAGTGACTAGTTTTTTAGATCCATCAGACCTTAAAAGAAGAAGAATAAAAGTAGGGCATAAAACAGAGAGCCATAGCACCCAAATACTCTAATAGCGTCAGGGTCAGATGAGAAGAAGAAGAATTGCTCACGAGAGGACTGATAAGAATTATGAGAGAGAGGGATTTAACAAATAGAGTAGAACCCCTCTAATCCGCCCTCGGGTGGTCCGTTACTCTGGTTAATCCGACCGCGCTCGAGCTCGCGATATTGTGCCGACTTGTCGATGACTCACGGCCCGTCTGGTGCCATTCTTTCCGGTTTGTTATCGCTTTCCCGCTTCAGTGCTGTGTCATTACACTTCAGTGCTGTGTCATCCCGCTTCAGTGCTGTGTCATCTCTCGTGTTGTTTCTATTGATTTGCTATAGTACTTGCAAAGTTTATATATAGACTTTTAAAAGTTTATATATCACTTATTTCACTTTAAAAAAATCTCTTTATATAATATGTAATAAATATTGACTTTTTTCAGATAAACCGACCTTTTTTGCATTCCGACCATGCCCCCATTCCCGAAGGTGACGGATTAGAAGGGTTCTACTGTACCTCGGAATTGCCACACCCGTACTCACTATAAGTGAGTACACCTGAGAGATAGAAATTATTTAAACAGCAATTACTATGATCAATGGTTGATCCAAATCGTAGTATTATGTAAATTCTCAATGTATATATCCATGTTATTTGGTATTGTAAACAAATGAGCGTGTAGTGTTTTCATTAAGAAGGACGGCAGATTAAAACCGTAGATATCAAGCGAGAATGAAAGAACGCAAATATAAAGGTAATATTTATAGTATTACTTTTTTTAAATATATTAATTGTTTCTTGGAAATTAAGTTATTGTTTTTTTAAATAAACATCAACCTGGTTGTTACCTTCATGATTTCTGTTACAGTTCAATGAGGATAAAATTTGCTAGCATCCAATAGGTTCTTTATCTAAATGGTCAACTCTGACACTTACTCCATTTTCTCTATCCCTCAACTCTTGTCCATCCAGACCTTACTGAATATATTATTAAAAATCTTCAGTATGCAGTCAATACGCTGATAAAAAGTGTTGTGGTCAGACATAAACCAATGAACATGATTAAACAATTAACAATTGACACAATTGGAAGTTTACAATCCTGTTTTTTTAAATAACACATATTTATTAAATGTTGATAAGTATGTGTCTATAATTTGACCAATAGAGTAATCCTACTGTTGAGGTTATGGGCAAACTTTAAATCTTGTTGCCAGTCCTTCTTTTCTGAACATCCAAACTGATAAACATTTCAATGAGAAACATAACGTGTATTCCTTATCAAAAATATTAAAGTTTCATACGCTCTATGAATAATTATAATCCATTTTGCCTACTTTTATTCTCTTTTACAATATGACATCATTTTTAGGGAAAATTCTACTTTTGATGTTATATTTAGGAACCAGAAGAGAGCTCTGCATATCTTGAGTGGTAAGGGTCGGTCATACCCTTATATTTATATGTTCCTTCCAAGTTAATTGATTATCAATAATCAAACCGAGGAACTTTGCTGAGAACACTTCTTCAATTAGTTTCTCACCCAGAGCAACACAAAGACCACTGTTGTTATCTTTCATATTTAAGTTTAACACCGGGTTGGTTTTACCAAGGTCTAGTAACCCTTTCACACAAATAAAGAATATAATTGTTATTTCACATGATTTTTGTACACAATTCTAATTGTATATTTTCTTTAACAAGTAAATGAAAATCAAATAACTTTGTAATACATTTTGTGAAATATTACAAGTGTTTTCGTTTTCATTTACTACCATGTACCAATCATTAATTTGTTTACACTGATGACCAACGGTACTTGATAGAATTCCATTTTAACAAACAAAACACAATTTTTCTTTTGTAAAATTCTATAATTTATTTGGTCTAGCCGACCATGGTTTTGCCAGTTACGGCATTGACGAGGCTCTTACAAGACTAAATACAATGCACACCATAACTATTATAAAAGGTTGAGAAAGGCAGGAAATTCCCGTTAACAAACAAAGCACAAAGACCCGGGGGAAAAAACCCGTAACTGGCAAAACCATGGTCGGCTAGACCAAATAAATTATAGAATTTTACAAAAGAAAAATTGTGTTTTATTTGTTAATCATTAAATTGGTTAATTATTTAATGAAATGTTTGAAATTGTTCTCATACAAAAAAGCAACTTAAAATAAAATTTAATAGCCCCAATCAACAATATTGATGTTAAATGTTCAACTGACAGAGTTGTTCGCTACTTCTGTTTGATGTTTAATCGTCTTTGAGAAAGTTTGGTCACACAGACACGCTGAACAACAAAAAACATGCCACAAGCAAAACTCTTTTAGATTCTTACAATCATTTTAAGACTAATATTTTAATAGATTTTACCTTCGTTAAACATGTTTTTTAAATACCAATGGAAGTAATTTGAATCATTTCTAGGTGGAATTCAGGTGGCAAATCCTAAATTTCAGAGGCGAATGAATTTTGATAGTCCCTGAGGCATAGTCGAAATCTTTGAATCTGTTTAGAAACTGCTGTCGCACCTGAATAATTATTTCCAATACATATGTAGATGGAAAAGATAATTTATTTTTAGGTGTAATCTTATTGCAGGCTCGAAAATAGATAAATTGGTTTCTGATAATAAATTTTAACTCTAGAGTTTTAAAATTGAATCACTTGTGCACTTAAACTTAAAACTGTTTACTATATTTTCTGTGGTACCGTAGAATTTTGTGTAGCTTTGTACGCTTATTTAAAAAAATTCAAAACAAATATGTAGGAAGATATGTTATTATATATCACCATGCTCAGACAAATGCACATAATAAAGTAAAGTACTTGTTTAGGACATTTGAACACTTACTTTTTTGGTTGATAATGCCACCTACACAGGTTCACCCAACTAGTTTCCCCACAAAACACGGCAAACACTGCTAACACACCCACACTACCCCCCCCCCCCACATCAGTTCGCCGGCATTAAACGGCTTTGTTTAGGTCAATCCAACTTAAAAACCCATTACGTTTAATGCGCATTAAATAGCTTGCTCTTGATTGACCGAACAACTTTCACGTTAGGAGATGGAGCCGCAAAAAACCGTGAACACAAAACAATGGCGCTCCGTCAACCACCTACGAGCCCAGCTCGGCTCTGATAGGTTCGCGGAACCTGATACGAATACAATGGACAGTTTTTTTTTAGGACTCAACCAGTTAGAGCTCCGGCTCTGGCGATAGAGGTCTGTGCGCCTTCAATGCCGAGGGCTAATAAAGCCAAGGGCTCTTTTCAGGGCCAACCTTCAACTTACTAAGACCAAAGCTAAGTAATGGTTTTGTTTGAAAAGTGTAACAAATAAAAATATATAAATTTTAGGCACTCTACAAGTTAAATCTAAAATTTAAAATATACAAAATGTAGCAAATTTTATCTAGTTATGTAAATACATTTAGAAACGTAATGTGGATGATAAAAAAAGAAAAATTATAATCACTTTTGTGTTGAGCATTCTAGGCAATTTAAGTGAATATTGCATACTTCAGTCAAATAAAGTTCTAAAAGTTAATTATGAGCTTAGAGTTATAATATTATAATATATAATTTTATCCAAAAAAATTTTTTTTTAAGTTCCCGTTATCTTCCGAATTTTTTTTTTTCCTTTAAAAAGCTGTATGGAGAAATATCCTGTGGAGCTATCACAAACCTCAAATTTGTTTATGTCTAATGGGTGTGACATTTTATTGGTATGCAATGTATAAAGACACAATGGATTTTCATGCTTATCATACTCTCATCTAACAGAGCTATGTTTTGGTAAGGGTGTAAAAAATTCTTAAATAAATCATTCATAGGGTTCAGCAGTCTTCTAATTTTTAGCTAGGGATCATACAACACAATGGCACATATAAACTATGTTGTTATTGTGATTTATTATAAATAGGGTTTCAACTGTTGTCACATCTACATAATACCAATGGTATATTAACTGAAAATTGTGTTCTATATTTTCAATCTATTAAGAGTTAAAGAATATAACCAATAGTAGTTCTAAACTAGCAAATGTATATCGGTCATTTAGTGAACGAAGGCACCACAGAAAAACCAGAGTCGTCATAAAATGAGCGAACAGCTGTTTTATGGAATCAGTAATAAAGTAGCTTTTTTTACCCACAGTATTTTTGAGAATTCAAAAAAAAAGATATTTTTCAGCCATAAAGATATTGATTTCTGAACATAGTTGAAAAAACTCCCCAACATTTTTTCTCAACTGAGCCAACAAATTCCACATGGATAAGTGATATTTTGATATTCACTGTTAATTTCATGGAGAAAATTCCCTAATCTTGTTCGTTATAAATTTTTTACTCATGTTAATAAGCAAGCCAAATACACTACATAAGAGATAGGTTGAGAACCACAATTCTAAGTCATTAACAGAACAAATTTTTCAAAAATGAAAATTATATCATTCATAAAATTATCCAAAACGTAATGTAATAAAATAAATGAGAGACAAGCTGATATAAATGTATACATAAATACATCTAGACGAATGTGAACCACAAATATATTGCAAAGACAGTAGCAAACTTTCATACAAACCCATTTACAACCAACATAATAATCAAACAAAATTATTTGTCACCAAAAATATCTGTTCAGTAGTTCTTTCAAAAGTGAAAAAAATCAACCATAGACGCTGAGTTAGATTTTGTCGATTATTTTAAACAATATTTAAGATCTAAATATTGCTTCACATGTGTCATAAAGTCATTGTAAGCATAAATAATATAAGAACAAAATTAAATTTAAATGATGCCGATCTAGGTTTATTTTCTTTTTTGGAAATTATCCCTTAATGGTTTCTATTATTAACAATTTTGTATACTGATTTGGGTCATTGATCTTCAGATTTCATTAAAATTGGAATGAAATGAGTATAGCCGATTTTGAGACATTACGATTTTAATAACAGCTATATGACTGATTTTTGGTTTTTACCGAAATCTCACGAACTGACATATTTGAGAGATAGCGACCAATAGGGTTTTGTTTGAGTACTTAGGGGCTACATCGCGTAGCAAAATAAGATAAAAATAGTTAAAAGCTGATTTTGTGTTTTTTTTATGAAAGCTAGTTATTAAAATATTGTAAAAAAAAAAAATCTCGAGAAATGACTAAAATTTGTCTATGTGTTTGCTATAGAGCACTGCACAGGTGACAAGCCACATCATTCCAAAAAACATTTTTTGGACCCAGTAGATATTAAAATAGATATCTACAAAAAACTTGACATCTTTTATTTTACACACCACATAACATTCTCTATATTATCAACTTGTGAAAAACGAAAAGTCTATCATTAATACTTTTACTATCTGACATAATTTAACAAAACATATACATAAATACATCTAAAACAATGTGTAACAAAAAGCAAAACAAACAAACAAATATAGGAAATGTGTAAAATAAAACGCAAGAAAAATAAATTTAATAACAAAATATTTTAACAGTAAAAAGAAAGTAATAAGCTGAAATAATACAAAGAAGTTAATGAGTATAGATTTTAGAATCACTAGAGCACTGTGGTGAATATACAATAAAGGAAAGGATTAACCCCAAAACCACAACAAAAAACACTAACAACACAAAAACTGTTTAGTTATGTTTATTCTACCTTATGGACATTTCAGTAACATAGTTACCATCTTCAGAGGTTGAGTATTAACCTTATATATATATATATATATATATATATATATATATATATATATATATAACTATACAGTTTTTGTGTTGTTAGTGTTTTTTGTTGTGGTTTTGGGATTAATCCTTTCCTTTATTGTATATTCACCACAATGCTCTGGTGGATTCTAAAATTTTATTCACCACATTGTACTATGTTACTGAAATGTACATAAGGTAGAATAAACATAACTAAATAGTTTTTGTGTTGTTAGTGTTTTTTGTTGTGGTTTTGGGGTTAATCCTTTCCTTTAGAGTATAGATTTGTACAAGGTTATAGATCAAGAAAAAAAATTCTAAACAGAAGATAAGATCATATGTAGTTAAAAGAGAATAAGCTTTTTTTTACTATATGCATGATTTTTGGTGTAGGAGTCGGTGAACATATCACTCAGTAGACATCCACTGGAAACAACCCCCCCCCCCCCTACTCTTCATGTTGTTCTGAGATATACACTACTCCCCACTCCCATGTAGGTATATCTTTCTTGATCTATTGATTTATTCTGTCAACCCCTTTTCACCTCAACTCTATTCTACTATCTCTTCATTCCCTCTTTCTTCTGTTTTCAGCCCAAATCTAAAGTGTAGATGGTGTGAATAACATCAGGGAAAAGGTGTAGCTTACAGAGTTTGTGGGATACTTGGTACCTCTCACAGTATTTAACCTCACCAAGCAGAGCTTTGGCCAGATGGACCATCCTTTCCCTAGCTACTCGGGGGGAAATATGGAGAGAGAAGTAAAAAATAACAAGCGGGATGTCACCGCAACTCAATGTGCTGATAAAATGAGCCATGCCCTATGTGATGAGTCCTACACTTCATCAAGATTTCCTCGACAACCCAGATATAGTAAACTTAGTAGAGAAAAGTTGAACAGGCCATTCAGGAGGAATCACATTCTTGATAGAAAAAGCACATAACAAAGAGAAGAAGATTCTCATTTATAGGAAAGAATATCAGGGCTAATACAGGCCAAAGAACTCCCAATGAATTATAATAAGAGAAGGGCAAGAGTGTGCATCAGATAAACTGAAACAACTGACAGGGTTTCTATTGGGGCATTGTAGACTCAGGGAACATCTTACAAAGAATAGAAAATGATGGGACCTGCAGATTCTGCCAGGAAGGGGAGGAGATCCCACACCATCTATTTTTCACAAAAGGGTTAGAGGTTTGGTAGGGTACCAGATGGATGTACGGGAGATACCTACCCTTGACCTCCTTCATGTGCTGCAGTTGCTAAAGAAGTTGGGCTTCTATATGGGAGTTTGCCGTCTTAGAAGAAAAAGGGAGACAGAATAGATATCATACATATTTGTTTTCGCCATTCCGACTACTGATTAATAATTAAATATATAGTGTTTGTTATGTGTCGTGTGTTCGTAATTTCTATTTTAAACTAAGACAACGGTAATACCCGCATAACACTTGAAAATGGCTGAATAGCCGAAACGGCCGTAGTGAGATAACTACAGACAAACTAGACTATTGTGACGGTAAGTCTTATAATATATTTAAGAATAGATATCTTGAAATGCAGTGTATTTCACCCACACATAACTTCTACTAGTATTTTGAATGTGTACAAAGGTAATCTTCTCACCAGAGTTTCATTTGTTTTTGCGGAAAAAATTTTACTTTGATAATTTTTAATAAACCTTGTATTTAAGACAAATTATACTATTTGTCTACCAGTTGTATCAAAACGTAAAATTACTGTTTACAAAATTAAAACAGTTGTATTCTACTGTTTCTTATTGGAACAGTTCATAATTAGTTATTATTATCACAGATTTTATAATATAAATTATAATTATTGTATTTAAAACTTATAAATAACAAAAAATAAATACTTAACTAATAACACTGAACAAAGAACACAAAGGATGGCTACAGCTTTTCAAATATAAAATTCTTTGACTTTTACAAATTTATCCTGACAAACCTTTTAGCGTTTTTGTGTGTTTTCTTACTTGTTTACTATTAGGTAATATACCAAGGACCAGTTTCCAAGGTAAGCCTGTGTCTTCTATCCATACAAAATCTAATTTCAACTTTTTTTAAATTATATCTAAAGGTGAACACATTACAAATTTTAAATTTAAAAGGACTGCTTTGAAAAATCCAACTTAAATGGGCTGTTTCCAAGCACTTAAAAAATGGTGGTTTTAATTGAAGACAAGGTAAAGTGTATAAGGAAAGCTGAGCTGTTTGATTGCTAGACCAAGATATGTACAAGATGTTCTCTCATACAAAATATTTGTTAAGAAAGTGAGAAAACAAGAAGGAAAGGGCTGTAAGAAAAGGGACAACTGTGAACTACTAAGTATTATGAGTTACAGTGGATTTGGTGACACCATTGGGTCCTGACTTGAAGCAGTATCAGGAAAGCTAAAGTGTATTTATGGTGGAAATTACAGTGGCATGGAAGACTAATATTGAAGTATAATAAGGATAATAAAGATGAACAATTGAATGGTGTTATTTATTTGAAGAGGTATATATGTTACTTTTATGCTGTTGAGTTTGAAAGTTACCCTGGAAGTTACCCTGGAAAGTAGTCCAGTATGAAGAACATCGGCTGAGAAACTAGTCAGTAAGAGTGAGAAAATTACGTGACTCTCTTCTAATATCAATTATGGGGAAAATAGCGATGTTTAAATTTAGAGCCACATCCATTTTTAAAAATTCAATATTCATTGCACAATTATCATTAAAACATATTTTTGCTCATAACTTTATTAATTTTGCTTGTATGAAAAAAAAAATCCATAGATTCAAGTTGTTCAGAATAAATTTCCTGTAATACCGTGTATTAAAAAAATTATTTGTATTGTTTTATTGCAAAAACAATCATTTATTTTAATTTGCAGTGTTGCCATTACAATTTTCATGCAAGCATAAAAATAATGTGAAAAATAAAAGGTAGATTTGATGAACAAAATTTATTTATGCAGATTGATGAACAAAGGTGTTTTTAATTCATTAAAAAACTTTCACACTTTATCCTGAAGAGGTGAAAAAATCTTGGGAAAATCGTTCCAGGGAGCATATGTAAATGCATAAGAACTTTAAATAATTATTTCAGGTGAAAAATATATGACCTAGACCGAGAATCGAACCCAGGACCTTTGGCTTTATGGCCAACGCTCTACCAACTGAGCTATCCTTGATCGCTTCCCAGCATAGGACATAAGCTTCTCACTTGAATTTGTTTTTGCAATTTTTGAGTTGAAATAATTATTTAATCAATAATACTAGCTTGATAAAATAATGTATAAACATTAAAATCAATAAATTAATATAAGAACTTTATTTATAATGAAAGACTATTATATTTTGCAATTTTCGGCAAAGATTTTAAAACATTATCAACTGCCAAAAAATAATTGATGGCAACAAATAGTATTCAAATTGTTATGAAAAAAAAAATTCTTTTTGCAATATAGTTATTAAAAAATTAGACATTTAAAATTAAAATACATAGTTTTATAGAATATTTAATTTTGAAAAACTTTAGTTTTTATGATTTTTTTTTATACAAACAATAGAAAAAAGTTACGAATTAAAATATACTACATTATTTTAAATAAATAATATTTTTTCAGTGTTCTATAAAAAAAGCCTTGACTCTGAATCTGGACAATGCTATTTTTCCATGCTAAGAGCAATTCCCATATCTTTTTCACTGTTGCCAACTAGTTTCTATTGAGACATTTTGAGCCCCAGCATATGAGACTAAATCCTTTTATAAGTTATATAGGAATTGGAATGACAAAGTTTAATAGTAATATAAAGGTGTCTAAATAAAAAACTCTGGGGCATCTTAACAATTTAGATCACAATTTTGGATCATTGGTCTAATGAAGAGAGAGTTGCCATTTAATTGTCACTGTTACCCTAACTTTCCCAATCTGTAACCACCCTGTTCACAAGACTAATCATGCCGCCACCTCAGTTACCTCATCATTAAGGCGTACAATACGTTGTTCTACTTTAGGTGTAAGTGTACAGGAATCATGTTCTAAATCATCTAAGCTTGCTCTGCGTGTGAGCCTAGGATGTGCGTGCGAATGCGAGTGTGAATGAGGCGGAGGAGATTCTGTCGTCGAGGCTCTACGTAAAGGTGGTGGTCCATCTAACTCTCCAACATCCAACATTTTTACCAAACTATGCCTGGAAAATTAAATATGTTTCTACGATTAATAATTTTATTAATTTATGACACTGATAAAATCTGTAATTCTCTAATGTATATTGATCTATTTTAATAAAGTCAGAGTCTGAATAAAGTCTGATATACAGTAGAACATGGATAATTCCCAATTGCTGTTAATAAGTTTTGGGTTGGTCCCTTGAACTTTATATGATATCAATATTTAAACAAATTATGGATAATCAAAGTCAACTTCTTTAATTCGAAGTTTTCGTATCAACAATAAATATAAAACCTTATACTGTACTGTAAAAGGTATCACCTTCCAAGAATTATACTGTTCATTGAATAGAACACTGATCAGGGATAAAAGCCTAGCCGCTATTCTTTGGACGTGATCTAATTTCAGGTGCGCTATCGCTTTCTGAGAATTCTCTAGGTGTTCTGCCATCAATGCTCTGCTCAGTCTTGGTCTGTTGTACAGTATTGTGCCTCTGCTTTTTAAATATCATGAGAATATTATAAGAAAAGAGAAAGACACAATGGTTGTTTATTACACAACTATTTTCAACCTTTACAGGTCATTAACCAGTGAACACTTTTTATGTAATTGATAAATAGTAATGCAACTAGTGTAATAAACAACCATTGTTATTATAACAGCATTTTTCTTTTTTCTCAAAACAATTTTTATGAAAATATAATCATGAAAATGGTTTGGGAGGCCTTGATGTAAATTAAGAGCCAATAAGATACCTCTCTGTGGATACATAAACTGTCACTAAGCGGTTAACCTACTCAGTTAACTGCTAGAAGCTGAGTGAAACATGTGTACTGTTATAATATCTGTACATTCAAAATGAAAAACAAGAAAATCTGTATCAAATTTTGCCATAGACTTGAACATTAATCTACCGAAATTATTTGGGTGATTGAGAATACGTTTAGGAAGCATTCAACGAGTGAAATACAGTATACTCCCGATTATCTGTGAAATTGGGTGGCACAGACATCGCGGATAATGAAAATCACGGATAATCTCCAAGAATGCTTAAAATATAGTGAAAATAATAAAAAATAATTTTGACATAAAAAGACTTTAATATACTGTAGATAAAACACATAATACACAGTACAAACCTATAAATTACATACAGAAAAACATTTTAATGTACATTTTACTTGAAATAAAAAAGTATAATAAACAAGAAGATCTTGTAGTAAAACAAAAGAACAATACAGGAAACACATTACGCTACACTAGTACAATACTGCAATTTTAATTCATTAAATGGTTTTTCAAAAAAAAATCAAACATTGCTTTTTTGTTTCTTACTGAAAAAACACCACTTCTTGATTCTTGACTGAACTTTTCTTAGCATCAGTTTTTCAACTAACTGTGTGTCATCGTTTTGTTCCTCTAAATATTGGAGCAGTCCACTGATGTGTTGCAAGGCCACTTCGTGTGTCAATCGTACATATGCATTCGTTCCTTCTTCCTCTTCACTTACACTTTGCTCTTCGATCGCCACGTTCATTTGCTCTTGGTCTCTCAGTCGCTCGAATCCCGCCTCATTAGCGTCACTATCAATGACTACTCTGTAATGTTTTCCTCATCTACACTCCCACTCCCAAAACTGACTTCACTAAATCAACCAGTGTAGAGCAAGGCATGTCTTCATTCACTTCTTCGTTGTCGTTTGTTTCCATCTCTACACTAGGCAGCAATTTTCTCCATGGCTTTTGAAGAGTTGAGGGTTTGTGTAATTTTGTAGTTTTTCCAAAACTCTTTTAGGTCACAACCATCTTCAATTTTCTGCCTTAGTAGCTTTCTTCTGTAACTTCTATTCATAGTTGCAATACCTTGTCCATTGATTGCAGTAGCACAGTAACTTTTAGGGGCAGAAATTTAGCAAAAATTTTCCTATATAAGGATTTAAGCACACTTGAAGCTGGATGTGAGCATGGATTGTCAATCAACAACACAGCTTTTTCTGGGAACTTTTTTAATTGAAGATGCTTACACACTTGGAGAAAAAAAATCTTTTCAAAACAACTTTTGGAATATTTGTTGGTTCATCCATCCTTTCTTCTGGTTGAAATAAACAACTGGTAAACTTTCTACTCTCGTTTCTACTCTCGTTCCGCTCTTGGTTTCTTAGACTTTCCAAGAAGCTGAGAAGCCTAAGCGTATGACTTCCTTTAGCGTTGCTGCATGACATTATTGTTATCCTTTCTTTGCTGCTTTTATATGATCCGCAGCTTGATGTTCACTTTCGAATGCCAATGTATGAGTGGTAAGACATTTCCAAAAGAGTCACAATTCATCTGAATTATAAATTTGTTCCTTAGAAAAATTTTCTGACAACAAATTTTTCAAAATCACATTGAAAATCGTCCGCTGCTTGTTGATCACTACTTAGACGTCCAATCTCTTGAATACAATTACGTTGATTGGAACGAGTTAGCCTACCAGAAGAGGGATCAAAATTACCCAGAAGACCTAACAGTTCAAACAATATTTTAGCTTTAGCCGATACAATAGGTTCTGACAGTGGATTCCCTTCACTACGTACTTGAGATAACCACTCTACCAATGCTGAATCAAATTCTTCATAGTTTTCTTTTTTTCATCACGGAAACAGGGTCGGACATAGATGCAAAGGCCCCAAGTTTGTCTTTTTGTTTCAAAATGTCACGAACTGTTATTTCACCTATCCTATAGTCTAAGCACATTTGCTTTCTTGAAGCACCATTTTCGATTTTCGCAATTAATTCAAGTTTTTTGTTAATTGACAAAATTACTTTTTTATGCTATCCATCCATCATAAACCAAAAACTTAACAGAAACACTAATAGAAAACACTAAAATACTGTTCTGTAAAACAAGTAATCGCGGAACACAACTGCATAAGCATATGACTACAACTGTCACCATGCACACTATTTATCAACTGAGGAAGACAAGTGGTTGGCAACATAGGAAAGAGGGAGAAAGGGAGATGGAAATAAAAAGGGCAAGGTTATTGAGTTCCATCGAGTGAATCGCTCGCTGAAACTGCTTTTTTCACCATGGCGATCATGCAATTAGGGAAAGTGAACTTGTGAGACCTGAACAAAAGATTATCTATCGGTCTGTCACGCCACCCTAATATTTCTATAAGGCTTACAGTTTTTCGCTAGACAGTAAGCTTATCTCTACTGCACAACTGCTTATCTCTATGTCGTTATTGTAGTTTTACTGGTTTTGTTACCCGTACTAAAAAGATAAAGAGAACCGTAAATTTTTTTTACTCATATTTTCCGCAAGACTCGCGGATAATTCTCTCACGGATAATCGGGAGTACACTTTATATGGTAAAAGTTCAGCGTGTATCACATCTATTAACAAAATTAATAATTTGTTCAAGATTTATTAACTTTAAATCTTAGCTTAAAATGGAAAATGAATACGTTTTCACTGTAAAAATTAAAAATACCAAATTAAAACATAATAAAATATTTTAGGTCATGTACATATTGCAATATAAGTTCACTTTTAAGTTAAAGCAATTGATATTCACGTCCAGTTCACTAACTTCCCTAACTTTTAATCCTATTTAAAAAGAAAACATAATATTGTTGTGGAAACTAATTTAGGTGAAATTTTGACAACATAAAAGTTATGAAAACGCATTAGTAAGCAAAAGATGTTTGACGACTATATTACAACATCAAATGTTAAGAATCACATCTGTTGCATCAAAAAAGTAAACCTCTTAAACCTATGTATATGATATGCACATATATGGCTATGTATATAATTGCAAGTTTATACAAAAAAATCACACTTTTATTGCCCAAATTCAAAATCAAGCTTAATATAAGACAGTAAAGTTCGCAAAGCATGTCCTTATAGACTGCGAGTCACTAAAGTACAAGAGCAGAAGCAGTTAAATAGTTTGTAGTAGGTTCATCAAACGCTGGCTGTTGTTCAGTATATGTTTTAGTGTGGTTCAGACATCTAGATGACAAATTATCCCTTTAGGAACCAAATATGTCGAACCGTACTATTGGCCCTTAATATTGACTTAACACGTCTCTAAGTACAGTTGCTATTAAACTACAGTTAATCAGCACTCCAGCATCACAATAGCACACTACAAGAGGAGAGTTTACCTTCTAGACAGTGTGACCAGACTTTGTCTATGTCTTGAAGCTCTCTTTGTTTTGCCAAGTCTCATCTTGATTGCATGAAAATGGTTTTGTATTGCTAAGCCTAGTTCAGGACATTCTTCCTCGTCTACCTACAAACATGAATTTGTCATTAATACTCCAATCTGTACAAACACACATTTCACAAACTTTCTCTTACTACCAAAACTAAATATGTAGATACAAAACTAAATACTAATTAACCATAACTTTAAATAGATGTAACTGTCAGTTTGTTAGTTATAGCCAAAAATTAAAATTAAATAATTGAAGATGTGTTAGGTTTATACAGATTATTAAATATATATATTTCAATAATGCATACACTTGCTTTTTTGTCCAATGATCTACAGCTCAGAGACTTTTTTGACCATGTATTGTTTTATAAAATGTTATGAAGTATTATACAGTACCTCATTAATCTGGACAAATTGGGATGAATCCTCTTAAGTTCTCCAATTTAAAAAATAACATAAAATGAAACAAGATGTAATTAAAAATAATAATAATGTTGAATATCCAGTTGTTTTGATAATCTCTTCTAACTTTTCATAAATGGTGGATTTAAAAAAAAGGGGCGAAAAAAACAGAAAAAAAACTGTGTCTGTAGGTTTTAATATACAAATTTCCTTTCCTTCTTTCTTCCTAATAAACTTCTGATCATGTACAGTGGTTCCTTATACAAATAGACCACTAACCCTAAACCTACTGCATTAATACACAAATTGCTTTTCTTATTTTGATCTACCTGACAACCTATTTCTTTTTTATGAGTTTTATTCCATAGGTTAGCCTAATTTTTCCCTTACCAGCACTCTTATTCAATTTCCTCCCTACCTTTGTTTTTTCACTACCTAATTCGGACCAAATAACCTCCGTTTTTCTCTCTCTTAATTTCCTGTTTAATTTCTACTTTAATACCAAACCTGTTACTCAGACTTGACCTCGCCCACCATTACCTTTCCCCCCCTCTCATTTTTTTTACTCCCTCACCTCTGCTTTAATTTTGACATTATTAATTTTAGTTTTTTGTGATTTACATTATTCATTTCTTGTTTAGTGTTATTATTAGGCCTATCTTGATTTATGGTCGAGTTAATTCTTCTTTTATTTGATTACATTTTATTTTGAATATTTGTTTAATTTGGTTGGTTGATTGTTTAAGACTTGCAATTTATAATTTTATTTTAACATTATCCTTTTTTAATTCTAAAATGTCTTGTTTAAATTCTACCATTTTTTGTTTATTAGACTCCTCCAATTGTTCAAATTTTTGATTAAAAAATACCATTAAATCCCTAATATTTAAATTTAACTCGATTTCATTTTCTATCTTAACCCTTCCCATTTTTATTTATTTATTCTATTATCCTATTTAAAAACTCTCAGTTTAAATCCTCTACCTTGCCCCACGTTGGCAAGCCATCTGTAACTTTTCATAACTATGGATTTATAAAAATTAAAAAAATAAAAATTTTTAAAAATAAAAAAAATTTAATGGGCGCCATTCCATGAATAAGCGTAGACACTTATACTTTAAATATTCAAGATCGTGGAATCTATTTGGAAACACCAGTTTTAATAATTTTTTTTCCCCCTTTTTTTCCCCTGGAATAGACATGTATCTGAATATTAATATTTTCCTTATAATAATAATAATTAAGCATACAAAATTAAGCATTGAAATCTAATGGAGGTGCCTTGAAAAACACACACACACACACACACACACATATATCAAGGCACCTCCATTAGATTTCAATGCTTAATTTTGTATGCTTAATTTTGTATATATATATATATATATATATATATATATATATATATATATAGCAATCCCTAATAATATGACATGACAAAAATGGATAAATTTTAAATGTCTTTGAAGTGGCATAAACCAGTTCAACAAAAAATGCTATAATTGGTGGATCATTTGGGCCAACAGTGAATAACCTGACAATTAGATCGTCTCACTACTACACTGCACTCACTTAATTCATTTTGGGGAAAACTATTATTTCTTACAATTAGTTACTTATTTATTATAAAAGTAAAAAGTTTACAATGTCTTTTTTTTAAAATAGTATTGTATTATTTTTAATACAATATTTAAACTTTTCCATTCATACCAATCGTTTACTCGCGATTCTATAACATTTACCAATTTCGGAACAATGTCTGTCCGTCCATACGAGGCTTCGAATATACAATAGCAATACAAGAGATGACGCAAGTTTCCCAACATCATACCTTGTTTACGTCATATATTGAACCAAGTAATAACCCAACTTAGAGACCCAAAAATGTAAAATGTTACACTCTCCTGCAGCCTAAATTTCAATCCCTCATATGGATAATCCGGAATCCTGGACAAACAAAGTTGAAAAAACCATTTATAAACAGCTTCATCCAGGAATTGATGTCCAGGCTTCTACATTCTTTCAAGTTTGCTTTTCCACATTAAAGACATTTTTTTGTAAATTATCATTTTCCTTATTGTTGTTTAAAGGTGAAAAACCTCTCGATCATCATCGCCTTAAAAGAAAATAACATAAAATAAAGACCCCCTAGCCCTTGGATACTCATAGAGTCAGAAGAGAACAAGAGTTGGTCAAGACAGACCCGATAGGTAAGATGAAAAAGTGATCCAAGACTATATAAAAAAAAGTGTAGATCCAGCTAGATTACTTGGGATTGTTAAACCTGTACTCACTATATTTGAGTCCCAGAGGGTCTTTTTTTCCTTTCTTATATATGAAACAGTCTTTTTGGAAATCCTATATTCTATACAAATGTTCGCTAGAGACGTTCATTTTTCAAGTTTTTCTATGACACATAGTTTAACGGAGGAGAGAAAGCCTTGTGTTTAGATTTCTTACTTTCAGCGGGCTTACTCAACAATATCACAGCACACAATAGAAAACAATATGAAACAAGGTTCAAAAGTATGAATTAAAAGATGAAATATATGGAGTGTAGCGTAATAAACAGCACCACTGACTGATTATGATAGGTATAGTCACAAACACACAAACAGAGACCTTGGGAGAGAACTAGTGAAAGCGGATTAGGCACAGTAGATCAACAACCTCTCACTGGTACTCACCAATAATGCAAAGATATCACCACTCATATGCTCTCAACTTATCTTTATAGTTTATAATAACAATTTTTCGTATCATTATTATTTGTTAAGGCTGTCCAGATTAGGTGAAGTCCGGCTTAGTGAGGTTATACTATAATTAGTTATAAATTAAAATTTAGCTATAAATTTAATTATTTATTTAGTTTTTTTTACAATTTTTAAAACAAATTTACCTTACCTTTTATATCCCCACCCAAAACTTATTTTGACACGAACATATAATAATTAATCTCCAACTTACCAAAACCTGAGCATCTTTAAGCATCGCATACCCATCACAGCCAGAATGTAAATAAGACTTTGTAGCCAACCTGTAGTTTTGTGAAAGCACAAGGTATTCATCCCCTATTCGTACAAATTGTACATCTACACGTTGACCTGGTGGTTTCTCTGGATCAAAAGCAAAACTAACACCAGCAACTTGTGGAAACCTTCCTTCCAACTTTGGAAATTGAGAGACGGAATTCTCTAGTGCGGCAAGAACACTTACACCTAAACAAATAAAATTCTAAAAATATTTCTTAAAAATACAAATATTTATATCATTTGAGCAAAATTAAGAGTGGGGGGGGGAATTTATATCATATTTATAAAAAGGGGCATTATAAACATTAATTTATACACTAAAGTTTATTTATTGAGTATGAAATTTTTTATTATATAAATTATTTATTGACCTAGCCTAAAGGGTTTGCAATAACAAGACAAAATAACTAAACAAATAATTGATACCCATCTTACCATTTGTTAATTAAAATGTACAGGTACAAGACGGCAACTTGTTCATAAATATCCAAACTGTCGTTTGAAGAAAACACAAATTTTAAACGTATATATTAATAATTTCTTTAAATATTATATATGAACAGAAGAGAATACTTTAAGCTAAATTAAGCTAAAGAGGAAAAAACAACCAATTGTTGTAATGATTTTCTATTAATTATAAATATGAGTTTAAAACAAATATCCTGTTACATATGCCATAGGCTTGCAACTAACCAGCCTAATGTGGCAGTTGGTCAGGCTGGAAAATAAAAAACGGAAAGGCCTGAGGTTGAGAGTAAATCACATCCTTTGTAACAAACACCCAAATTTGCCATAACTAAATTGTTTGGTAAGTATCGTTTCATAGTATATTTAAAATTATGTTTATAGAATTTGATACAAAAATGAATATCAATTTGACCTAATTATAAAAGAAAAGTTAAATAAAATGACAAACAATGTATAAAAATTTTCATTTATTTAAAAAATGTAACAACGATTACATATATCAGACAACATATTTCTTGCATTTATCATTCATATGCCAAGTGTCCTGAAAGACCCCCCCCCCCCTATTATTTTTTTTATTAATGGAAATAGACAGATTTCCTTTGGGGAAAGTTTAGATAACTAAAGGAGGAGTTTTTTTAAATATCAACATTTTCAACCCTTACCCCCAAAATGGGGTAGTTTGGGGGTAGGTCAAGAATTTTAAATAGCAACCCCTATTAAGTGATACCTCATTTTAAAGGCCTTTTAAAAATAAGAATAATGACGTAAACTAGAGGTCTCTAAGTTCATCCTATCCAACATAGCGACCAATCGAATTGTGAATGTTAACCTACAAACTCCGGTTGTTTTTATTACATTACAAACTGCTCTATGTTGGTAAAATGATGGTAAGAGCCTTACCTTGTTTTTTTTACCTCAGATTAAGTTCTCGAAATGGCTACCATTTACTTCTTGGCAGAAATAAATTCTGGACTCAAAAGCAGTTCTACATTTCGTAACATTTCCGGTGTAATTATTAACGTAAAATTCACAATTCGATTGGTCGCTATGTTGGGTAGGATGAACTTAGAGACCTCTAGTTTGTGCCATTACTCTTATTTTTAAAAGACCTTTAAAATGAGGTACCACTCAATAGGGGTTGCTATTTAAAATTCTTGACTTACCCCCAAACTACCCCATTTTGGGGGTAAGGGTTGAAAATGTTGATACTTCAAAAAACTCCTCCTTTGGTTATCTAAACTTTCCCCAAAGCAAATCTGTCTATTTCCATTAATAAAAAAAAAAAATAGGGGGGGACTTTTAGGACACTTGGTATAACTGTTATACAATTATACAACTAATCATAATAATATTGAGTGTGACTACAGTCGGTACTCGGTGAAATTCCATAATAAGGCAAAACAAAAATGAAAAAGCACTTATAATTTCAAAAAAACAATTTATTGCTACAGCTGTTTCGCCGTTAGGCATCGTCAGACAACTAAGAACTAAAAACTAAAATACAGGTCAACTTAACACTAACATCTAGGAATGAAGGTGGGGATGAAAGCAGAGGTGGGGCAATGACCTGGTTTTACCTGAAAGGGACATGGATAAGAGAAAGTATTTAAACAATAGGTCCCCTTTGTTAAAACCTATTGTTTAAATACTTTCTCTTATCCATGTCCCTTTCAGGTAAAACCAGGTCATTGCCCCACCTCTGCTTTCATCCCCACCTTCATTCCTAGATGTTAGTGTTAAGTTGACCTGTATTTTAGTTTTTAGTTCTTAGTTGTCTGACGATGCCTAACGGCGAAACAGCTGTAGCAATAAATTGTATTTTGTGAAATTATAAGTGCTTTTTCATTTTTGTTTTGCCTAATCATAATAAGCCAAAACACACCAATAAAAACAGAATGACACACAAATAACCAATCGCTTAAATACCTTCTGTTAACCGAGTAGTATAAAATAATAAAGCCATAATTTTCTTGTATAGACATGAAATAAGATGTTTACAGTTAAAATGATACTTTGTCAAGAAATGAAGCGTGTGTAATTATCTGGATTTTAAAACTATGCAGAAAGTGTTTACTGTAAGTATATAATTCATATAAGGCCTTATAATCAAAAAGTATTGTAAATTAAAATTATTTTATAGACTAAAATTTAAAATTCAAATTAATATTGTATACAGTACAGTTTGGGTCAGATAATATAGAGGGCCCAATAGTTGTGAATCTACTGTATGTTATTTAAATTAAAAGAAAGATTTTCTATGCACATTAACACAAAGATCAAATCGTTCTGCTCCTTTATCTCTTTAGTACTGAAAAACCATAGGTAAGTATTAGGCAGATGTTTCGTCTAATTAATAATATATATATTTGTATTTTCTTTTTTAAGAACTGAGGTCATTTAGACTACTTCTCCAATAATAAAAAACAAAAATTCATCGAGAAAAATAGTTGTAATAGTAAAAATGGACATACCTGGAACAGATAATACTACCAAAGGATCTCTCATAGGAACTAAATTAACAAGATCACCCAAAGTAAAAGGTCCTGCAGGATGAACTCTATCAGATCTTAAAGTACCAGAGTTGAGTAACACCAAGTCCGCTCCTGTAGCTGCCAGCACCACATCACATACCCAATTACCTATATTTGTTTCCATTCTGCGTACACTTTCAAAACGGCCATCTAATGGTACTGAAAATGATCCTAATACTTCTTGTTGTTTTCCTTCCATTATATCTGGAACAGAATGGACAATATAAGTAATTCAAATAGCAATTTTAAGATATACAAAGTGTATCTATTAAATAGCGAGACTGTTTCTACCTCTTAGAGAGAACTGATTGGCAGAGACCTTGGACGTGTCTGAACCTGCATGACAAACATCAAAACTCTTCTTCGTTCAATTGATTGTGAGTCATTGTTTAGTGCAGTTGAAATTTCTGTTGTGTGCCAAAATTTTAAAATTGAGCAGTGTCAATTTGATATTTTTAGTAAAATTGAACAAACACCAACGGAATGTTTTCAAATTATTTAGGGAAAAATTACATGTCTCATTTATATATGTATGAGTGGAACAAAAGATTCAGTAAAGGAGTGTAAGAGGAGTTTATTTAATTTGTGCTTTAACCCTCCAACTGGTGGTCGACCACTTTTTGGCTAAAAGTGGTCGCGGCATTAGTCATGGCACACTTCACCAAACTATAAAACACGTATTTTGCAATTCAACATTACGCCCACTTAGAATTGTCCTATCACAATAAATAAAATACTGTTGGAAAAGTAATGTTCCGTAGATGCATAATCATGCAAAAAAATACCACAAAACGTTATAAATAATATTCCAAAAATTGCTGAAGTTCACGTATTTTAAATACATAACGTCAAAGATTTGAACCGTGCGCCTTTTCGTAAAACGAGACGCCATTTTTCCCGATATCATTACAACTCTATTTATCTGTCATTTAAGTCAACTAAAACACTGTTCTATAGATCACATGTTTCTCTTTCTAACCGTAGATTACAAATTTTTCTGCGTCTCATAGATCCAGAGATATTCCTACTTGAACATAGAACAAACGTGACGAGACGAAATTCATTTGGCATTCGGTGCACTTTACGAAATGACGAAATTCATTTTTCATGTCAGAAATATGACTTGTTCTTTACAGTATGTTGTAGGGGAAATTTCATTGTATAAGTTGGTACCACTTGATATATCAACTGATGTTTTCTCTAGGTTCTATTCAACTCCAAACATAGTCTACATTACGCGAGTCATTGAAATAGTTTATAGACGCAAAAGGGCGTGGCATTTGTGTTATATATTTATTATTTCTTTTATTTTGAAGGTTTGTGTATACAAATTGTATATAAATTGTGTATACAAGTTACAATATATGTGTTTTTATTTCTAAAGTTTATGTTTTTGAGTGAATGTACCGTTTATATATGGATAACCTAAAAGGAAAATGGTAAGTTTAGGCTATATGCAAATTGTTTTATATATAGTGTTTTATATGATTATACAAGTGAATATGTGTGTTATTCTTTGTAAAGTATATTGTCTTAGTAAAATCTAATGATTTTGTCTTAGGCCTAGTTTTAGAAAGTTACTAATTACGCCTAAATGTCAAGAGTTCAAACCTAACCTCAAGCGTCAGAATAGCAAATTTTGGAAAATTGTCATTCTTATATTGAAAATCTAACAAATTATTATTTTTTTCCCCTAAATATATTCACAAATATATGACAAATGTCAAGTAATGGTTGAAAAAATTCTGATAAATCTATTAGTATGTTATTCATTACCATTTTTGTAAAATTTCTGCTCCGTTACTCTTCGATTTTTTGATATCTAACATTTTTTTTTTCACTACACACCTACATTCTATGCACCTTTCTGGACATAATGATATATAGAAGTTCTGTATAAAATATATTTTACTATTTTTAATGTTTTTTTGAAAAAATAAAGAGAAAATTCAGTTTTTACGTAAAATATTTTTTTTACATTTTGAAAATGTAACAGATTTATATATATTTTTTTCTAAATATATTCACAAATAATACACAAAAATTGTATATATCTTAGAAATAGGTAGTAAGCTAATTGATTTTGGGTGATACAGGTTTTTCTAAAAAAAAGTTAATATCATTTTTGACATCTAACATACTTACTCCAAAACCGTTTCAATTTTTTTTTTATTACATAGATGAATTCTATGCATCTTTCTGAGAAAAATG
Organism: Aphrophora alni; assembly: GCA_963513935.1. Taxonomy (NCBI): domain Eukaryota; kingdom Metazoa; phylum Arthropoda; class Insecta; order Hemiptera; family Aphrophoridae; genus Aphrophora; species Aphrophora alni. Next base: position 88,937,410 of record OY740774.1, on the reverse strand, counting down.
ATATCTTATAAGTTAGGTTTTGTATACAAATAATATATTTTATTAATTTTTAAACGAACGAAGAATTTTTAAGACAAATTAACATGCGCCAGATTCACCAGTTAGAGGGTTAAGAGCTTTTTATTGATTTTTTAATATTAAATATAATTAAAAGAAAGAGTTCAAGGTCCAGGCTCTAATCTGTACTCACCAGGCAGGAGTAGGATATACTCAATGAGAATTTTACTCACTCATGTTTAAAATTCAACACCTTCTTTTAATTCCAAAAATGTCTTATTGTTTTGATCAAGATTGTTCTGAGAAATATTAGTTTACATTTGCTAAAAATACATATCAAGGAAATTACATACTTATGTGCTAACAATCAAATTCAGTCCAAAGTCCTAACACAAATATATCAAAGTTACAGTATTCTTACTCACATCTTAGGTCCAAAACATTTTAATCAACACATCACTTCTTTTATTAACATTGTTGTTTATAGATTTTTTAATTACAAACTTTTTAAATGTTCCATGTTGATTTTGGTACAGAGCGATCTGAAGATACCTCCTATCTCCTAGGAACGCTGAGCTGGAATCCCGAAAGTCGGTTGGAATGGAACGCTCCAATGCTTTACCTAGCTTGCATTGGTCAATTCCTGGAATTTTGTATTTTTCAATTTCTAGTGGTACCCGTAGTTTTAGTGTTGTGCAAAACACGCGCTTTTGTCAATTGTAGCCTAGAGGGTGTTACATTACATTCACAGTAGGCGCTTAATTTAAATTGATTGATTTATTATTACTTGTCTTAAACATTTTTTGTTCAAAGTTTTTACAATTGTTGTTTAAATCATTTTAATTTTTATGTAGACTTCTTAATTATTAATATGAATCTAAATCCTTAATAACTTAATTTATTACTTATTTGTTTTTTACTGGTTGGAGAATGTCCCATGCTTACAGGAGTCAGAAAATTGAAGACGAACGCTTTTCTTTTTTAAGAACTAAAAAAAAATATTATACAGATTGTTTGAGAAGAACACAGGCTTAGTGTCTGAATGATAGCTATAGTTGTAAACATTAACGAAGACATTGTATTGAAAACTTTGCTTGAAGATTTGAGCATGGGAAAAAGTTAGTGCCAATATGGGCTCTGGGGTTTTCATAACAGAACAAAAAGAATGCCACAGGTAGAGTTTTACTGACATGTTGTGGAAGGTGGATATCTTTATCTCTTATTGTTCATTTTATTTTTTGATATATATTATAAAAATTACAGGTTATATTATTTAGGTACTTTTTCTCTCTCAAGTCATTACTAGGTTCTGACGCCCACAATTGTGTTTCCTATATCACTTAATTTTCTCCTTTATTTATAATTCTTAAGTGTTTTGAAGTGTGTTTTTATTGGAAATAAATGTGTTATGTGAGAAGTGTACCTAGTTTGTTTATTAACAATCTGTGTATATGCTACAATTTAATCTATCTACCTTAGTTGGTATTGGTTTATTGTTTCTTCAACTATTATTAAGAGTTTAATTAATTATTGTTTCTGTTAATCCTAACATATTTATTTCCTTTACCAAATATTTTCTATTATTTTTTGGCCTAGCCTAGTTTCCCGATATATTATGAATTTTACTCATTTATTTCCCATTTTCATTTTTTATCCCATTTACTTTTCTGTTCTACTATTTCCCTAAACTGTGTTACAATTTTAATAATTGGAAATATGTCTGTTCGGTTAATGTTGGATTAACCTATTCACTAATGCTAATGGATATTTGAAAAATAATTAAACAAATTATTACAGTTTAATAAATTGTTAAATACTCTCTTTGATGTTTTAAAATATAAAAATACTAATATAAATAATACTTCTGTAGAAACAAACCTGAATATTTATCCAGCATTTGCTTCAATGTTGGATCTTCTTCATACTCAGAAGTAACGTTGATTTCATCTACTTGAACATCCACAGAAGGACCATTAAATTTAAGTGTTATCTTTGACAACTGACGGAAATCAGTTCCACTCTTTATCATGTATTTGCCATTTATCTGAAAATCAAAACTTTAGAACTTTAAGAACATATAATAAGTTGCATATTAAGCTCTTATTGTATAGTTTGCAACATTTACACAAGTTGTTGTTTGTATCTTTTGAACAAAAAAAAAAGTAATTGATTAATATATTATTTTTTGCTTGTTGCTTAAAGACAAAAAACCTCTTGGTCATCATCTCATAAAAAATTGATAAAAAAAAAAGTACAAAAAATAATGACTTCTAGCTCTCAAATACTCTAATAGCATCAGCGTCGGAAAAGAAGGAGAGTTTGCCAAGAGAGACCTAATAGGAAAGACAAAAGAGAGGGGGATCTAACTCAAAACTTTGTTTGATGGAAATTATCGCATAAAAAATAGTCACCAAACACTATGAATGTTAATTTATATGCTTTTTAATGTCTATTCACAAAATATTGAATCTAATGAAACACAAGAGGAGGGAAGGGATAATTTAATGCATATGCGTTAATTTGATAGTACTCAGCATGTGAGTGAAGGCGTATACACAATGTCTGTTCAATTTTCCACAAAATTACAAAGCGAATTGAGCACCAGTAATTCATTAACCGTCATGATATCCAAGTGAAAACAATACGAAAGATTCAACACTCTCTTGGTGGTGATATCATGGTACCAGGCAAATTAAGGAATAGTACAATCATTTTAAAGATGACTTCACATAGGTAAAAATCATCTTACTTTCTTGTAGGCTTTCAACAACCCAAAATGACGATGTTATTGAACAAATGGAGACATGCAGGACTGTTAAGCATCCGAGAACTTATGAATGAGATAAGGATACATACTAATTCGGTATATTACAATTTGAAGGATTTGAACTTGTAGAGTTCACATTTTCAGTCACAGATGTCCAGATGCTAATTAGAGCGAGTATGTGCTTTGGCAATCGCGAGGGGCACTAGCTGGATCTACACCTTTTTTTATATAATCTTGCGTTCATAGTCTTATCTTTCATCTTTTCTATCAAGTCTCTCCTGACCAACTCTTGTCCTCTACCAACCCTGACGCTATTAGACTATTTGAGGGTTAGGGATTTTTATTTTGTATTTTTTCTTCCTTCTTTTATAAGATGATGATAACCAAAAATCTTTCTCCCTTTAACCCATTGCGGATCGCGAAGCTTAGCGCCCGCCCGGGCCTAACGGTACGAGTTAATTCCACAAAACGGCGCGGCACCGGCCGACCTCGTTCGCTCGCAAATTCTACATGTTTTGTTGTTATGTACGTTACATAAACATAACACAGACCATATTAGACTACAACATAATTATATTATACTGCAAAATATATAAAAACTAATGTTACATACATAATATTTTACTTACGTTTTTTTGCGTGTACTAGCTGATTGATGTTAGCTGGATCAAATGTATTTCACAATAAATAATTACTTCTAGAAGGAAAAAATAAATAAATAAATAAAAAACTAAAATAAAATATAAAAAAATAAATTAATTAAAAAAAACTGTCACTTGAATAATGTCACACCTACGCAATAGTATTCGATCTAATTCAGACGATCGTAAATTATCCGCCATTTCACTAATATTTACACGAACGAAAAATAACACGACCGAACGCAAAGACTGAACTCCCCTAACTAGTCTCAAACAAATAAATTATTGTTATTGTTCGAAACAGAGAAATGTTATGAAGGAACTGTCACAGAGATAAGATAAGCGGACAACAAACTGATAAGCGCTCGACACATCTGAGTGCATTGTAACAGCAAACATTGACCTTAGATGACGCATTGAAAACAATACGTCAACGTCACGTCGTTGAGCTATCAGTCCACATGTGTGCGGGACGTGAACGCCACGTCTTTGATCCGCAATGGGTTAAAGAAGAAGAACCAACTACTCACAAACTGACTGCCAATGACTGACGCTTTCTGCGGAGGAAAACAATTAATTTTTGAACATGAAAGATTATTTCTGCACTTGTATTTGTTTCCGCAGAAATAATTCAGGTTGGACAGATTTGGAAGAAACCTTGCCTTATCCTATTTAATGATCTCCTTAATTAATTAAAAATGTACATTATCAAATTTAAAATAAAACTAACCTGTAATAACCATTTTTCATTTTAACATAAGTTTCATGGTAAAAAAAAAAAAATGGCAATGAATAAATAGAACTGTCACAATTGGTAATAAATTATACAAACTTAAAAATAAATTTTAAATTAAACTGATATGGTTACCTGTTTTATTTCGTAGACATGGTCATGACCTCCTAGTATCAGATCAATTTCATTGACATTCTCAGCCAGTTTAATATCATTTGGTGTCCTCATATGTGTTAATGCTATTACATAATCACAGCCCTGTAACAATACAATTACACTATTCTAATTACCAACTAATTTATCATTAATACGAACATTTGGAACTGGGATTGATTTACATGACATTTAATTCAAACCCTAGTTGGCTCATTCTTGACTTATAAACATCTCTATAATATGTAGACAAATTTCTACAATGTTTAAGACTTTGGTGTGTTTATATAGAAACTTATTAAAATTCAGAAAAATCTAATGGAAAAATTCAAAATAGTGGCAATGTAAAAAAGTTTTTTGTTCATATTTCGTGTTATTCAACTTATAATATATACTAAATTAAATAAAAATTTGCAGACTTCTATTATGCATTTTAATGGTACCAACGTCACCTCTCTACGATGACAAATATCAAAATTATTATAAAAAAAGTAATTTCAAACTCTGACCCTTCCAAGAAAATGTGATTTCATATAGTTACTAGACTGAGTCACTGACATGATCATTGAGAGTGGAGGCTTCTTTACATATGTACAGCTACGAGGCCTGTTAGGGCTGAGAGACTGGCATGAGCTAAGCAATTAGAGACTATTGATATATACATTATCTACCAGGCTTGTTAGAGCCCAGCTGACGTCGAGAAAGTATACACAATTACGAGGTTCAGAAAACTTGTGTAACAACTGTTTTAAACAAACCTATCCACTGGATAGGGCGCTTGATATACCAATAATATTACCTATAAGACCCAAGAAACCAACTTTTGGGTATTATATTTAGAGGATCTGCTTGTATTACATTGTATGATGGGACATGGTAGGTACCGTGATGGCCCCATCAACTTGTTTTATAAGTACTGGGCTGATAAAACCGAGCGATCTATACAGGCATAAGATATTGGATAACACATTATTACAGACATCACTTCCATATTGAATAACAATAAATGTCCTTGATATTTATGATAAAAGTCCTTAAAATGACTTGCATGATAAGCATCTTACTTAAGAAATATGAATGTGCACAGTTTTTAGTATAAGTAGTTAAATGTATTGAAAAGAGTGTGAGATAGATAAAATCAAAGATCAAATATGAAGACGAAGGTGTTTACGAGATGCTTTGTAAAGGGAAAGTACATGTGGGAATGAACAGCTGTAATATAAATAATACCCTATACTTTGTACACTGCATAAAAATAAACCTTAAATAGGTGGAAGTATCTGCAATTAAGGTCAAAAAAATAATGCAACAGACACCATAGATATCCAATTTTAGTATTGAAAAAAATGATCAAATGGTGAAAAAGAATTATTTTGGATAAATTAATGTGTTTTGAAGCACAAACCGCAATGTTCGCAATAAACCAATAACAAATTTCAGATCAATAGACAAAAATACCTCTTCTTTAAGCTGAGCACCCAGTTTACGCCCTGCCTCTACAAAATCCAAGAATGTCACTTCATCGGGATTAATTGTAGCCAGAGTGTCAAGCCATTCCTGTTCCACAAGTCCTACCTACAACAAACAAAGTTTTATTAGTCTTTTATTTGTCAACAAGTTTTATCTTTTAATGCTTGAACTACTGATCGCCTATTTTGAGACAGTCACACCCTATTATGCCATAGGATAATATATTTCTAAATGATCAAGTAGACTTTTGTTTAATCTGGTACAATGTTGGAAACCCATACACATATATACAAACATACAAAATGTCAATATTTACACACAGAAAAATCTTTTGCTCTGTGGCCTCCAACGCCATCAAGTTCAGTAATTTGGTCCTTTACTCCATAAAATTTAATGATCACTGCTTTTGACTATTACGCTATGTTGGCTCTTTTCATATTTCTCATGTTCTAGGTTATCACTTGATAATGAGAGTTAATCCATATTCTCGAAACAATCTGTATTAATTTTACCGACTTCAAAAAAGAAGGAGGTCCTGTATTCGACCTGATTTTTTTTTTTTTTTTTAATGTATCTCAGCGTATATTTCCGGAACAGCTTTAATCAATTTCATTGGGGGTGGTCTCATTTGAAAGAATAATTTGAAAATTTTTTATTTTATTTTTTTTATTTATTTATTTATTTGACCCTCTTTTATACATAATTTTAACAGGAAAAATTTGACAACCTTATATGCTTAATAATAAAATAGACAACTGTTCACATTATAAAATGTAATACATATAAAATAAAATTCATATGCTCGCAAGATGGTCCCGTTTCATTTTTTGAGCCAGTACTTGAAAAAAAAAAATGACAAAATGGTGCCTGATTGACTCAGGCTAGTCGAAATTATTTTTATTTAATATTGATAAAATTACATTTGAATAAAATGCAAGCATATAGTATGTGTTTAAGTTAACTAACCAGTACTTGTACAAAATTTTTGTCAGTACTGGGGAAAAAAATTGTCTTTTTTTAAAAAAAAGTCTGTTTTCAAAAACAAAAAAAATTATAAATAATTTATTACAATAACAGTTGCGACTTCATAATAATTATATTCTTAAAATGTAAACTACTAGTTATAACAGAAACAAAAATGAGTGTTTATATCTTGCTTTTTTTGAAGTCAATGCCACAATCGATTCATCACTCATGATCGATTGGGCATACGGTAAGAGCTCATTGCTTGAACGATCATGGCATCAACTTCAAAAAAAGCAAGATATAAACACACATTTTTGTTTCTGTTACAACTAGTAGTTTACATTTTAAGAATATAATTATTATGAAGTCGCAACTGTTATTGTAATAAATTAATATTTATAATTTTTAAAGTTTTTTTTGAAGTCAGCCTTAAAAAATAAAAGATATATACAAATGATGGTGAATATCTGAATACATGCTGTTACTATTCCTTCATTTTTATGCAATAAAACTATTTGTAGTGAGGTCAATAACTAAATATTCAAACTTTTGTATAATATAAAACAAAATGACAAGCATTTACTTTTATATGTTAGTAGTCAATTCATATCTGGCTACTACACAGATCTGGCTACTACAGATCACAGATATTCCAGTCATCAAAAAATTGGGGAAAAAAGAATAATCACCAGAAAAATTCTTGGTCAACTTCTAGAATAATGAAAGAAAATTAATCTCGAACAAAGCACTGCATAATAAAACAGAAAAATTATCCGATTCAATACGAAAAAGGAGAATCTGTAGACTGCCATATTAAAAGAATGAATGAAAACAGATTTTTTACTTTTTCATTAACAGAAAAACCACACAAAATGAAACAAACTGATTTAAGAACATACTAGAAGATATAAAAGAACTAAAAATCTTAAAATGTGAAATATTCTGAAACAAGAAAAAGGATAATCTACAAAACATGAATTACTGCCTCCATAAGAATTAAAAAAAGGCGAAAGAAAAGACACATTAAGAAATAACTTCATTTAAATTACCCCCAAGAGTATGAATTAAAATAATTAATAAGTTAAAATACCAAGTTTTATTTAAATTGATTAAGATTAACTCAAATTGTAATAACATGAAAACAGAACATCACAGTTATTTTGTGTTACATTTTCTTTTTAAGGGCAATGGAGGGAATAACTCACCAAACCTAACCGCTTTCCATTCCAATCAACAACATGTGTAATCTTGCCATCACCAAGTGGACGTCCAGTTTCATTATCAATAACATTCGACATAAGCCAGGGGAAGTTGGTTTCACTAACTCTCTCACTAAGAATTTCCAGTCCAAAATCTGCAAACAAATCTATGTATTATTACAGGTAATATGACTTGATTAACAAAGCTTTTACTACAATAAATTGTTCTTTTATAAAAAGTATGATACTTGTATACCCTCAGGATTGCCAAGCCCGTATTCTCTATAAATGAGCCCCTGAGCGAATTTGTCGTACTTATATCTCTTAAACCATAAATGATATATATTTATTGGATAGAGGGTTTATGTAAATATCAAAATGGTGAATAGTGGTAATTAGCCATGAGGAGTTGTAGCAGTGAGCAATGGTGAGAAGGGAGAGGAAGAGTATTGCTTACTGGAAATGGTGTCAGCATAAGCAATAGAACAATTAAATTTGTGTAAATTATAAACAATAAATACAACCCACAAATTTTGCATTTATTTTTCACTTTAGCTATGGACAGTATTTCAAATTGTATAGCTGGCATAGAATTAAAATTCAATTTAAAAATAATAAACACATTACTAGTACAATACATCAAATAAAAGTTCATACAACTTAATTAGTTAAAAAGTCATATATCATAAAATACAAACATTTAATATGTGAAACACAGTGAGACAATAATAAAAGTAGTAAAGAAAATTAAACTTGAAAAATGCTCCAAGAACACACATGAACACATCCCAATTCATTACTTGTGACTGAAAAACTCCTCTGCTGAGTAAAGCAATGCATATGTAAAGAACCGTTAAGACTCCTTTTAAAGGATTTCTGGTTTTTTTTGTTTCTGAGGTTCAACAAGAGTTTATTAATAAGCATAACTGCTGTTTGAGAAGGTAATTTTTTAGATTTTTCAAGGCTAATTTGCCTAAACCGTAGGTCACTCACATGCATAGTAATGTAGCTATGTATATCTTAATTAATTATGTAATTGGGTGGCATTTTATTTAAGGTAATAAATAAATTGTTTAATAGATGATCATAAGAGGGAGTTGTATTCCCAACTCTATGAAAGTGCTTTTACAAGAGTCCATTCCTTGTACATTTTTACAAGCCTTTCAAAATTATTTTTTGTATAATCAAATAAATTTTGCACATTTTGAGCTGAAGAGTTGCTCGACAATAAAATTCCTTAATTCAGATATGATTAAATGAACCCATAATAGACTTCTGTTTTTCTTTGATCACACCCCAGCCATAATGAGCCAGGCAGTTCTTATCTCATCAGGAATTTTATATTTAAAACACTTTAAAACTTTGCCTACTCTTTAAGCAATATGAAAGAATTCTTCACTTTTTTCAACGATAGTTGACAAAACTATGATGAAATTGACATATGCATTGGTGAAGCCACCGACCAGTGGGCACCCATGCAAATAGCCTCCTCAGCATGAAATCCCTACTTTTGTAAGCATGTGACCTTTCAGATTGATAAAAACCAACATCTTATTATGATGTGCATGTAATCCTTACTCTTGTAAGCATATGACCTTTCAGACTGATAAAAACCAACATCTTATTATGATACCGAAACAGATTAGATATAACTAGGCTATGCTTTATATTTTGTAATGAATTTTAAACGTAAAAGAATATATGTGTAAAACTTTAAAGGAAAACATTTTAAACAAAAACATAGATCTATCCTTTAGACTTGGTGTGTATGAAGTACAAAATTAGAAGACATGAACCTTTCACATCCTTAAAAATTAGAAAAATAATGAAAAGAATAAAAGATTGAGTAATTTGAGAGTGATAAGTAATAAAGGAAGTTCATGAATCGGCTGTTAAAAATTAAGAGAAATAATGTCACAGTGATATATTTTCATGACACTCAACTTTTATTTCAGCTTGCTACACTTTTAATGTTGTTCTGACATTTTTCCTGTGTCATGTACTACTTACCACTCCCGTGCAAGTGTATTTTTCTTGGCATATTCCTTCAGCCCTTTTTCACCTTACCTTTTCACCCTACTATGTTTTTATCTGTTTCTAATTTTTCAGCATAACCCTAAAATATAAAGTGACCCAGGACAGATGGACTGAATGGCATCAGACAAAAGGTGTAGCATACGGAGCCTGTGGTGATACTAAATTTCACAGTATTAAGCCTTACCTGAACAAATAGGGCTCTGGCCAGGTAGACTATCCTTTTCCTAGCTGCTCATGGGGAAAACATGAAGAGAGAAATGAAAAACAACATCCTAATGAGGGATGTCACCTCAACTCAACATGCTGATAAAAAGGAAAACGTCGTCCGTGATGACTGTCAGCATGGGGAGTCTATGGCTTTGTTGTGATTTCCTCGAAAATACGAAGATAATAAACCTATTAGATAAAGGTCAAACAGAAAGGCAGAAAGGCCACAGAATCATGATAGAAAGAACACCCCAATCCTGCTACTAGGACAACCTGGAGGAATAGATGACCCACTGAGAAGACCTGAGTGGGACAGGAGTAAGATAGTAGCTAGACAGACCAAAGAACTCCTAGGAATTATAACAGAAAGTCAAAAGCATTAATCTGACCAAGTAGAGATAAACTAAAAACACTGACAGGGTTTCTAGTCAGGACATTGTAAATTCAAGGAAAACCTTAAAAGGATCGGAATAGAAATCGATCGGGCCTGTAGATTCTGTTAAGAGGGGGAGGAGAACCCACACCATCTATGAGTCGAAAGAAGTGCAGTAACACACAAAAGGGCTAGAAGTCTGAGAGGGTACCAGATTAACATAGATGAAATACCATGACCCTCTTCATGTGCTGCACTTCCTAAAGGAGTCGGGGATGAAGGGTCTTTTTTAAATGGGATTTCCCTGTCTTACGAAAAATATAATAGATCTCTAGATTTCTGCTATTACTACTCTAACTATTTTATTTCTAGTTTTATCAACTGTTTGAAGATTCATAAATACCAAAATCGTGGTTTCCAAAAACTGCACAATGAGTTCCAATTTCATTAAGGACTGTAGACATCTGTTCTCCTTTTGTAAATGAACTCACTGAAATACATAAAATCACCTGAAAATTACAATTGTTTATACCCCAACATCAAATTAAAACAAAGGTACACTGACAAAATAAGGCTATAATTTGACAATAAATTTTCCAATAGTTATTTATATGAGTTTTGTTAGAAAAATATCTGACTTTAATTTTTCCATGAAAACAAATGATACATGGAACGTAGAGGTGACTTCTGGTGGGAATATGGAGGCTACCTTCATTATGTCATGCCCACAGAGAGCATTAGCCAACACTTAGCAGCAAACACTCCACACTCAATGATGAATTTATTGATGTTATTGAATTGTAGACTTTGATTTTCCAAGACTGTTATTTCACCGTCCGTGAACTTCCATACCGTCTACGAGAGAGAAAAAAAATCATACATCCACATGAAGGTACCCTCCACCTTCTCAACAGAAGTCACCTCCCATCCTTTCTTTGTTTCCACAGAATAAATTTAAGTCATATACTTATTAAACAAACATCTGAAGGAGGAGGATTGAGCAAGCCACAATTTATTTTAGTTCTGCTTACATGTTAATTCTAGTTTTCAAGTAGAAAGCCTTGAAAATGATGTTATCAAAATCTACATCAGAGTAGTTAATGAAATAAAATAAAATAATAAGTACTGTATCACAATTATTGTCACCATATGAAAGAAAACCTTACAAGAGTGCAATAGGCCTGTAATTACCAGGATCTCCTGTTTTGTGCACTGATTTTAATTTTGTTATTTTAAGTTCTATAGGGAAAGTACCTCATGATATAAAACAGTTGACAATGTCTGTTAATAATTTAAGTAAATTTTTGAAAGAAAATTTCAGTAGATAAAGAGAAATGAGGCTTGAACATTTTTTTTTTTTACTTTTCAGTTTTATCTGTGTGGAGCATTGGTCTTGCCAATTGTAGTTCAGTACAAAGAAAGTAACAACTGAGTATGATGGCTTAATCATTCAAACATCATCTTGAACAAATAAAGTGTATATTGTGGAAGATTGTGTTTTCTTCCATTTGGTGATTGAAGTTTACACAAGTGTTGCTAATCTCTAGTGAACAATTATTGGGTTTTTAGTTTTAATTATTGTTCTTTCAAATGTAGTTAGAGGAATTATCAATCATTATTGTTCATTTCAACACAGAGCTTATTATTTACAGTAATAATACTTACACATACTAGGGGAGAATATATCCCCACTAAACAAAACTAAAGGTTGTATTGAAGCAAAACTTTTGATGACTGTACTAAATCTGGCTGCACCTCCGACAGGCTCTTCACTTCTTGCTTCAATATTGTATACATCATTAAAATGGAGTATTGTAACTGTGGAGGCCATATTATTCCCAGAGAGTGAGTTCAGGGTTCTACGGCCAGCTTGACGAACTTCAAGTGATGCCTGAAAAATAACAATTATTACTACCCGATAGTGTAGTCATGTCGTGTTATAAGAATATCTGTTGAACAATAGTATATACACAACTAAAATATAAAAATTTTCCCAATGAAACAAATGAAGTACAGAAGGTGACTTCCAGTAAGGCGGTGGTATTTTTTCTGCTTGTAGAGAGAGTCGGTCAGTTTGTGAGAAAGAAATACCTCTCAGATTTTCATTTCCTGTGACTTTCATTTAAATTATGGGATGACTTTAACAATAGTATTGCTTGAAGCTGAAGCAACAGTACAACCGTTTCATCAAAGATGGCTATTGATGGAGAGCGACTCACGTTCCAGTAGGTCTTCAACAAGCTAAAATGACAGTCTTTAATCAAATCCAGACTTTCATCATATCATTGTTAAACTTGCAAATGAGGTGGGATAAGCATCGATTTGATACATTCCATTTTGACTTGTGGATTTACCCTCATGCCGAAGCTGCTAACGATAGAGAAAAAGTAACTCCATATGTAAATCTCACTGGGATGATGAACTCCATAAATGTCAGACTCCTTACTCTAAATTGGTTTAATAAATACGAATGAAAATTTCTTTGATTTCCTCTGCAAGGTCAAAAAATTTCTAAAAATGGAATGTACCAAATGACTACTTCTCTTCTGCATATCTCAGACAATGACATGATGGTACTCAACATTTCGAGAATAACTTCATCATTTCTGCGTGAAAAGGACCTAGAGAATGTAAATACAATGATGTGTAACTATCTTTGTTGAAAAAGTTGTACCTCTGTTTAATTTAGTGATGCCCTTGGCTTCGTTACTGAAAGCCTACTGATTCATCCGAACTGATATCATTTAGGTTTCACCAAATTGATGCCATACTGTTATTCCATTATTTCATGGACAAATAAAAATCCTTCAAGTACCAAGTACACTCCCTCACTCATAAAACTGATGCTCTCGGTGAACAAGAAAATATTCAAGCAAGAACAAGGAAGTACCTACCACCACCTTCTCAATGGAAGTTACCTCCTGAAAACAACGTCTGTGGTTTTGCAAAAATTTAAGTCTATTGCAATTCTATAAAGTATAGTAAGTAAAAAAATTCTTATTTTTTTCTTAATATCTTAAATTTATTACTGTTATACCAATGATGAAGAGAGGAAGAGGTTCAAATAACGATATCAATAACGATATCGTCGGCGATGAATTACGTGAAAAACCCCAGAGCGGAGATATTTCTTCACCATATAGTATGCAAAAAACTTCATTTAAGTGAAGTTGACAGACAATTGGACAACTCTGAACTTTCGGAATATTCGGCATTATTTGATAATGATGATAGTAACATAGACACTACATATAATTCTCTGTTTGAAGTTATTTGTTAATGATGAAAGTTCAATTTTATTATTATACATTTTTCGGACATTTGCCATTATGTGTGTGTTAAAAATCAAAACACAACGTTTCGGGAATAAGAATCAATTCCCGTTATCAAGTGACTAAAAACTTGATAGTCACATTGCCCACAAAGCCAGTGATTTATTCAATCTTAGTCATTTATCATTTTCAAAAAGTTAACTTTTAGTGTAAATATAAACATTTCTGTGTTGATAACAAAAGACAAATATATACAAATGGATACCACAATATAAATTTGTTGAATACTTTTTCATATTTATTTATTTGGTAAGCCATATCTCACTTCACCTGTTTTAGAATGAAATGATATAGCTTCCCACAAATAAATTCTTAATCATTTCTTTTGTAAAAGTCATCGAAAAACAATTTAAAAAATTTTATTATTTTTGTTTAGGGAGTTGGGTTAAACAAATTTAAATACTTTTTGTAATACATGTTATTCCTAACATTTTGAGACCTCATTTATAATAATAGCACACATATTAACAAAGTTATGAAATTTTAACCTAACCGCTGAAATATGTATTTTTTCAGGCACTGGTATTTTTCAAGATTTTTTTGGTAGTGATGTGTACGTTCAGCTATTGTAATTTCAATTTTTGGTTCGGGATTAAAAGGGTTATATCTTAGGCCTATTCATAAATGAGACACAATTAATTGATGTTTACTGTTTACATCATCATAATGTTCTGGTGAAGATAAATTAACAACTCACATAAACACTACAGTGTGATATGTTGACTGTTGGTTGACATAAAGTACCCAACATATTTTGTTTCAATGAAGTATATGATTGAGCTTATGCTTATTATTATTTATTTTTTTGTTTGACCAAATCCTTCAAATCACATGGAAAAATTAACAACAAGAAACTTTGGAGATTTATTATACAGAGTGTTTCATAAGTAAGCTGCCAAACTTTAGGAAATTATTCTGTACATCAGGATAAAGAAAAATTTAAGATTTTTTTTTCTTCTTTTTCTGAAAACACTTTGTTTCAAGATATCCACCATTATGTTTTTTTACAAAAAAAAAAAATTATAACTTTAGAAATAGAAAAAATATTGAGTTCTGATTTGGTATACACATTTTGTATGTTACGTTTTATAAGTGTACTAAAACTAAAGACTTTAAAATAAATAACGGGCAAAATGGCGGCCGTTTAAAATATCTCGAAACCTTTACAAAAATATTTTATTGAATATTTTTAAAAAATTTACAAGATGCAAAAAAGTATCCAATTAAAAAGTATGAAAATTAAGGAATCGAGAAGTATTCTTGTGGGCAGTACTCCTCGACAACGATGGGTTAAAACTTCATTTGCTTCTTCACTGTCAAATATTGTAACATAATCACTATAAAAATATGCAGATTTAAATGTAGCAATGTCAGTCGAGAATTCTCTTCGTAAAATTTTAGGAAACCCAAAAGATAAAATTCCAGAACAAGATAAATCAGGAATTTATTATATAAATTGTGAGATATGTCTGAAGAAATATATAGGCCAAACAAAACGAAATGTCAGGATAAGAGCAAAAGAACACTTTGCCCACTTATAATATAATAGCCCTGATAAATCAGCTATGGCTAAACACTGTTTAGAGGAAAACATTATTTAAAATATAAAACTCAGTGTTGTTGAAAAAAGTTACTAAATTAAACACAATAGATAAGTGGGGAACTTTTTATATTAACTAGTACCGTAATATAACTGTAAATAATAAATTATGTTTATTAAAAGTAATAGTATTCAAAAAATATTTTGGTTCTAGGTCAATCATAGGAGTTGTAGAAAACTGTCAAGAAAATATGTTTCCTGTTTTTTGTCAAGAACTGAGTTTGACCCATAGAAAACACCTAAAACTGTTTTGTTTACCATTAAAAAAGGAAACTTTTTGTATTTTGTGAATTGTTTGTAAAGTTAATGGTTTTCAAGATATTAAATACTTCAAATGGCCACCATTTTGAAAATATACAAAATAAAGTCTTCATTTTCGGTAAAACAAAACAAAATTGTGGATATCTTGAAACCAAGCGATATCGGAAAAATTTGTATTTTTAAGTTTTTCTTTATTCTGACCTACAGAATCAATTTCTTAAATTTGGCACCTTACTTACAGAAATGACTTTACCTTAAAATAGGGAAAATATTTTAGTTCTTGTATAATAGTAGAATAAAAATTAACTATTTATTACTAAACTGAGCGATTAAAAAAATACTTAAAAAATGTTTAATATATTAAAATTACGCCACAGTATAATTAAACTGTTAGTTTTTCTATTTTTTTTTTACTGTAATGTTAGTAAATCTATTACACTTTAATTACCATCACTGTCATGTATAATACAATGTTACATATTTACATAAATGTTACCATTTAAATAATACCAAAATGAAGCAGATCAGAGTGGCTAGTGATATGACCTTATGAAATTCCCTGTCTTTTTCCTGACTAATTTACTTTTTCCTTGACCAATCCTGTGAAACATACAACCATGTTCATTTTATTTTAGTCAATCAATCAAATTATATTGGCTTAAACCCCAATTTTTAGGTGAGAATTAATAAACATGAATTAATAAACAATCTACCAGTTTTATACTACATTTTCTCTAAAATTTACAGAAATAAAATTTGATTGATCAAAAATGAAATCCACTTTTGAGTATTTTTTAAATTTATTTCTAAGTGTTTTACTTGCCTGACCAATCTAGCTTGTAAACTTTCCTGTTTACAGCTGTTTAGCCTATGTATCAAGCATTATCAGAACAAACACTTATTTCATTAAAACATTAAAAATCATTTAAAAAACACTTAAAATACATTTTATTATACACACCATTATAAATTATCATTAACTTCATAAATATTATAGTGAGCAATAGGTTAGCCAATACTGCAATAAAATGATTAATAATGCAAGCAACTTTATAAATATTATAGCGTATAATCAGATAGGCTGATTACCACAATAAAACTACCATTTTGTTAATTATTCTAACAATTTAGTACAAATTTGGTTTCAAAGCAAATGTAATACTTTATTCTATGCCGAGAAACATGTTAAACAATGTTAAAAATGTTAATTTGTTTTTCACAACTTTCCGTTCTAAGCAAACTGGATTAAATCTTTGATTTTAAAATTCCAAAATATCAGTTATTAGACTATGTAAATTTGAAAAGAGGAAAAAATTAACAAATTAAATTAAAGTAAAAGTTCTTATAAAACAACCTAAACCTACTTTATTGGGTTTCAAAAACAGCTGATATTGTCTTACAAAATAATTTGATTAATAAGTTAAAATTTTTATTTTCTGACATATGGGAAGTAAAGAGAAAGTTATGAAAGGTTCAAAATTTGATGTTGAGTTTTTCTTGGAAATATCCATTTTGTGACCCCCTAAGCCCCAAAAAAATGTTTTTTTTCTTCGAATTATGTGCATCTGCCTGTTAGTCTATCTGTTGCCTGTTCATTGGGCAGTGTTTTACAGCCTAAACGAGGAGGTTGATTTTTATGAAATTTGGTCTGTGGACTTATTTTGATCATATCTCGAGGCATTTTATCTCGTCTCTAAAGGTTTTTATCAAATTGTGTTGAACGATAGCCTACAAGTACTCATTTACTACCATTCCCTAAACACATCTGCATCAAATCACCGTTTATTGGTAAAAAAAATTAGACATAGAGGTGTGATAAAAAAAATCAAAATTGGATTTACAAATTGCATTCTAATTTTAGTAAAATGTGAAGGATAATGAACCAAACCTATGTGCAAAATTGCAAATAAAATAAAATTACAGTTCCGAAAAAATTTGTGGGAACAAATTTAGGATGAATTATAGCATAAACCAGAAAATTTTGCCTCTATTAAAATATATACAGTATATAGTTTTAAACTTTTACTGAAAATTGGTATTCCATGTCACCTAATTTCCAAAAAGAAAATTGTGTTATTTTTAGTAAATTTCTCGCTTCTATCAAATGTAGATTAGTTTTATTGCAAATTTAATATTCTTTTTCAAAAATGAAATACATGAAAAAAAAACAAAAAACAAGCTAATTTGTTTATTTTCACAACTTTTCGTCCTTTGTAGACTCGACTCTAACTTAAAATTCCGTAACTATTAATCTATTTATATTTCAGGTAGACTTGTTTATTTGAAATAAATTAATAAATACACCCTCCAAATTCTTGTAAAACAACTAAACATAATTTACCTAGCTCCGTAGTAGCTCAGCTTGTATAGACAACACTATTATCTCACACTTGTGAACCACTACAAAATGATTTGATTAATGATTTGTGTGCCCTCCCAAACTTTACACACATGTTGTCCTTGTCGACTTCCTCTATATAGTCAAGGTTAATATCATCACATAACACTCTACATGGATAGTATTGACCTAGTCATAACTCTCTAATTCATTTAAACAAAAAATAATCAGTGCAATAACTTTCTACCCATCTTGATAACATGTCATATATTATGCTAGATTGAAATGAAAGTTAAATGTTTAATATGCGAGTGGGTTCATTCTTAAAAGCTTTATATATCTCGAACTCATTCAAGCAACTCATATGATGTCCCTTTCTACACATATATAATATATCCATATTAGTGTAGATGTCAGTCAGTACATGGTCTTTAAATCTTTTTTGGAAGATCAACCTGTTTGTCCGATATAAAAGATGGCAGTCTTTTCTTTCGAGTCCACTTTGTTCAATGATCAACATTGAAATCAGTTTACTATGCCCTCGTATATATGTTTTTAAATTATGGAATTACACTCTGGAGAAGTTCTTCAGAGCAAAATATGTAAAGGGTTTCCAAAATTCAGAAAAAAAAACCCATTAGAAATATTCTGAAAACGTAAGCTAGATTCATGCTATAATGGTTTTCAGTCATTGAAAATTATGACACTACCCAGCATGTTCATTTATGAAAGAATTTTACATGTTGCGGCAAATAGAACAAAATTACAACATTGTGGACATACCATTCCTATGAAATACGTAATAAATATGATTTTTATTTAGAATCCCAGAATTCCAAATTATTTGAGAAAAAGCCTTCATATATGGGTGAAAAATTATTGAATATGTTACCAGTAAAAATTAAACTTTTTACTAGTTTAAAACTTAAAACTGTCTTAAGAACTTTTAATTGATGGTGCTTAGTATTTTGCCGGGAATTTGTATCAGGGTTGACGAGCACTTGAGATTACATTGATATTTATATAACACATTTTATATCTGTGGTTTTGAGTTGCTTCCTGTTTTTTATATGTATTTGATTTGATTGTGTTCTATTTATCGAGTTACTTATTTTTATAAATTATTGTAACATCTTTGTCCAATTATATATATTCTACGTTATCTAATTTATTATGTATGACTATGTATTATTTTGACTATTTAATATGTACTATTGTGTATTGTCCAACTTATTATTATATGTTCTGCTTTATCTAATTTATTATGTAGGGCTATGTATTATTTTGACTATATAATATGTACTATTGTGTATAGGATAATAATTCAAATTGACTTGTTTCATGTAGCTCATTGTGAGCAATGTATGAAAATAAAATGAAAATGAAAAAATGTATGCTATCAGTTCGCAAGTTTTATATAATCCTTCGCTTACATTGCCCCAAAATTATTTAATGAACTGCCAGATGTTTTGAAAAAAATTGCAGCCCTTCTCAAAATAAAAAAAAAGCGTGGCTACTAAGTCTAGCTGAAGTAGACAGCTTACTTGAATTTTATACCTAATGTCATGGCATCTGGTATGGATATGTATTTAAATTTAGGTGTGTGTGTGTGTGTGTATATATATATATATATATATATATATATATATATATATATATATATATATATATATGTGTATCTATGTAATATGTATAATATATTTTTATATAATATTTGTATGTATTTGTGAGTGAGAGAGTGTGAGAGTAGATCTGAATGAATATGCAAGTATATATGTTATGTATGTGTGTGTGTGTGTGTGTGCATGTATAGGTATGTATGTTATGTGTTTTTATGGTCTTGTTTTTGCAGTATAGATAGCTACAATTTAATGAATCTGATGCATTCTCTTCTTTTGTTTGGTTTTTGGTTGAGTGTTTTCTTTTGTTGTTTTATATAAATATATAATTGTTTATAAAAATATAATTAAATTAATATTTAAATTCTGTCTGCAACACACACCTCAAGTTAAAAAAATCTTTTTGATAATTTAGGTATTGAACTCTAGTTTTTAAGTTCTTGTAAGTGATGTTACCCTTGAAACATGTTTTTCTATTGAAGGTACCTAATTTTTTTTCCTTTGTTTAGTTGCTTCATTTTTTGGCAGTTGTTAATGATTTGTATAAGTTAAATATTTTAATTTTTCAAATTGTTATTATTTAATTTTTAATATTGTAATATTTGTAATATTGTAATATTTTCTTTATTATGATATTGTAAAAAAAAAAAATTAAATAATAAAATATTTTAATACAATTTTAACAAAATCTGTAGATCTCATTATGAGATATTAGATAATTTATAGTAACTTGGACAATTTTTTGTACTGTTAACTCCAGATTCAGCATTTATTAGCTATTGACGACTAATACGTTTTGTTTGGACGAGGGCTTCAATACTTTTTGAGAGGCTTCAGTTTAACAAAATATTATCAAAATCTGTAGAACCTCATATTGTTAGTTATTGAACAAATGAAAATATGTCCATGGCACAAATACTAAATTTGACCAAAATAAGACCTATTGAGATGTAGAGCACTCCACACCCAACAAACACTATTAGAAAAACAAAACTTTTATGGGCTCAAGTGAACTCAAAACAGATATTTCACAAAACAACTTTATACAACGTATATAGAAAAAAGTACAAGTAACATGTAATATTTAGTTTCAGTGCAGAATAAAATAGTCCAAAATTACACAATTGTCATTTTCATCTTCTCTAAAAATGAAAAAATGAGGCTGTAATGTTAAACTTTTTTTATTACGAAATTAAGCTAAATTTCATGGTGACAATAGTAATTCTTAAATTATTTGCCAGGTTACTTTTTAAATTATTGTAAAAAGCAATACTTGTAGAAATCAACGTAGTTTTAAATAATTCATTGAGACTGAAATGGTACCATATAAATAATTATTGACAGATTGCATCAAAGTCTAGAACCATCACAGCATTTACTTTCTATTTATAGATTTAGCTTTCTGATTTTGACATTGACATGGTTTTATTAGTGTTGGCCTATATTATATAAACAATACCCTTTCAATGTAGTGCCAGTTTGTGTTTGACTGTCAGGGTCATAGTACACCAGGCGTTGGACAGATGATATGGACCAAGCATGTGTGCAAATAAATTTCATACAAATTTGTGGACCGATCACTTCTTAATGGATCCTAACGATTTGTAAAGAATATATGCCAAGAATTACTAGGGTGGAAGTGTAAGGCCAGTTCAAGGCCCAGACTGCTTGAGGCACCAACCCTATCCTTGGCTCAAAAGAGTGTCAGTTAATTTTAAAATTGTTGTTTTTTTTTTTTATTCTGTAACAAACATATATATTTTGAATTACTTTTAAAGGGATTTATTTTAAAGCTACAGACTTTATATTTACCCCATACAGTAACTTAAATTCCTATACTATGCACTACAAATCAAGTCTTTTAGGTATACCCAATAGGAGAGCAAGAGTAGTGTGCGGTTGTCAATTCGAACACCTCCCTACAAGAAGCTAACCCTCGAGTAGGCTACCGACGACTTGCAATGCTAATAGAGTTGCATAAAAAAGTAGTTTTCATATGTTTGTGTAGTTTTTTATGAGTTAAATGATAGATTATCATTTTAATCATTTAAACATGTTTAATATAACTGATACATTAACATTATGTCAATGGTACTATCATATTTATTTATAAACATTTTTTGCTTTAACAGTAATAATTATTTTCCTTGTAAAAATAGTACAAAAATAAATATTAGTTTTTAATTGAAGTTTCTTGCAATTTAAGGGGAAAGATTTATATTACATTTATTTATTTACAAGGAAGGAAAGCAGCTACTGATATAATTTTTGTTTAAATTGTTTGTTAAGTTATGCTCTTTGCAACTGTGATGCAAAATAAAATTCAATATCTATGATTTTTCTAAACATCTTAAATGAACGTAACTCCAGAAGCACTGTCACTGCGGAGAAACGAGTTGGCAAATCCAAACGGTCTCTATTGGTTTCTTCAAGGTCAGGCTGTCCACTGGCTCCTCCCTCAACAGACTTGACTAGTGGTGACTTGTATATTAATATATTCACCATAAACAACACCAATTGTTATGCTTGTTAGTTAGACTATAGTAAGTTTCAACTCAACAACTAATATGTCCAGTAAATTTTGAACTCAAAAAAAGATTCAAACTATAATGTTCTATTTTTATAACTAGCAATCAGTTTTCACTTATCCAAGATATACTAATATTGTTTTAAAATTTTATTTCTTTTTAACACACTTTCACCAGAATTAAACTTATAAAATTCCTCGGCGCTGTAGACGAGGTTTTCATGAACGAAGTTTTAATTATTGAATGCAGCTAGGTTATGACATTCCACAGTTATGTGTTCAATTGTTTATTTTTTAGTAAAATATAAAATAGATACAACGAAATAAAATATTGTTTAATTTTAACAAAGAATTGAACTAGTAGTCTCCAGCTTTTCATCTTTGTAGCTACAAATTATTAGTCTATTCATAAATATAACCAACTGATCATAGAATAATGGATTTATAAATCTGATGAACTTTAATATATATTTAGATTTACTAAACTGCTCTTAAATTAAAAACAAAGTTTGTTTGATTTATTTCTACACTTACTGCCATTGCTGCACAGCCATGATTGATCATATCAGTTAGCCTACTTCAATTTAGCTTAATTATGTTCAAGTATAATAACATTTTTATTTCCTTTTTATCAAACTGAAATTGTGTAGATATTGTTGATGTGGAAAAGGCATTTAATAACAAATATGTATCACTCTTATAACAAGGTAAATAACAGGTTGTACTCTATAAAAATTATTAGTTTATCATAGGATTGAGAAAAGGAGAGGCATACAATTTTTATCTCGCATTATGCCAAAAAACTCCCTTGGATCCCTTGCTGGATATTCATGACTCATTCAGTCAGGTCATTTACTTATATACAGAGGGCTGAAAAGAAATTTGTTCTGACTTTTAACTTTGTTATTGATTGAGATAGTTAAATACGGTTTTCACCAACTTCTTCGAGTGATTGGTTGCTTATGTGAGTGTATGCTTTTAAATTTTGAATGCCAGAAGGTAGGAAGTAATTCAAACATTACATTTGGTACATCATTTTAAAGGGTTTAATGAGACAAAAAATGTAATGTGAAAAAAAAATCTTTTTACATCGTAACTAAAATGGCAGCCATTAACATGATTGTAATAAGATAGCTAAAAGGAAATGGCATCTACTCACTTAAATTTTATTGTTATTTAAGATATTCTAATTCTGTTTTCGGCAATCTCCACATGAATTTAACCAATTGGTCTGAGGTAAAAGCAAATTATAGGTGCCATCATGGCACTTACTCAGCCCATTGTACAATTTAAAACACACAGAGATCCTATAAATGTTGTCAAAAGTTGGTTTCTTTGGACTTGTAAGAAATATTAAATTGCATTGAGATATTATCCAGTAGAGTAAGTAGGTTTAAAACAGTTGTACACAGGTTATCTTGACGTAGGCTAGGATCTAACAAATTTCACATTTTCTTTGAAGGTTATGGTTAGAAATTATATTTTAGACAATAACTTTGCTATTTGTCATTGTAGAGAAGTAGGGTTGGTACTATTACATGCAGAATTGAAATGGAAATTTGTATCTATTTTATTGTGTTATAAATTGAGATATAAACAAAAACTGTTTAAAATGGCCACCATTAATTTTTCTTCTTAATATCAATAATCTTCTCTATGAGCACACTATCTCCTCCACCAGATTTCATATTTCTATATCTTAATTTTTAAGGCCATTATCACGTTTACGTACATATGACAATGATGACAGACAGACAGTATGTCAAAAATCTTTTTTTTTATTACCTAAGGTCATGAAATCAGTCAAACTTTTTCCATTACCAAACTTACACTATGTATGTATATTGGGTAATTAGAAGTAGCAATTATTTATTTTTTAATATTAAAAAAATAATAATAATTAACATATAAATGTAAGAAGGAATGAGTTTTTATTTTTTGTCTATCTTATTACAATAACATTTTTGGCTGCCATTATGATTTGGATGGTGAAAATTTGATTTTATATTATTTTTCTCATCTAACCATGACGTTTAAAACAGGGCATCACGTAGTCATACATTGATCGCCTATCACCACCATAACCATCTATTGGTCACCCACACCACCGAGGGACAAAAACCCAAAATTAAAATCTTACCTGAGAAGTATGGAAAATACTAAGGTTTTCTTCCCACACAATTTGTTATGTTAAATATTTTGAGTTATTGCCAAAAATTACTTTTAAATGAATGCCGTTACGTGATATAGCAACAGAATGTGACACTATTCCATGTTTCCAAAATAAAAGTGACATGATCCGTTACTTATTAATAACTGCTTTTAATGCATTAATACTTTTACTATCTTGGATATTAATATTATGTAGTACAGAGAAATTTTTGTGATTGGTCAAAAATAGATGTCGAGTTTTTTCCACGTGTATCTGTTTCCAGGTTACAGGAGTAAAAAAAAAAAAAAAAGAAGTTTTTGGAATGATGTTTGTCTGTCATATGTGTGTGCTCTACAGCTTAGATGTTTGGACCAATTTTAATCAAATTTGGTATGTGAGCATATTAGGCCTTTTTTTCATTTTTCTATTACTAACATTTTGGGAGTAGCTGACAAAAAAAAAAAAAAAAACACAAAAATTATGATTCTTAATATCAGCTCTAATGATTTGTATCCAATTTTGCTCAAGTGTAGTTCTTAATGTATTGGTTGCCTTTTCCCAAAAAATACTGGTTTATCGGTAAAAATCCAAAGTATCAGATATAGGTTGTTATAAAGGGTGTCATTTCTGAAAATTGGCTCTATTCATTTCATTCAATTTTAATTAAATCTGAAGGTTGCATGCTCAAACCAGTATGCTAAAATCTCAAGTTAAATATACTATTATCCAAGAATAATTATTGGCAAAAACAAAATGGACCTTTACTGTTGTCATAAAAACTTCATCTTAATTATACACGGTTTACGCTACAATGGTTAATAGCACAAGCAAAGCAAGTTTAGGTCCTTTATTTAAAAAATATAGATATTATTGTTCAAAAATGGTGTCCTTGGTTGATTTTCAGTTTTAATTGACAACTACTTAACTGACATTTTTTGAACAATTATGTTTTATTTGGTTTAGAAAACACAAACAAAGTAACCAATTTGTTTATTTGGTTATGTCAGTGAAAAAGTTTCTGCAATGTTTTTATATTGTTTATGAGACAACTGTATAACTAAGATTCGAAAATCATAAGAGCGTTTCATTTTTTATAGTAATGTTTTCACAGGTCTTGCGCATGTGACATATATGCAATACCATTTATGGGAGGGGTTAAATAGTTTATTTTTATTTTGTATATTTTTTGGTATTGTAAATAAATATACAGTAGAACTTTGATAATTCGAATCTCAAGGCAATTACTAACACATCGAGATATAAAACAATTTAAGATAGCAAAGTTATAGAGTTAGCAGAGTTACCGAGAGTAAAATATCACCAACTTCGAGTTATAAAGGTCCCAAGTTGACTAACTTTTATTCATTTCGGCAGTGTGCAGTGTGTTCTGATTACATTGTTCTTCCTGTAATTCTGTGCTAAAAAAATAGTGAACTTAAGGATACATTTACTAATGTCTTTATAATTGCCACCTTTTGCCCTCTAAATACATTTGGGCAACCCACTTGATTCTTCGTACTACTCTCTATTGTTTTTAAATTGCCGATAAGGTATTTGGTATTTAGGAAGTTGAAAGGAAATTGCAAAAAATTCATATATTAAGGAATTCGAGCTATCGAGGTATCAAGATTCCACTGTATATTCTGAATTCTTAAAATGTTTGGCTTATTTTTCATACCTTGGACAATTCCATACCTTGTCATTATTTGATATTTTTTTACAAAAAACAGATAATTTTGGCAAACAATTTTTTAAATTTTATTTTCTTTAGTGATAAATAATTATACATAAATATTTTCCATAGTTTTTGATATTGAGTGTCGCGGAAATATCCGTTTTATCATCCCCCGAACTAAAAATATGTTTTATTGAATGATGTTGATCTATCTTTTGTGTAAATTTTTGCAGCTCAAATAATTTTAATCAATTTTTGAATGTGAAAATATTCTTACCATATCTTGAGATTTTTTTTTTGTATAACTCAAAAGTTGGGTGTAATTGCCTTAAGACAAACCTCAAAATTGGTTATAACGTTTTTAATCAAATTTTTCGTACAATATAATCTCTAAGGATCTGAACAAAGGGTATTGGTTTCCATTTCCTCCAAAAAAAAATCAGTTTAGGAGGTAACAGTAGGAAAAAAAAAGGGAAAAAAATTAATGGAGTTATGATAAAGATCAAAATCCTTAAAATTAGTTCAACAGATTTTTGTTTAAATGTTAGTGAAATGCAAATATTAATATCATAGATAAGAGTCTCTAATTACAAGTAAAATGAAATTATAAGTTCAGGAATAATTTATAGAAATCAAAATTGAACCTTGACTGCCATCATTAAAAATTCTAGTACGATCAAATGTGATTTATGCTAAGGAAGAGTTAATGACACAAGTGAAGCAAACTTAAGACTATATTTAAAATATATTTTATCAAATTATCAACTTCACAAAAAATTGATTAACCTTTTGACTGCCGAGAGCTGATATAACAGCTTTAATATTCCAATTCATACTGATATATCGGGTCGTTATTTTTTTATTTCACTGTCAACTAATTCTTGTGAAATTTGTTTCAGATAAATACTCTTCAAATAACAAGAGACTTTAATTACTAAAACTTAATATTTACAGTAGCATAGTTATTTGAAATTGCATAATCTATAAGGCTCTGAAGAAGTAGCAATTATTAGGTGGCTTCTCATTTTGTCATTGTTTGTTTCTGTTGAATCTTAGCAAAAATTACTTATATAAAATAGGCCTTGTAAACAACTTACTATGGAAAACTGTTGTAATAATTAGTAAGTAATAATATTTTTCTACATATCCTTCATATTTAATTTAAATTTTTATTTACGTGTTTAAACTGTTAATGAGAACTTACATACTTTTAAATGAATATAATGTGAACTTTTCGTACTCAATAAGGATTATATAATGTTGAAGGATAAATCATACTAACACCAGTGAAGAAGAAAAACTTCCACACTGTAAGTTTTATTATAGTAATAGACCATTCAAAATTTCAGTAAATACAGAAAAAAAACACTGTAATATAAGGTAAAAATAAGTTTATTAGCCAAATATAATGTTTTTTTTTAGAATTTATAATACCTCAAAGTTAAATTGTATGCAATAGTTTAAAAATTTGGAGTTTTAAAATAAAATATCAACAGATTTGGCCAAACAGTGTAATAAAGTTATTGCAGGGATATTTAGGAATATAACGAATCAAAATTTTATCTTCAAATTTGAACATTCTATGAATGGTTTAGCAAAGTTCTAAATAAACAACCTTTATGACTTGGCTGTTTGTGTATAACCAGAGTCCTGGCAGTTTGAAGGCAGACCTTCCCAAACAGCTTGGCAGTTAGAGGGTTAAGGTAGGACTTGTCTATACCAATTTGTCCAACATTAATGAATTTTGAACTTGTATTAGGTACTCGATTTTCCTTAGCCTAACTTATCTGTATGTATGAGTGGGAAAGATAAAGTACACGTAGTAGTGTATATTGTATGTACCTTTTTCTTTTTAATTTGAAAATTGTTAAATAAATTTTAAAGGATGTATATTTTCTTTTAATGTTTTAGTAACATTGTATTACTACAATTCTGTATATATATTCTGACTTTTGTAGTTAGTTATCAGAGTACAAAAATTAGGAATCATAAATTGTATTTTTGTTGCTTTAATTTAAATTATTGTTTTATTGTGGAATTAAAAAAAAAAAAATTACATGGGGGGAAAATGTCAATTTGCAAAGGAAATAAATATTACTTTCAGTTTTATGGATGGATGTGTGAGAAAGTTATCCAATATTTTTACACCATTTATATTCTTAAATAAAACAGAAGTTAGTTAAGGAAAATAACAACTTGAAAAACATTTTTAGATCAACTAAAATATAAAAAGACATTAAGAAGAATGTATCTGACTTACCATTACCTTAGCAGTGATAGACTAAAGGAAATGGTCGTAGCTAATAGCCAACAGTCTTGCATATAAAGTGTCTAGAGAGTTATCACATAAATATTCATATAAAGTGTCTCGTCTGTCTCTCTAGGTTAAGATCTAGAGTAAACAAATATTTAATAAAGTTGAACTTATCAAGAAAATAAACTTCATTTTAATTTATTACCTAAATTGGAATGCATAGAAAGTTTTTTTGTTTTTTTTTAATATTGGGTTAGTGATTAGTTTTTAGAGGCTTAGTGATATGTAGTGTTGAAAGAAGTATCTAATCAATATAAGTTTGAAATTGTATTTTTGACATTTTAATTTTCAATTCTAAACAAATCTATACGTGTTCAACACAAAGTCGATGTATTAAGCACTGGGGCAATAGATGTGCTCGGTTGGAGCTCCAGTAGCACAGAACTCGCCTCACGATGCTCAATAGTTTTAACTTTGAGACGCTCCCGTTAAGCTTCTTGACATTCGGCATTGGTGATTTTCGACTCCTTGAAATTTTGATGAACTGCTCTATCTTCTTGATAATTTTAAAACCATTCATTGTCCATATGTCGCGACATTTTACAAAAGAAAGACACTGCACTTCTTCACACCACAATTTTCCCTAATATTCACTATTTGATTATAACATTTTTTTCTGTATACTTGTACAACTCACTGAGACAAATCAAATAACACCACACACAAAATGCTACCATGTGGAAGTTGACAGTTACACTAATTTTACGCTACACAGTAAGGGAACCTTCAAGTCAATTGCAAATTTGCAATTGCATCATCCAAAGTCAGACTCTTGTTGCTAGGAACAACAATTCATCCTCTTTGCAATAAGATATTAAACACTGCCAATGCAAGAGTTAAAAAAAGTGGTTTCTGGAATATGTTGTCTGTCATCTGGAGCTGTTATAAAATACATAATTGTTGTTATAAATTTCGCTCCAATTTTAGTGAAATGTGAGGATTAATTACCCAAACCTAGCCTATGTGCAAAATCACAAGTAAAAAAAAAATATTGTGCTTGAGTAATTATTGGTAACCTAATTAAAAACTAACCTAAACCTGCCATATCATTAAAATTTGAATTTAATCAAACACGATTTAAGCCGAGGACATGTTATCAAATTTATACCTTTATTTAAATAAATAATTTTTTTTTTTAAAGACAGCATCATATCATTTCACTTTTTGATTGATAAATACTGAAATGACAATTTGTTTATTTGGTTTTTTCTAAAGGCGATTGAGAAAGTTTGTGTAATATTTTTCATCATTTATTTTACGTAACTTAGTATTAATAAATATTACAGAGACAAATCATTAGCAATCAATAACTTAATAAAATCCTAACATACATAACTCATATACAGAATGTAAACTGAATCTGTAAACCATCCAATTTACATCAACGACAAACATAATGATAACTTTATTTTTATTAAAGGTCAAAGGGTAAACGAGTTTTAGGCAATCAAATTATTGTTAATTTCCTAACAAATTATTAATTAACATTGAAGTTTATGATTCTGAAATGTTTTCCTAAAATAATAAAGAATAATGCAAATCATACTCAATTGCTAAGCAATTAAAAATAATTATATTAATTTATTTATACTTTGACCTACAACAAAACTATTTTACCTATTGTAAATGATTTTCGAAATATTTAACATTACAAATATTTAATGGCATCCTATTTAAAAACATACAAATCAAAATCTTTGTTTTGGTATGCTGGTGAAAGGATATCTAAAAAGTGTATACCAAATCTAGATACGAAATCTCATCCATTTACGAAGTAACATAAACCACATGAAAGACGCTAAACAAAGCATTTTAAGAATGTGTGTCTTATTCACTCAGATGCTCACTATAGTGAGTACAAGGGTGGTAAACCTACAACTTTATCCATGTAGTCTTGTGTTAGATCCCATACTTTCATCTTTCTTGATTAATTCTTATTCCATTCCGGCCATGACACTATTAGAGTATTCGAAGACAAGAGGCCGTTAATTTATATTCTTTTTCTTAAAAACGAGTGAGAGGTTTTTAGCCCTTAAACAACAAAGGAAAAAGGAAACTAATTTTATTTTACTTTGCCACATATACGTAGTATAAGGAAAGTTGTGATGAGTAAAAAAATCAACGTCGAGTTTTTGTGGTTATATATAAATTTTGAGGTACCCTGGGTCCAAATGATTTTGGAATGATGTGTGTCTGTCGTATGTGCAGTGCTCTACAGCCCAAACAGGTAGACCGGTTTTAATCAAATTTGATTTGCCCTTTGTCCATATCTTGGTCTTGTTTCTCATTTGTTTTGCTAACTCAAAATTTGGACGTATCGGCCGCCATAAGAAAAAAACAACACAAAATTAGGGTTTTCTAAAATTCGGGTCTAACAGTTTTGATAAAATTTTACTTAAGTGTAGCTTTAAACACTCTAACAAAAAAAGAAAATGAACCTTGATCATCATCATTAAAAGCTTGATTTGAGCTGAATACAATTACATTGAGGATGTGTTTATGACATAAGTGAAGCAACTTTAGGCCTTTAATTAAATACACAAATATATTTTCAAAGCCGATGTTCATGGTTCATTTTCAATTCTTGATTGATAAATACTGAAATGACATATTTTGAGTTGAAGAGTGTTTAAATTATATACCAACTTTGTCATTGATAAAACATATCTAGTCATTGAAAGTTTGAAGAGAGGAGAAAAAAATGTTGAAAAGTAAGGATTACCCACTTTTTCAGTAGCATAAAATAATTATAACTTGAAAACTACTGCACCGATTTTAAAAAAAAAATACTTACAATTAGAGTTCAAATAGCATAACATCTTAGTCACTATCAAAATAATGTCATTCAAAATTTTAAGGAAATATGTGAAATCCGTTAAAAATTCAGGTTTTAGTATTAATGTGCCAGACAAATATTGTTATAACTTGGAATTAATGAATAAATTTTAATAACAGATGAAAAATTGACTAGATATTATATCCACATAGGTAATCACCATGCATTAAAATCTGATCAGTGGTTCTGAAGTTATTATTTCCTGTTGCTTAACTCTGGATATGCAAAGTATATTTCCTGTGGCGTCACTAGTATCCGTGTTTTACAGGTTTATTATAAATATATAGGTTAAATGGAGAAAATATCCTGTGGATTTATGGCAAACTTCAAATTTCATTTTGCATAAATGAGTATGACTTTTTTGACACATATCTTTTGATAAGGGATACGGTCAAGATGCCTGGGGCCGGTTTAACTCCATATCTAAATCAATCTAATCTAAATCTCACCACCCACGAACTATTATAACAGGAATTCAGCTGATTCTACCATCAAAATAACACAAATGGCATATCAGTTAAATGATTGAGTTCTATGCTATCAATCTATGAAGAGTTAAAAACGATATAACTAACTGTAGTCCTAATAAAAGTGTAAATAGAGATTGGTCATTTAGTGACCGATGATGACACCTCAGAAAACCCAGAGTCAGTTCTGACAGATCAGCAGTTGTAGGGTTAAAGGTAGAAAAAGAGAAAACGAACACTTAACACATAACAGAGATGTTGTTTTTATACATGTAGAGATGAACTAATAAAGATATAAAAAAATCAGCTGACTAGACAGTTTTTTGTAACTTTGAACCCTACATATCTGGGGCACATATATAGGAAAAAAGTATTAGTAAGAATAACTTTTGTTTCTTGGAAAATAAAGTGGCCTAACAAATTTTAAAAACTGACATGTTCAAAATAGGCTTTACCTACAAGATACTCAAACTTACGGTATGTTTCCTTATGATTTTCAGGTAAGCTAAATACATACAAAATATTATTTTCACTAAACACTGAACTGACAAACGTTTTTAAAACTTCAATAAGCCGTTATCAAACAAAAACTAAACTATTCATTGTAGATAATAATTTGTCTTATCTAATAGATATGTACTATTTAAAAATACAATTACAAAAACTTAAACATAGTAGGTTATATAAAGTAGGCCTACTGATAGCAAATTTGCACAATCTAGATGTTATGATATCTTTCATGGAAACAATATTATATCAAAGACTATGGAATTTCTACCAGTTATATTGTTTGTGGTTTAAAGGTGAAAAACATTGCAGTCATCATCATTTTTTTTAAATAAATGGTGCAAAAAATTGCAATAACTTTACCACTCACCCAAATTGTCTGTTAGGTAGTTAACAGTAAAAAAAGTGAAAATGGACTATAGATGTTATTGTTTATAATAAAATATTTATATATTTAAATAAGTTGACTAACTTGACTTATTTCTTTAACGCATCATCAACATAAAATTGAGCTTTTAATGATGGCGGTCAGGGTTCATTTTTGTTTTATACCCAATATTCCTTAATATTGTTTTTATTTGTGATTTTTCACACTGATTTGGGTCATTAATCGTCACATTTCACTAAAGTTTGAACGAACATTGTCAAATTTTACTAAAGTTTAAACCCTAAACACCAAAAAAAAAAGTATTGCTCCCTCCAATAATACCAGTTCATAAGTAATCAGTAAAAATTAAAAACGGAACCATAATAATTCTTAAAGACGTGATTTCTCAAAATCGTTCTACCTATTTTATTCAAACATTGGGAAATATAAAGATTATTGACCTAAACCAAAGTCCAAAAATAGAAAATCTCTGTTTAGGTATAATTTCAAAAAAAAAAATAATAATAATAATACACAAGATTTGTTAAAAAAACTAATATTGTCCATGGTCAATTTTCATTTTATTACAGACAACAGCTGAACTGACATTTTTGGTGACATATTGTTAGATTAGTATTTCAATTATGAATGGGTGTGTGAGAAAGTTAGTGCAATAAATTTGCATTGTATATTTTATGCACAATCATTTCCAAGATTGTGTCTACATAATTTTGAATCACCCTGTAAGAACAATTTCATAAAAGCATTGAAAGACTGTTTTAAATATTAGGATCAATATACATTTTATGTCAGATTATTTCCCATGAATAGATGCTAATAATAAATTGTCAATGGTCAGTTAGTTATGCTTAAAGCTTTCAGAATGTGGTTAGCCCAGATCTAGATAGGTGAACTAAATAACAAAAATAAAACTTGATTTGGCCTTCACATGTGTTGCAACTTACCTCAAAGCCCAACTTCAGTTTTTACGTCTTTTTATTTCAACTAAAGAAAGCATTTTTTTCTCTCCATGTTATTTATAACTTGTAATTTTATAAATTATTGTATATTTAATTATATGTAAGCAAATTTGAGCATTTTATTTTATATTTCGTTTTTAGAAAGGAGAAAATTATTCTTTTATTGGTGATGGTTGGAAAAAATGTATTGATTGATTCTTGTGGATTTATCTTGTTTGGTATCTAAAATAGGGTTATTTTACAACTAGGCCAAATGATACATGGAACAGGTATTTTTATTAAATTTATTTAAAATTACGGCTATTCAAAAAATTAATCCCAAGACAAAATCACGGATGCTCCAATTAAGACAACAGTTTTTCCTTGCTGTTTAAAGGTAAAAAACCTCTTGGTCTTGCCTCATAAAAAAAAGGAAGAAAAGAACATAAAATAAAGACCCTTATCCCTCAAATACTCTAATAACGTTATGGTCGGAAAAGACAAAAGTTGGTCAAGAGAAACGTAAAAGGAAAGATGAAAGAGATGTATATATATCCCAAAAACTACACGAAGAATATGAAAATCCAGCTAAATTCCCTCAGGTTTACCAGCCACTGAAGATCTAGAAACAACAGTATTAATTGTGTGCTCTGAAGTATTAATTTTTTCCTTGTTTAAAAGCAAAAAACCTCTCGGCCATCATCGCATTATAAAAGAAAGGAAAAAACGAACATAAAATAAAGACCCTCAGCTCTCAAATACTTCAGGGTCGGAAGAGAAAAAGTTTGTCAAGAGAGACCTCTTGAAATGAAGGAGAAGGAAGAAAAAAAAAAAAAAGAAAAAAAAGAAAAGAAAAAGGGAAAAAACCACTTCTAGGAATGATGAAAGAAAGGGATCTCACCCAAGACTACAAGAAAAAAAGTGTAGATCCAATTAGGTCTCTCAGGATTGCCAAGTCTGTATTCACAAGTTTTGTGAACAAAACATAATAAACAAATTTTAATTGTATTTTTTAAACTACCTACCGCAATTCGAGTTGCATAGGGTTATAAAAATAACCAAATAAAATATTATTTATGTAACCGTTACAATGCTTTGTTCCCTGAGAGTTCCTCTAAAACTGTATGTAACTTTCATATGAGCATCAGAATAAAATATAAACAATAGTTGCATTCTCTGTTTCCAATAAATTGTGTCACCCGCCATCGAGGCCAACAAATCGTGGGAGTAAATGTTTGTTTTTAGTTAAGGCAGTCAAAGAATTCCAAGGTTAATAAATCAATGAGTACAGCATAATATGTATAACCAATCATAACACAAGGAGTAAATCCCTGTGAGTGGTGTACAGTAGCTGTAGTATTATTTGCTGTTACTTCTTGGTCTATGCTTATTGTTGTTACATTGTGCACTAGACAATAGCCACATTGGGTTTACAAGAACATTTTAATGAATATATTAAAACATTAATCTTATTTCTTCTTGTTCTTTAAAGGCAAAAAACCTCTCGGTCATTGTCATCTTATAAAAAAGGAAGAAAAATGTTTTGTTAAACTAGCTTTGGAATTCTGGAATAGAGTCAGGGTCAGCATAGAACAATATTTGGTCAAGACAGATGTTATAGGAAAATGAAAACTGGATCTCCCAAGACTATATAAAAAGATGTGTTGATCCACACAGACCCCTCGAAAATACCGCACTAGAATTGTATATTAAATTTATCCAAGGAGTGAGGTCTATTATTCACACAACTCGTTACTGAATACAATCTAACGTACAGATTAAAAAGCCTTACATGGAAAGTGAAACAAATACTAAAAGGGAAATGTTACAACGTAGCAATGAAGTATATATTGACCAAATACATCAGTAGAAGTAAAACACAAGATCTCCCATGAAAGGCATAGAGGAGGAATAATTTATCTCTGCACAAGTTTAGCACTTACAACTGTTAAGTTTTATAGGAAAGGTTAAAACATTTGTCTTATCAACCTCTTGCCTTATACAACTAGGCAAAGTGAGTGTATGAAGGCTTTTTGTTAAGTCAGTTAGTTTAAAATGAATGAATTTTTTTCTTACTAAATTTAGATTCATGTTTCAACATAATCTATTTTACACTTTGTTCAACAGTTTTCCATCTTCTTTAGTTGGAATACTCAAATTTCTTCAAAAAAATAAATAAAAATAGAATTTCTTGAACACCCTTTTCAAAAATAGGCCTTCGATTCAGTGATGATATCCTCGTCCAATGAAAATCTTTTCCATCAAGTTATTTCTTCATCTTTGCAAAGAGAAACAAATCATAAGTAGCCAAATCTGGAGAAAAATAACCAGATCTTACCTCAATTCGATAATTTCATGTGTGAACTGGTTCATTGTCGTGGTGGAAGAAAATATTTTCTTCGCTAAATGGGGTCCTTTTTCCATAATTTCGTCACCGTGAATTAAAGAGGCTTATTTCGTCACCGTGAATTAAAGAGGCTTAATACTGAATAGGATTGTTTTCCCTTTACCAGGTAGTCAATGAAGATTATGCCAGGGAAATACCAGAAAATTGTGGACATGTGTAATGGAACCAGTTTTAACTCTTTGAGCAAGTTCGTGAGGGAAAATCTACAGTTTACACTGTGCTTTCATTTCTAAAGTGTAGTGATGGATCAATTCAATTGTGCTTGAACATTTCTGAACACTGCTTTGAAAAAATATCCGGATTTCATTTTTAATCTACTGTGAGTAAAAATCTTGCTGATAGCTTAACAAATTTTAGCATTTTAGTTATCTCATGTATCTTTATTCGATGGTTGTCTAACACAATTATTGACTTTATGTCTTTCAATTGTGACATCATTCGGACATCCCTGTGCTTAACATCATTCGTGTTTGTACGACCACAATGAATCTGTGAACCACATGACAAAGCAGAGTCCCTGCAATACTTTTTTAGATTCTCTTTTGTTTCCTTAATAACTTTTCTACACAAAATGTAGTACTTTACCACTGCACACAATTTCCTTTTTTCAATTGTAGAAAAGAAACACAAACTTATCTACTTTCAAACACTGTCAAAAATAGTCTATTAACAAAACTACGGTATTTGAAACTTTGTGTGTATAAATAAAATGACAAACGTTAAATGAAACTTGGGATTTGAGCACCATCTCTTATCAAAGTGACTGACTTATCAAACAGCCCTTGTAAAACACTAAAACTAGAAATTCTTAAGAAAAGAAGCTAAAAGTTAATACTTAAAACAAAACAAACTTCTTTAAACTTTATTCCCAGTCAACAAAAAATTGGTAAAGTTAAGCACTAACTGAATGTAAAAAATATTGGTATTAGTCTATTGTAAAGTGTTAATTAATCATAGAAAATAACTAGGCTTAGGTGATTCATATGCAAAACGAAAAGACATAATAGAGATTAAAATTGTTGAAAAACCTTTATGAAAAATATCAAAAGTGTGGAATAATTACTAGGCTTAGGTAAATATCATTAACTGATAGTACAGGACGTCTCAGAAGTGCACAGATAACATTTAGATGTAGGTTCCTTCCACAAATAAAAGTTCCTATAAACATGTCCAAAAACACTTTGTTTTCATTTTGACTATGATTTTACAAAACAAATATATAACCCAAATGGTTAAATATTGGGGAAAGCAAATATGTATTATTTTTAAATACATATATTGTTATATCGAAAAAAATCTAACTTCCAAAAAATCAATGTCAAATTTTTGTGTATTAATTTATTTTGAGATCTCCTAAATCAAGAAAGTCGTTTTTAAAAGATGTTCATCTGTTATCTGTGCAGTGTTCTACAGTCTAAATATCACCAATAGCTTGTTTACACATCTGCGGGGAACTGTCTATCTCCTTTCGTAGTTAAACTTGAGTTATTAGTTAATAAATTGCCATATTTCCCAAGAATATTGTTAAGATATGTTGATGACAGCTTTGTTATATTTGTGATGACAAAATTTTGGATTTAAGGACTCCAGGAAATGAAAAACATCAAAGGGTTTGTAACTTGTATAAGACCAAAGAGGACCAAAACTTGGTAAAGACCAATATCAGAAGACCAAAATTTTGTATTTTGGCCTGTAAGGGGGCCAGGAAATGAAAAAAAGAAATCAAAAACTCATTTTAAGTCTGTCTGCCTGAGTCTTGAATGAAATTCCAAATTTTGTACAAAAATTACAATATATATTGTAACGAAATAGAGGGCTCCCAAAAGGTCAGAGCTCGGCAGGCCATAAATTGTGAAAAGTTGAAAGGGTTGACAGCTAGAAAAACGATTCTAAAGTCAGTCAGTGACCCCAAGGAGTCAAATAAAGCATTCAAAAGTTCAATGCCTTCAACCGAAATCATTTGAAAAGAACCAATGAAAGGAATTGCATCAATTCTAAAGTAACGTAAAAGATTTAAAATAAGCCAATGAAGACAGAGGATCGGAATAAAGCAGTTTGAAAATAAAAATTATAAATAATGGTAGAAGAGAAACGCAAGGGGGTCTTTTTGGTGGCGAACTTATTAAAGAAGGTTGTTCCGGAAAAAGTGTTTCTCTTAGTAGCAAAAAGAAAAAAAATGTGAAAGATTTAGCCGAAATTAAATAGTAACTGCGTTGTTTTGTTCAAGTTTTTAATAATAATCTTCGAAGTATAATTAAAAGATAATCGTCGTTTATAAGTTAAAAAGAGTCATCGTCATAAAAGTGTGTGAGTAATAGCATCGTTCTACAAGTGTTTGAACAGGAATAATCATCGAATAAATTAAAAAGTAATCGTCGTCACAAAAGTGTGTGAAAATAAAAGTGTATGAAGAAAAGAAGATTCGTCGAAAAGATTAAAGCAAATCAATCCATCTACTGGCAGTCTACGCGGGAACCACGTTCAAGGAACCGGGAACATTGGAATTGTAATAGAGCTTCAGAGTCAATAAGTAGAAATTAATGGACAATTTCAATTAAACAAACTACCACCAAATTTTATTTTATATTTCAAGTAAATTATAGTCACCAAAGAACTTAACGAACCCGTAAAGAGAAAGTAAATTAAACTAATAAATTATAAATTTCAGTTAGCCGGAGCATTCTATCAAAATAATTCAAAGTAAAAATAAAAAATAAAAAATTCTGATGCACTCTTATTTCTTTATTTTAGATTAAGACATTGTAGAATAAGTAACTTGTATTTATCTATGTACTTATAATAAGTAGTAGATTAAGATGTTAATTGTATAATTATTAAGTGCATCAAGTTTGGAAGATAAATGTTTTTTTATTGTAAAAGATTTTTTTTAAATTTAATTTTGTAATTAAAGAAAGAGTTAAAATCTACATGTTTCAAAGTTATTTATTTTGTTAACATTGGCATGAATAACGTGTGTATAATAAGTCATATTAATATTTATTATATATATATATATATACATATATATATATATATATATATATATATATATATATATATATAGTATATTTATATATATAATAGTATATATAGTATATTATAATAGTATATATATATATATACTGACCAAACACAAACAGACAGACATACATTGATATTTTCAAGAGAATTTGCTAGTGTACTGAAAGATCGTTCAGCCCGAGAAACAGTTATTACTGGTATTGCGAAAATTAGTTTAATTGCGGTAGATAAACTTTCACAAATAAGGCCTCAAGATTTGTTTCTAGAATATAGTTAGGTAACTTCAATGTAGTTTTTTCTGAGTTAAAGATGGTGTCATAAATGCTTTTTATATGCAGTATTTTGTCAAGCAAGCCCTTGGCTAGATCATGAAGACATTGAGGGATGAGAGTCTTAGTCTTTCTTCTCAGTTCTTCATCATCTAAATCCATAAAAGTTATGACTGGAGAAAACAGATCACAAATCGATTCTGCAGCAGTAAATCTAGTCTTTAACTCTACAACGATGAAGTCAAAAACAAGAAAAATGACGGAAGGTTTGAAGTTATTTGCTACATCTTGTTGAAGCTTATAATATATCTTGTTCATGAATTTTTGAATGAAATTAACAATGTGCACAACTCCAACAAAATTTACTCATGAAATAGAAATTGGCAATAGTTTGGCATTTTTAGATATTGTATATACTCAGAAAAATTATAAGACTGAGTTTGATATATTTAGTAAACCATATAACAATAATAGATATCTATTTAATAGTTGTAATAGACATAAATTAGCGACTTTTAACTGCATGATATATATATATCCAAATCCCCCTTATGAGAAGGCAGTTTTACATGGAATTTGGATGATATAAAATGTATTTAATTTAATGGGTTTGATGTAAAAGTATATTAAGGAAACAAAAACTCAAGAATGTAAGAAAAAAGTCTATGACTCTTCAACTGGAAGAAAGTAAATTTAAACATATTAGTTTGCCTTTTGATTCCCATCTTACTAAAGATTTGGATTCAATTTTCAACAATTTAAATTTCAAAATTGCATTTAAAAATCAAATAATCAGGGAAAATTGTTAAGTAATCCCAAAGACAAAGTTCCGATATTGGAGAAGTCTGGAATTTATAAGATTGAGTGTGACAAATGAGATAAATTTTATCTTGGTCAAACTAGGAGAAAGGTTTTAATGAGATATATAAAGAGCATTTGTCGTATATTAAATTTAACAGGCCAGAAAAATCTAGCATTGCTGAGCATGTTCTTTCTACATTTTATAATTTAGGAATGAATAATGTTAGTTTGATTACATAAATTAAGGACAAATTGTTGGATAGCATCAAGTGTTTTTATTGTTAAAGTTGAAAATGATTTGTTGTTGAATTCTGATAAGGGGCCAATTCCAAATTCTTCGTAATTTTCTTTTTTTTAAACCAAATTCAAGCACACATTAAGCCCATTTTAACTTTTTAATTTTGACTTTTATTATCATATTACTATATTATAGTGTAAAACCTGCCTAAAACAAACCCTGCCTAAAACAAACCCTTTCTAAAACGGAAACCTGGATAAACGGAAAATAAATTGCGTACACCAATGTAATTTAATACAAAACTGTCTAACACGGAAACGGAAATTTTGTTGGGTACAGATAGTCCCCTTTATAAGCGGTAGATGCGTTGTGGGAAAGTGTCGCGTAGAGCAAAATCACGAAATAACCACGTCATTACTTCTGTACAGATCAAACAATCACCGCTTTGGCACAACTTAGCTCAAATACAAAACTTTCAAGGACGTTTTTCATCTTTTATGCACTGAACTTGAGAAGAGAGTCAGATGTCAAAGAGCACCACCGCCACAGCATTACTTCTGTATACTTCAAACAATCACCGCTTTGGCGAAACTCAGCAGCTACATGCACTAATGAGGCAGTTTCTAGGAATCATAACCCCTCGCCCCATCCTTCTTTACATTACTGTACTTTCTGTCGCTATAAGTCCAGTTTGTTCTGAGAATTAGGGTACTGCATAACAGTATGTACAGTATTTAAAAAAAAATTAAGAACCTCTATAAAACGGAAACCTCCCAAAACGGAAAAAAAATACTGGAATGATCATGTTCCGTTTTAGACAGGTTTTACTGTACTAGTTGTTATTCCTTTATGTTTTAATATTAGTTATATTAGAGAACTTTGATATATATATTTGTTCCTTTGCTTTTAAAATTCTTAATTGTAAGTTATATTAGAATAGTCAGATTGAGCGTCACATAGCACCTTCCACTTTCTACGTAGGCGGGGAAACCAGTCTGACCAATGTGGAGGAGGGAGGAGTGCTATGCTTGACCCTTTATAAGTAATTCTCACTGTTACATTTAGTTTAGTATTGGTATATATCCCTCTGTGAATGGTAAGTATGTTACCAAAATGTATTTGAGGGTTTATTAAGCTTAACATTAATAATTGTGTAAGTGTTTTGAGGATTACTTCTTCATATTCTAATAGTTTTGATCAAATTTTCTACTACAAGTATGGCCTCTGTACATTAACTTGACGTATTACTCAACATCTCTTCAAAAATTATATTTAGTGAGATATTAATAAAAACAAACAAGCAAACATTGACCATGTTATAAAAGACGTAATT
Source organism: Aphrophora alni (assembly GCA_963513935.1). Taxonomy (NCBI): domain Eukaryota; kingdom Metazoa; phylum Arthropoda; class Insecta; order Hemiptera; family Aphrophoridae; genus Aphrophora; species Aphrophora alni. Next base: position 88,895,844 of record OY740774.1, on the reverse strand, counting down.
TCTTCAAATCGGCTTTACCGGTTTCATTCAAATTCTAGTGAAATGTGAAGATTAACACGTTAACTGCCACCATAAGAGGGTCCTACGAAATCCCGTAGTGCCAACTTGAATTATTGGTGTATTGTTGCTGATATCAATTTTTTATTGTTACAAAGGCTATTTATTTACATTTTCTTCAATTATTCATGCGGAGAAATTGGAGGTTAGTTTTGGATTGATCGGGCCGGCACATTCATTTTTTGTTGCAAGTTCGCTTAAAAATGAAGGCGCCGACCCGATCGGGCCATGACTTGTTTCCGCCAAACATTAGTTAGTTCGGAAAATTAGTTAATTTGGTATAATACATCAACCAAAATATGTTACTAACACTTTTATAATAACTAATGTATACCATTATATTAATTGTTTACATATTAACAGCTTGAAACCAGTTTTCATATAACTTAGAGTTGGTTTATCTTTAAAAAAAAAAGTGCCGACCCGATAGGACCGCGAAAGTTTGCATTTTTCAACAGCGAAAAGAGAGTTATAAAATAAATCTAAACTGGGAACCAAGTGTTCTGCGTTTAAACATAGGATGTGCAATGTCCAAATAGTACGGCTTGTCCCCGCTAGAATGCGATGTAGTGTTGCAGTCGAGCAAAACAACAACAATGACGTATTTGAGATGCCGGCCCGATCGGGTCGGCAGATTGCTCTACCCACAGAAACTGTGCCGCTCCAATCGGGTCGGCGCGGCAGTTAACGTGTTAATTACTCAAAACTGTGTCACAAGTAAACAAATATTACGGTTCTGAAACAATTGAAAAAAATTAACCTTGACCGCCATCAGTCACCTTAATTCTAATAAAATATGATTCATACTGAGGACCTGTTAATAACACAAATAGAACAAGTTTAAGCCCTATTTAAATATGTTAATTTTTTTTAAACTACGTCCATGGTTTATTTTCACTTTTAAACGGATAACTGCCAAACTGCGAACGTGAGTATTGGTTGGGGTTTTATTTTGTTTTGGGGATGGGTGAGTGAGAAAGTTTGTGCAATATTTTTGCACCGTTTATTTTTATCTAAAGAGTTCACTTCCAAAATTTGTCAATTTATTTCAGGGCCACACTGTATAAAAGATTAAACAAAGATAAGCCAGAATGTTTTCAAAGGTTACCATAAATTACTACAACCTTGAAATTGACAAGGTAAAGAATCAGTGTTAACCAATTATGTTATAGTAGAGTATATAAAAACCATCTGGATGACAGAAACTTGCCCTATGACCAATAGACCTATCCTTACATCATCCAAAAAACAATAATACAGTATGTCCGTAAAGTCATGGTGAGATTTAAAATTGTTATAGCTCCCTAAGAAAACATTGTAGGTGAATATAGAAAAATGAACATGATAACCGTGCAAATGAAAGTTGAATGTGTTTTGTGGATACAAAATTAAATTTAATAACATTTCTCATTAATATTGAAATCAAGGAGACATAAACTGTTAATTTAATTAAAACAGCTAAGATACTTAACCTGTGGTTGGTCACGTTGTTAGAATGAATTTAACATATACAGTCCTTCTATTGAATAATCTTTTGTCTAGCTCCAAGAACAAGTTTTTTGAAACTCAAGCTATTCTTAACCGAACATTTAAGACATATTTAGCAATCATTTTCCGGAAGTTATGCCAGAATGCAGAAGTGGGAGGGGATTATTTCTGACAGTGTCCTGTGCTTGTTACTTTTGTTTTGTAAGGTATTGTTAAATTCGTTCTAAAGATGTGACCATTTATGTTCCAGTTTTTAAATTTTGTGTTTAGTGTACTTTATGTTTGAAATTAATTTCGTATATTTAGTTTATGATCGTTAGTTTTTATTATGTAGTTTTATTCATGTTTTCCCACATCTTAAGAGGTTTTTTAGTATTTTAATTATGGCAGAAAGTTGAGATAACACGACTCAATCATGAGTTTGATTGAGGATACCATTAAAGGTGTTTGCTATTTCTTTTAGTAATGTAGAAGTGAGACAGAAGACTTTTCTGAACACAGTGAATATAGCACTAACAAAGAACAATCAAACACTAGTAAGACTGAAGACACTCAACTATTGCACACCGCCTGTTGCAATATCCCAGAATGATAGAATACCAATATTTACCCTTCAATACATAGGTAATGCTTGACTGACAAAATGGTACATACACTATCACCGCTATAGTCTGGCTAAAACTAAGAAACAAAACATTCTATATAAATTACCCGGAGTTACAGGACCAGCAAAAAACTGTAACACATGCATTGTTGGAAACTTTTTTTCCTGATAAACTGTTGAAGAAAATTGTGCAATGTGAATTGTATAGTTAAGGTACATAGAACATGGATTATAAAGAAAGCCCATCATATTATTTTTGAAATATGGGCAGCAGATGGGATAGTACCAGAATGTTTCAAAGGTTTAATAATAGATAGAAAATTGTATGGGCTGTTAAGGGTGACAAGAGAACAAATAAAAAGAGAATCCAATCTAACTCCTATATGGGACATTATAATGAGTTTGAGGCTGAATACAAATCATATTAAGCTTATTACATGATTTACACCTTGCAAAAAGAAGGCAAGTGGTTGAAATTGATGGTGTTGTTTCGGATGTGGTGTTTGTAAAGTATGGAGTGTACCTCAGGGCTCTATTTTGGGGCCTGTTCTCTTTCTGGTGTTTATCAATGGTATACTTTATAATTTATCATTTACTATATTTTTCTTTGCTGATGACACACAATTCTCACAATAGTCATAATGATTTGGAGAAGTTAAATAATATTTCAAAGAGTACATTGGAAGAAACAAAGTTATGGTTCAATATTAATAATGTGTTTCAAATTAACAAAAAACACATTATTAATAACTTTCTCTACAAAATATACATCTTACAGATAAAGTTAAGCCCTTGAGTATCAACATATGCTAGTCTTTCATGGCAGTATCATGTCATAGATATAGTAAAGAAACTAGCAAGGACTATTATTGATTTGGAATCTAAGGAATCAACTACCACAAAGTTATATTAGGAATACATGTTTTGTCTGCTTTCAAAGTGTGTGTCAGATATGGGCTATACGTATCGAGAAACAGTAAAAGTATTGGCATGTATCAATATTTCAAAAAACTATTAGATTAATAACTTACGCTGATTATACGGAAAGTTCTAGACCTATATTTGTTAAGTTAAAAATATTGACTGTGATAAATTTATATATCGCCTATTTGAATTGCTGACTTATATTAAACTAAATCAATCTGATATTAAATACAGGTCTTATATATAGTTTTAGAAAAAGTTACATTAGAGGGGTTCCGAATAGTAAATTAAATGTCACATACAAAAATTTAATGTTTTAGTTTTAAGTCTTTTTAATAAACTACCTTTGGCATTTAAAAACTTCCCTATAAAGTTATTTAAAATTAAATTGTATAAATTTCTATTGGAACATCTGTTGTATGATATAAATGAATTTCTTAGTGCAAACATTGTGATTGATGCTGAATTAAATGTAGCAGCTTTGTAAGGTTAATATTAAGTTTCACCTTTGTTTATTAAAATTACTGATAATGTCTATTGTATGTTTTACATATTTAATGGCGATAAATATAATATAATAATAATACTTGGGGAATACACCACAATTAATGAAATGTTGGAAGGTTTAAGGGGGAAATGAAAATTTAGCAATATATCAACAACAAACCAGATTAAAGATTTATGTTTTGGTCGATGCATGGACATTTAACACATCAAATATGGGAAATCTATGTCAAAAAACCACAGGGGCCTTACCAAACACATAAGCAATGATTTAGCCTATTGATAAAATGGAAAGAAATATAACTGAAAACTTTTTCAATTCAATACCGCTCGCTAACAACCTACATGATAATCACAGAACGACACCTTCCTCCACAATTTATTTTTATATAAAGGACAGTAAAGTAGAATCTAATTTGTTTTGATTTTCTAGAATTTTCAAAATTGTATTACTGATTATGCATACAGATGACAAAAACAAACCTGAAACTGGTGATGAAAATAACCTGAAGTAATAACTTTTTATAATTTAAAAGATTCATATTCTTGATAACACAATCAAAAACCTAGAATTAGATTCAATATATATATATACACACACATGTGACCAACAGCACAACTTTTATCCATGTGACCACTCAATGGTCATGTGACCGTTCAATGATGTGTTTATTTAATTAAAACAGATGCTTTTTAATATTGGTAGACTTTTAATTTAAATTAAAGTAACTATTCTTGATGTAATAGTTGAGAACAACACTTTTTTGTATTGAACGAACATAACATTTTCTTTTTTCAATTAAATATTATTTGTTTAAAATCAAGATATTTGTATGTTTATTAACCTAATTTGAACTGACAACATAGTTAGGATACACAGTAAAAAGAAACTGGGAAAATTATTACACAAAAAGCATTCAGATAAGCCATAAGTCAGACATGAAACTGTTGAAAATATACAAAAAAGTTTTATTTTATACAGAGTCTAACAAATCTGTCTGTGAACCAAGTATTTCAAAAACAACAATTCACAAGGTTTTGAAACACAGCTCAAGATTACTGCCTATAAAATTTAGTAATTACATACTTTGTGACCAGGAGATAACCTTAAACAGTATGACTTTGCTGTAGACATTCTTAATGAAATTGAAGATGGTACAAATTTTCTAAATCAAATTATATTTAACGATGAAACCACTTTTCATATTTCAGGACGAGGTGCATTGCTACAATGTTTAAATTTAGATAAATGAAGTCGCTCACACCTTCATTAAACAAGAGTGTGCCTGTACTATCTCATGATATATACAAGGAACAAAGTATATACCAGGTCCATTTATTTTCTCACATATCTATCCAAAAAAACAAAAATAATATGAAAAAATTAATTTTGTTTATGACGGTACTTGATAGAATTCCATGTTATACAAATAAAACAAAAGTTAACTCTTTTCATCTCCCAAGCCTGGAACAATGATTTTTCTTTTTTGGAAGAAAACTACCTAACTCCAGTGGAAGATTTGGTTCCTGATATCACTGTGCATTTGCAAGGCCTTCAAGGCAGTTTCAACAAATACTTCCCTGAAGATTATTCAAAATTAGAGTGGATATGAAATCCAATTTCAAGAGCAGTGCCACAAGATGTTACAGTAACAAGGTGTTTTTATTGACATGACAAGTGACAGTTCAATGAAAGATTCTTGCTTTAGTTTTGGAAAGAAACAAAAACACAATACCCTTCTCTTTTCATACAAACTTTGGCATTTCTGTTAGCATTTGTTACTATTTACATTTGTGAAAAGTGTGTTTTCTGAATTTTTGTAGGACTATATAAAAAATAAATATAGAAACAGACTCAGTGATGAAGAGCAAGTTGAGCTCTATCAAGCCAAACATTGATACCTGATAGTAAATAAACAACAACAACATGGTTCCAACTGAAAAATACAAACGCTTTTCTTAACACTGTATAAATTTCTTACTTTTTTGATGGATGCACTTTCTTTTTTATGGATTTGCAGAATTTATGGTTTATTTTTAATTTTCATAGTGTTGTTGTTATGTGAAAATGATAAACTTTTGATTTTGGATTTTTTAACATTATTTTAAATTTATTTTCTCGAAGAAATTACTGTAAATATTATATTGTCTTGTTTGTTAAATAAACTTTACTTTATAAATCAGTTTGTTTTATGCCTTTAATACTAATATCATAAGATCAGGTACTACGCCCAGTTATCTGTAAAGTTGAAGTGGTATGCAGTGACAAACTCTGGAAACCCCTATTTTAAAAGATTTAAATGGAGCTTAAGCTTGCTTGCCTTCTGCCATAAACTCTTTTTAAGTATAAATCGGTTTTTAATGATGGCATTCAAGTTCATTTTTGTTTTTTTGTAAATTATTACTTCCTTTTATTTGCACTTTGAACAATGGTTACTCAATGGTAAAAATATTAACGCAATGGTTTGAAATATTAATCTTCAAATTTCACAAAATTTTGAACAAATTCGGTAAAGCCAATTTTGGTAAATTAAATTTTTTTATTATACAAAATTTAGTTTAGTTTTTATATTAATAACTCCTGAATTGATATTTCTGGGAAGATGGAAAAAAAATATTTGTTCAAATCCTTAATTATAGCAAAATTTGATAAAAATTAATACAACCCATTATGAAGAAATCTTAATTTTGTGTTTTTTTTAATAAAAGTTAATACTAAATTTTTAAATTAAAATGAAAAGGATAAAAAAAACATCCTGAGATATACGGTAGTCAAAACATGCCCACATACCAAATTTTATCACAATCGGTTTACTTGTTTGTGCTGTACAAACACTACACAGACAGACATTCTAAAAACTACTTTTGAGACTCAGGGAACCTCATAATGAATATATTGTAAAAAAAATATTTAAAAAAAAACTTGACATCAAAAACTTAAACTTATTACATAACTATCTCTTTACTACATATATTTGAGATATGAAAACAATTTCTGTGATAAATCAGTTAACAATTGATGCCATTTCATAGAAAGTGAAACATCAAACTGTTCTCTATAAACCACAGTCTAAAGATGAGATTATTTTTAGAACAATTCAATTTTTATCACAAATTTTAGCCTAATCTATTACTAGATAATAATTTAAATCCATTAAGTTTAAATTAACCCTAAAACTGCCATATATTTTAAAACAGTCAACCTCTTCCCTAACTTCCAAGTCTATTTTTATATGTCAAGTAACCTTTTGTTAAATCTGTTACAGTTTTTTCAGTTTCGACTTTCTCACATATAATATAGTATAGAGAGTTATGTATTGGTAAAAAAAATCAACGTAGAATGTAGCGGGTCGCTCATTCCACCATTAGTTGTCGAAGGTATTTGTATTCCTTAATGTATTTTGTTAAATTCTGTAAAGGAACAGGATATTGCACTTGGCCACAAGTTGAGGATGGGCTAAATCGGTGGTGGAGTAGAGTTGCTATACTACATATAAGACAAGAGCCCTTATTCCTCCAATATTTAAACTTACTAACAAGATATTTGTAAGATATTTGGAAGGTAATACCCATCCTTCAACTTGCACATCCACCAAACCTGGGCACCTGCATGATCTCTCATGAGATTTTACCTGACTGGGCTCTCAAATACAGCTTTAACTATTTTGATCAAAATGTGCTCAAGTGTAGCCTCTAAGGATCGAAATGAAATTTACTGATCGCCATCTCTCCAAAATCCAAGTACGCTAGTTATTGGTAAAAAAAACTAAAAATCATTCATAGGTCTGTTATAAAATAAATACTCTCAAAACTAACTATTGACTTCATTCAAATTTTACTGAAACATAAAAATTAATGACTCAAACCTACAATAAAAAAAATACTACGGTTCAGGAAATTGCGTAAAAGAACTTTGAATGCTGCCATTAAAAGTTTGATTCTAAAGAAATACAATTTACACTGTGGACGTGTTTATGGCACAAGCAAAGCACCCTTATTTATTTGTTTATTTATTTATTTAATGACAGCATCCAAGTGTCATTTTCACTTTTTGATTGACAACTACTGAACTGCCATTTTTTAGTGACAATTAGTATCAGTTCACTTTTAATTAGTTTTTATTTAATAATGCATAAATTTTTATTTGATTTTATAAATAGAAAGACCTTTATAATATTCTTATTCAAAATAAAATTCGGGATCTTTTGTAAATAATAAAACTGAATTTGGATAATATGTGGGAAAGTTGTAAAGCATGATTTTTATCAAAACCTTTGTTTTTTTACTTTTCTAGCTAGGGTAAATAAATTTGTAAACAGATTAGTTTTTCTTTCCCATAACAACTTATTATTTAGGTAATGCTGAATAAAACTAAGTACAAAATTTTATAGTTTTCATTTATGAATATATGTTAAAAAAACACTAAAATCTGTTCAGCATTGAGGAAAATCTGTATTCTAACCAGTATTCTAACTGGCAGTTCTAAAGTTATGAACACAACAATAATATGGAAATACTCTGATCAGTGAAACGAAACCTTTAAGGAAGCCAAACAAAATTGTTGGATCACCAATATCTTGTGCATTATAATCCCATATATAATTCTCTTTATGCTGTAGCTTACTAACTTACCCAGATCAATTCACATTGAGAAATAATTTCAGAAATCTCCAGACGTGAATGAAATCAAAATATAATGTAAAGTTATTTTTTATGATTGATTAAACAAATTATTAATGTGAAATCCCTATTGTCAATCTCATTTGAGAATAACAATACATAATAAAAATAAAAGTTAGGGTTATTCTTGAACACTCTGAACTTATGCAAACTTATCTTAAACCTTGAGAGATAATGAAATCACCATTTTGTAAATTAGTAGTTATAAATAACTCTTTATGCCAGATTTTAATATTGAGTTTGGACCTATATTCAGTAATTTACGATTATTTTGTTAAAGTTCCATAAATTTAAATAGTTTATAGGCTATTTATGTAGAAAAGCCTTACTTATTTATCTTATTTTCATACTGGTGGTTTGTCATTTACCTGTAGTAATTGAGAACCATTTTATTCTGCATTCAAGTAAAAAAATGGTTCTAATTAAAACAGTCATATTTGTGTACCGTTGCATGGGATGACATTTTATTGAATCAGTTGATTGATGAAGGTGTAAATACTTTTTTAATTCCAAATAGTAAAATTACTTATAAAGGGAAATTGAATGAGGTTTTATGGTTCAATGAAGATCTGAAATTAATGAGAGAGCACTATTAATTTGTGAAGGAAGTAGATAGAATTTCAAGGACTGAAGCAAGAAATTAAAAGTTAAAAATTATAAAATGTTGTAGGTACTACAGGAAATTATGAGAAACTAAAAGGGCATTAAAAATTCACTAAATAAAAGTAGAGCTATTTGAACAGTTAAATATAATGTAACGGGAAAAGTAGGTACGGTAACAGGGTAAAAATACTTTTTACAGCAAGTGGAATGAATAAGATTTTATCGAAATTCCCATGTAAATAAATCAGTCCTGAAAACAATGTCACGGATATGAGACGGTAGGACCGAATCAAAATATTGCTACAGTTAAGAATAACATGAAAAAGGTAAATCCTTTAAGTAAGAATGAAGTGTTGAAGATAATAAAGAACAAGACATGGGTAACACTAAGAATAACGACTATTCTGGTATGAGTAACTATATCATTAGAAAATCATCTATCACATAGTAGATCCACTTGTTATGTTAATTAATCTGAGTTTTAGCGAATGCAACTTCTCATCTAGCCTTAAAACATCCAAAGTAACTCCTATTTATAAATCAGGTGATAAGGAAGAAAATTCTAACTATAGACCAACAATATCAATTTTGCCTATCTTATTGAAGACTATTGTGTTAAAAACAAGAATAAAACACATTCTCAAGCTCTAAATATGGTTTTAGGACTGGTTGAAGTACAATGGGAGCAGCTTCTGATTTGATATTAACAGTAATAAATGGTTTTGAAGCTAAATTAATTACCTCGGTTTATATTTTGGACATAAACAAGGGATTAGACTTTGTTCCATACCAAGAGTTGATACGAAAAATGAAGCATTATTAATTTTCTAAAGATTTGGCAACTATTGTAATATCATACAAATTGTTAACAGGACTCATATTGTGGACATTAATGGTAGCAGATCAGAAACTGGGATTCATCATCTGGAGTACCTCAATGGTCAATTTTATGACCAGTTATTCACAATTTATATAAATGATCTACCATATAATACTAATTTGAAGACTTATTTGTATGTGGATGATTCTACTTTTCTTCAAATAAGTGATGGGTGAGAAGAGGAGGTATTGTCAACAATTAGAGCATAGATGACTAAGAACAAAGTGGAGTTAAATGCAAAACTCAGAAGCTACAATTTAGATGTAAAGACTCAACAAACATTGGCTCAAATATTATTGTTTTGTGTTGAACTGAATTGAACTGGAAAGGCACATACATAGAAGTCGTGAACTCAAAACTTGCCAAGAGTCTCTACATGTAAGAAAAATGAAGCCTGTAGTGGATGATAAAGTATTGATTGCATGTTATTTTGCTCATATTCATTCACACATAACGTATGAAACATCGTTGTGGGGGTTATCGACAACCTGGGAGTCCTTGCTAATTAAACAAGAAGGGGGAAATAAGGATAATGAAATCAATGGGTAATAGGGAAAGTTTTAAGAAACTGTTTGCGGAACTAAAAATAATGACTCTAATTAATACTTTTATTTGTCAGTGTTTGTTGTACATTAAGAGGAATTTAACAGACTTTCAACAGTATAAGAGAAACACATAGATATAACACCAGAGGCTGTAATGACTTGACTAATGAATTTAGAAGACTTCCAAAAACATCAACGGGATTGAAAGATATGAGTGTTAAAATGTTTAACATTTTACCTATAGTGACGTCAAATCATTTATTTTTTACAATATTAAAAAATGGTGAAAAACATTTTATTTATTAATGTTTTTTATAATCTAGAAGAGTGTAGTATAACCTAGCTTAGTTTCCACTCCTTGTGAATTATACATTTTAAGTTATCCTATTTATTTCTCTATTCTACTACTACTCTAAAATTTGTTCCTATACTTAATAATGTCTAGATAAAACCCCCAAAAAAATTGTTAATGCTTAAATATTTATCATTGTTATAAATAATAAAATTGTTTAAATTTAATTTACATATAAAAAAAGTGAAAAAAAAGACCCAGAAGAAGCTTTTTTAGATAATTAGGTCCAAAATAAGAAATATTTACTCTTGTAATATTTTGAAGTGTCCATTTTTTGAGATTTTCTGTTTGAAAACGTTCAATACGGTTGGAGGGGAAATTGTAAAAATTCAGGAAATGTAAAATCTAAATACAAAACTGATTTTTTTCCAAGATTTTCCAAAAACTAAAACTAGCAAAACTAGAGTGATAAAGTTTTCTACAAATCGTTAATATACACATTTTGTCTTATGCAAATTTCTCATTTTTAAAAATTATGCTAATTTAATACATGCTAATAATGTATAAAAATTTTTTAGCATACATAAAATCAAGATTTATTTTTAGGAAAAAACTGTTATTAAGTTGAAAGAAATTTCGATCAATTTCCAAGAGACAAAAGATGTTTACCTCAAGTCAAACATAAATTTTCCAGCACTTTTCAAACAGCTATAACTTGGAAAATATAAGTTTTCTTTCAAAAATATGACAAGTGTAAAATATTTATTTTAAACTAAATTATTTTATACTCTAGTAAGTAAACAATTTACTGTTTATAACAATAACAAACATTAGATTTTTGAATTTTTTTATTTTTTGAGGACTTTGTTTAGACGTTTATATGAAGAAAATTCCCCTGATTGAACTTTTTTAAATAGCTATATTTCGGAAAATAAAAGTTTTTTCCCCAAATAAATGAAAAGAGTAAAAATCTCATATATTTATTTTAACAAATTATTTTTATTAAATCTTTCCAGGGTCATTATTTTTACTCTGGTACCAGTATGTAAACAATTTTATAATTGATAAGAATGATAAAAATTAGAATGTTGTTTCCTTGGGGGGGGGGGTATCTAGATGTTAATACAAAACAATTACCTCCCAGTTAGAATTTATCCCTTTCACTACTGAAAATTTCCGAAGTTAAACCATAAAAATGGATAATTTGACTTGACTTCTAAAATTATAAGTAGATTTCCGTGGTATAGATCTAACATTTTATTGTGTATCGTAAAACTGGATTCTGTAGCTAACCAACATTAACAAAAAATAGACGAATCGGATAAAAATTTAGGCAACTTTTACAAATTGATCAAAGACCAACGATGAACATCTAAAAATAGAAGTTGAGATTTAAGGAAGGGGTTTGATCATATTAAAATAGACAATTGGCAATTGTAAGTTTAATAAACAATAGAAGTTTAAAGACTACAGCCCAGTAAATCAAGCGGGGCTGGTATGAATAAACTTCCCAAGTTAATACAAATGTTGTAACTTTAATATTATTATTAGAATTCACAAATGTTGAATTAGATATATATCACAATCAAAATTTTCATTATTGTATTTTAATGTAATTATTATTTCTATTGCATTGACTGATCACACTTTATTATTATCGTATTTTTAATTAGTGTAATTAATTCTATTGTAGTAATTAATTCTCAGGTGGTCGGAAACGCAGGGAGAATAAACCACCACAGGGTGGATAAATTGGATAACAACATGGAAAATGTTTCATGGATTTCACCTTATTGTGAGGTGAAAGAAGTATAAGTTAGGTAGTATAAAAGAAGAAATTGGTATCAAAAGCATCTACTAGAGTTACAGTGTGGCCGGTGGCCCTCCTACAATCCTCGAGGCGTCAGAAAGATTTTTGTATCAAGGACAGGATCAACACTATATGTCCCCTGATACACCACAAGCATCTACTAGAGTTACATAGTGTGGCCGGTGGCCCTCCTACAGTCCTCGAGGCGTCAGAAAGGTTTTTGTATCAAGGACAGGATCAACACTATACGTCCCGTGATACACCACAAGCATCTACTAGAGTTACATAGTGTGGCCGGTGGCTCTCCTACAGTCCTCGAGGCGTCAGAAAGGTTTTTGAATCAAGGACAGGATCAACACTATACGTCCCCTGATACACCACAAGCATTTACTAGAGTTACATAGTGTGGCCGGTGGCCCTCCTACAGTCCTCGAGGCGTCAGAAAGGTTTTTGTATCAAGGACAGGATCAACACTATACGTCCCCTGATACACCACTAATCCATGGCCTAAATAACCCAAAAGTAAAAGGATTTATAGTAAGTTTCATCTAATAAAACGCAAACGAAGTTTAAAAAAGGAACCTCTACTTGCTAAACAGGTGGGAGACACTAGAATAGCTCATAAATCTTGTATGATGTAGCGAGGTCCTACCATTCCTTTCTTAAACTAATACAGAAAATTGCTAGATTTTCCCAGGCACGAATAGCATTCCATATGTAATACTAAAAAAAAGTACCATTTTTCAAGGATATCTGCTCAAAATGTAAAACATTGTTATGTTTTAACAATGTTTCCATGATAACCCATGGAAATGTTTTCTTTACAATAGTCAGCCATCAACACCATCAGTCTGAGAAACATCTGAAACAAACTAAAAGTTCAAAAGTGAGGTACGTAGAACGTCCCGGGATGCCTGGAACACACATCTTTGCTTACCAAAGCAATACAGGGCTCAAGGAAAAATAAGAGACAGATTTCAGTGACTTTCTTGGACCATAAAAATGCTTTTGGATCAATATACCATAATTTGCTCTTTCTACATACGGAATTCATACAGATGTAAGGTCAATCATATTTAGTTATTATGAAGGACTACATTTTTTGAGACACCCAGAGGGAACTACTGAAGTCACCCAATATTCAATAAGGGCTTTTCAGGGTTGTTGCCTTTCTATGGACTTATTCAACATGGTCGTGAATTTGGTATTTGACAAGTTGCATAATCTACCACCATCTATGCAGTTTATATGTTTAAGAAAAATCATAATATCAAAGTACTGTTATGCCTTAGATTTGTTGATAACATCGCAGTGACAACCAAGAATGCTTCATCAGCAAAAAAGATTGTCCAAGTGATAAAATCCTTCTGTCATTGGTCAAAATGCCTAAGATTGAACCCTGCAAAATGTCGGACATTACTGCTAAGCCGCTGTGGAACAAACTTTGGATCCGTTAAAGCCAACATAACAATTGAGGGTTAACAGATAGAAATGATAGATGAAGACACACCATTTAAATGACTTGGGAAGCATTTCACAAATAATTACTCTCAAGGGTCTGACATTTTAATTTTGGATAATTTTAATGGTTGGTTGGATCTAATGATCTTCAACTTTCTGGACCAAAAAAAGATATACTTATAACAGTGACTCTTTGCCATGCTCCTTTCATCATCATGTAATTATGACCATGTCCATACAAATTAAATTTATCCATGACTAAAATCAATAAATTTCTTTTAATTAAAAAAAAGCATTTTTTTTTTAAATTCAAGATTAATGAATTTGCACTGAATGTCACAGCTAGTACTTAAGTTTTCATTGAAATATAACAGTTTTGGTAGTTTTACTAAATTGTATATAAATGTAATTTTATACAAATAATAATTTTAATTTCTACAAATAACTATAGTAACCTAACTTGTGCTAGATATAAAATTTTGTTCGATTTGTAATTATTGGGCCTGTGTTGAAACATATAAAATTACAAACTTTGCTGTAAAGGACAAGCTCAGTCAAATTACTTGGCATTATTTTATTAAATAAATGTAGCCTATGTTACAAATTAGTTTATTTTTACTATTTCATAGAAAAATAAAACTTTAAAGTAACATATTTCTAACTTTATTGTGCATCATATTAAATATTATTATACATTTTTCGGACATTTGCTACCATTTGTGTTAAAAATTCAAAACACCTTAAATGATGGCAAATGTCCGAAAAATGTATAATAATAAAATTGAACTTCCATCATTAACAAATAACTTCAAACAGAGAATATAAAATATGTTGATATTAGTCCTATGCATGTGACAATTAGATTTAATATAGTAAACACCCAAGATATTCAGAATGAAGATTATAAATTTTTTTTTTTAAATCAGAAATTTCAAGAACAACAGACCATTCTTACAAAACATCACAAACGATACAATTTGACATTGTTAAAATATTTCCTAATTCTTCTAATTATTACGAAATAAAAGTATTAGAAGCAATACAGATTTAAAAACATTAACACAATTTCAATAAAAGACCAAATTATGAATTAAGGAAAACTTGGAAAATAGTAATAGCCTATATATATTTAGTTAAAAACTCAATGTAGGCCTAGTTTAGAATCTTCCAGAAACTCTGTTGGATACAAGAGTAGAGTTTTAGAAAAATTCAGGTATTAAATCAAATCACCCACCAATGTCATAAGCAGCCAAATTTTCAATTAATATAAATATTCTTGGACTAAGGCCTACTCAGATCACTTGAACTATGTCATTTAGAAAATCCATTGCCTTTAGAATGGATATCTGTTAAGACTCTGAAATGTCGGCTGTATAGGCCTATAGTTTATAAAATTGTTGCAGTCTAATTCAAAAGATCAATAAAGTGTTGTGTTTCACCGGATAAATCTGTCTTTTTAGATTTGCCTACTGACTTAGGCCCTATTACTTCAATATTCATTTTTGTCCATAATAAAAGTCTAATTAAAGGTTTTTAGTTGCAAAATACCAAAATGTAATATACATAAACCCTAATGTTTTAAATTCATCGTTTATACTAAATTGACGCTTATGCTAAAGCTGTCGTCACCATCTTAAAGTTACCGGCATCACCACACATGCATACTAACTTTAGTTTTTATTAGAAGTAGACTCCCAATCAGTGTGCTTATATGAAAAGATGTTCAGTAGTTCTAAAAATCAAATGTAAGCCATAGAAACATCCAAGCTATGTTTTGCACAGTTTAAAAATAAAAAGAGAACAAAATTTCATGAATGATATTAATATTGTAAGAAAGCCTCGTTTCCTTAAAAATATAACAGGTAACTCAAGATCTTATTAAATAGGCCTAGATTAAAAATTTGAAACTGCATATTCAATAAAAACAAGTTTGAAATGTCAGATTTTCATATTATTTGATAAACATAGGCTACTTATTAAAAAGGAAAAATACTGTCTGAAAAACATGCTTTAAACACTATGTTGTACAATTTTTAGAGACCTAATATTATACATTACTGGTAATTCACTAAGGTATTACATGTTACAACTTAGATTTTAGGGGAAAAATATGAAGAGGAAACAACACCTGTTTTAGCCACCCAACGACACTCCGCACACCAGATGACACTTCTCCAGGTACATCGAAAGATGAAGATTCTACTAGGTCAGTCCACTTTGATCTTATTGCAGCCTGTGCTGCAAAGCTCGCCATAGGGCTAGTTAGTAGAAATTAGACAAGCACTAAGAAGTTGAGTGAGCGATGTTAGTAGGATAAGGGCAATAGCCTAAAAGGAAACAGAAGGGCATTATAAAAGCTTCATACCCTGGAATATATGAATTTAAACATGCATTGTAACTTTTTAAAATTATACATTATTATCATTAATTAAATGCATTTCATTAACGTCAAAACTCCATATCTTAACCAAAGCCTTGTTTATTGGAAATTAGGCCAATCTAAAAAAAAATTGTTAACAAGACAATACTTACTATTTTCGGCAAAACAGATCTCCTGTGTAGCCGGAAAACAACTCATTAAATCACATACGAAAATAATATATTCAAAATAAACACTAAAACCCGGGATAATTAATATTTTGTTTAATTGTTATGAATGATCAACCCGAATTCAAACTTGAATATTAAACTGTAGGCCTAAAAGTTGCCTGCTAATAGTTAGCACAGATCACAGATGTGTAATCTGTCAACTGCAGTCAGAATTCGAAATAGTAAACAATATCTGGAAGGCATAGACTTTTTCAAACCTTATTCAATCAATAAAAACATATTATTTTCTGTATGTCATTATATTATTAAATTTTTTACATTATACCTTACTTTATTAGCTATCACTTTTATTGCGACTGTCTCGATCGAAAACCGTTACCCACACATAATTTGAATTCTTGTAATTTTTTTTCTGTACCGTGACCACATGTAATTCAGATCTTGTTCACAAATTATTCTGATTATTTTCAGATCTTTTAGAAGATTCAATTGAAAGTAAATCCTGGTAATATAAAACAATGTTATTCTAGTGTAAATTAACTGTTAAGCTTTAAAAATATTTTTTATTTAATATAAATACCTTTAAATCATGTTCATAATTGATTTATTGTAAAGAAATGGGTTTGTGTGATACATTTATATACAGTATATGAATTATTATACACCTAATAAAAAGATTAGTACACAGTAATCTTTTTATTATGACGAATATTTAGTAAGCAGACACATCTTCTTACCGGTTTCGGCGGTTTCTAAACTCCCAGAATTTTTTTAAAGAAACGGACGTTTTATTGATTGTTGTAAATAGTTTTGTGCTTGAATCTTAGTAAATAATAATAATAGTGCTGATACATTTAAATTATTGCTATGTGAGTAAGCTTTGAATTATATATAAAATATCTTAATTCTTTGTAGCAAAAAAATTCAACATTGGTTTTTTGGCACTGATCATATATGTAGTCAACTTTCTGTATAGTCTGTACATTTGATATATTAATTTATAGTAGACCTAATTTTAATAAAATGAGATAGTTTTTAAAAGTTACCATGTTGTTAATACTATAATTTATTATTATAGACGTTTAAATTAGTTTCTTCTGTGATAATTAGGCAAAGCATTTCAAGAACCTAACTTCTTTTTTGAGAGAAACTTAAGAATGGAGGACTTGTAGCTCAATCTTTTTACATATTATGAAACTAATGAGGTTATATGTATATTAAAGAATCCAATTACAGAACCACAGTGAACTCCCAACCCCATATTCCACTAGATCAAACTTGACATCATAGGAGCTTCCAAATACTCATAAGTCTCTACTTGTTCAAGCTCATGATTTATAACATTAACTGCTATTTTCTATACAACTTCAATTTATTACATATATTATCTTACTTCTCTTAACATTGATCTTAATCACTTTTCTTTCCAGCTCTTCTCCCCATCATTCTGTTACTGCAGTCTGTAAATTTCTCAAACTGTCTACCACTAAAATTATATCATCAGCATATTATACAAGACTCTTCAAATAAACTGATCTCATGTTCCAAAATTCAATCTAAGTTTTTGGTGTATATCTTTTACAATAAATATTGAAATATCTCATCTATAAAATTGATGTAAAGAAGAGGGTTAAGACTGCTGTTTATAATAAACCGATTTTAAGCTCAATTTAAATATATAATTATTTTGTATAAACCTAAGACGGTGTCCATGGTTCATATTCACTTTTTCACTGGCAACTATTGAACTGTCATTTTTGTGATCGTTTTGTTTGGTTAGTATTTGTTTTTGTTTTTTGTAATGCACATGTCAGAAAATATGTACAATATTTTTGCACCATATACAACTAAAGGGAGCATTAGATTATATTTAGAACAAATGCTTTTAAATTATTTTGGATAATCAGGAACTTGTTGTTGAAGATTTGCTCCAAAATAAGTGAAGTTTAAGTCCAGCATATTAAGTATAAACCAAAGAGAGTAAACAGTGGCGGCGATAGCGGGCCCGCAGGGCCCGCAAGCTAGGAGGGCCCGCGAGCCTTGACTGGGATTTTTCGGGAAATTTTACCGGGACCCGGACCCACGACGGGCTCTGCCACACGGGCCCCCCTATCATAACAATATTTTTATGAGTATTGTCAAGAAATTACTAAAATAAGGTAAAATGTCTTCAGACAAGATTATGCATCGTGCATCCAAAACGGCAATAACCATTATTTTTAGAGAGCAGTATTTATTATTTAATGTCATGATACGAAGTATGTGTATTGTTTACCGTTGGTCGATAAGATTAGTAATGCAGCTATCGCTACGCCGCGCATCGCGGTGACTCACCGGCGCCGGCCGGCGAAAAGATAAACATCCGGGAAAGGATAAACATCGGGAGAGGGGGGGCCCGATGAAAAAATTTGCGGGGGGGCCCACGGGTTCTTATCGCCGCCACTGAGAGTAAAGTTAATTGTAAAACAGGACTTACAGAAAAATAAATTATGATTTTAAACTTTTAATTGTTCTGAAAAGAATGGCAAATCTTGCAGCCCTCTAGGATTATGAAATGATAAGAAAAATGAAGACAAGTAACTATTATTTTTATTCAAGTAACATATTAAAAATTATTCCTATGATCTAATATGTCATTCTTTTGGCTTTAACAATTAGTTACTTCTCCTCCTTTGTGTAAAAATAGGCCTGTGAATGGTGGATCTTATCTGGTCACAGTTGTATTTAATCTTAGATTTAACTGCTCAGGCCTAGTTTTAGGGTCGAGTTCTTTTCTTAGGTTATAGACTTAGTTTAAGTTTCCAACGTGACACTTGATTACTAGGATATGTTGTTGTTTTTCTCTTTTATGCTCTAGGTTTCACTTAATAACGAGAGTTGATTTATACTTTCAGAACATCATGTATACACAAATGTTGGCAAATGTATGATTAGTCTGAACCATGTTAATAATATGACATTCTGTTTCATTTAAAACATAGGATAGTAAACATTGGAAAAAACTTTCCAACTTTCCTATTCACGATCGAATTATTAACCCTCCAAGTGCTGATTATTTTAGTCTTCAGTGCTAAGCTAGTTCAACGCTCTGCGCAAGGCTTTTATTATTACAGGAAATAATACACTTTTATTGGCTGAAATATGACACATTATACATCAATATTTTCAGGAAAACCCACAGAACAAAATGAAATAAAATTTATACCTACCACTTTAAAACTGAGGTCTGCTTCAACTCATATCTGCAAAAAAAATTCTTTTGTCCATTTAGTGACAATGTAGGTAATAACTAAATTATGATAATCGAATTTCCAATATATACAAAATGTTGCTTCATACGATTTTTTTATATCATCAAAATTTGAATGAATCAATAGAGCCATTTTTGATAAATTACCTTTTTTTATAACAGCACTAGCCAATTTTTTGTTTTGTAATAATAAATCTCAAACCCAGATAGGAGGAAAGATGGTAACAAAAATGTTTTGTTTGAATTCTTAGAAGGCTACATGGTAATTGTTTACAAAGAAAGTTACTGCTTTTTGAGAATTTTTTTTAACATGTTCTACATACCTTATGTGTTATTAATAAAACAAGTTTTAAACCCAGAACTAATTTTTTCAACGAAAAACCGCAATTTCAAAACTACAGAATTCAATGCATTTATACGTCACTGAAGTCAAGCAACATCGAGCGCAGTAAGTACTTGGATGGGTGACGACTTGGGAATAACACAAAATTACTTTTTTTTTTTACAAATTTACGCATAGGTCAGGTAAGGTGGGTATATATATAGCCACCTTACTTAAACTTGTAAGGTAAAAATTTGTGTACATACCTATTTTAATGTGTAATTCACATTAGCTTAGAAAAGTGAAATTATGGTTTTTTTTTCTGTGTTGAAGTTAACTCCGTGTTGAAAACTTATTTTATTATTAAGAAATAAGGTATGCAGAACATGTTTAAAAAAAAAAAAAAAACTTTAAAAAAAGCAGTAACTTTCTTTGTAAACAATTACCGGTTACATTTTAGAAAAATTTTATCAAAATCATTTTTTTTGTTGTATGTTTGTCTTATGGCAGTTATCAAAAAATTGTAAAAAGTCCCAAATATACGTTTCAAATATGTCCACATACGAAATTAGAATAAAATCAGACCACTTCACTTGTTTAGGCTTTAGAGCACAGCACATACAATAGACAGAAATCATTTCCAAAGTCATTTTTTTGGATTCAGAACATTTTCATAAAAAACTCAGCACCAATTTTTTGACCAAACATATAATAATATATATATATATAAAACATGCATATATATACATATACATACATACCAAAATATATTATTGTAATATATATGTGATACATAATATATGTAATATATATATATATATATATATATATATATATATATATATATATTACATATATTTGTAGCTAAGTAAAAGGTGTAAACAAACTTCAATAAATACTTAACAGATATTGATGTGTATAAAGTGAAATCAAGAATTACTGTGATTTTCCTTTTTATATATAGTTTATATTTACAAAATAATTAACAAACATTTTAAATACAGTGTAATCGAAAAACAGTATTAAATTTAATATATAAATGTATTAATTCTCTACAACCATCTGTATATACGGTATATTGAATTACAAAATACATTCGTGGTAAAAAATATTGTTTTAATTTTAGATTTGTTATTTTAAACAATTTATAAAAATATGGTCTTATATTTTCTACTACAAGTTTTTGAACATTTTGGTCATTATAAGGTAAATTTTACTTGTAAATCAGATAAAAGACTAGTCAACAATGATGATAAAATTAAGCAAATCATTTTTATATACCATCAGTAGTTGGGAAAATACTGTTTTCCAGGAAAAAAAGACAATTAATCAGAGCAAACTATATTCGAACAGTGATGTCAAAAATATTTTTTACATGTGTGTGTTTTTTTTTATATCCATTTGAATGCCATTTGTTGCATTCAATTCTATTTTTTCAAGAGATATTTCTATTTATTTTTTTTACAAAATCATTTTTATATTTTAAAAAATCAGAAAATTGTATAAAGTTATAGTTTTTTCATTGCAAATAAAAGTATGTATGGCACTAGTACGATTTCACATAAATCACAAATTTATTACAAAAACATTAATAATTATTTTATAACAAATTTCACACATTTTATTAACCATCAATGAGGCTTATATTTCTCACATTATTTATTAGTGATTGTGTGAAATTGTGCAACAATGAATAATAAAAAACTAGGGTATTTTTAAATTTTTTAAAAAAAAATTAGGTATTTTAAAAATATATATATGATTTCATAGGAAATTTTATTGCGAACAATTCTTTTTTTTACATGCGGAAAGAAAATGAGTAAATATAAAAATAACAAAAAAATGATAATTTTTGTTAGGTTTTATTATTGATAATAAATGTTAAATAAAAAAATAAAGATGGCTCCAAATCTGTTGAATGCTATTTTCCCCATACTCTAGAGTGCCTTAAGTAATGACAAATAAGTTACTGTTTAATTGTAGTTTGTACACTTGCTAACAATGAGGTAAAGATAAGTGTAGTGAAGGGAGAGTATAGTGCAGAGAGTAGAAGAGGAATGCCAAAGTGATATCTGTATTAGTCAATATAAATTTTTTTCTTTGCACAACTTTTTATTTCTTATTTAACCCTATTTCATAGGCTGCACTGTAGTTTCATAAGTTCCTGATTTTCATATATTCTTATTTTTACTTTCTCACTTATAGGGAATATAGAGAAAGTTCAT
Organism: Aphrophora alni; assembly: GCA_963513935.1. NCBI lineage: Eukaryota > Metazoa > Arthropoda > Insecta > Hemiptera > Aphrophoridae > Aphrophora > Aphrophora alni. Next base: position 88,873,649 of record OY740774.1, on the reverse strand, counting down.
GTGTTGGATCTCAAAATCAATGTCTAGTTTTTGACGTCCCTTGAGTCAAAAAAGTGTCTTTTTGGAATGATGTCTATCTTTATCTTCTGTGCAGTGCTCTATACCACAAAAGCAGTAGCTGGATTTATTCAAATTTGTTGTGTGAACATATTTTGGCCATATCTTGGGACTTCTATTATTTTTTCCTTATAACTCAAAATTTGAGGTAGCTGCCATAAAAAAAGCACAACTTATTATTTTCTCAAAATTGCCTATAATGAATTTGATTCCTCTATAGATCTAAACAAAACATATCGGTCACTATTTCTCAAAATTGCCGGTTTGCGAGTTATCAGTACGAAACCAAAAACTCTGCTATGGAAATCGTTAAGACATAATATTGTTAAACTTTTTGTGAAATGTGAAGATTATTGACTCAAACCCGTGTACAAAATAATATGCAAATAAATATTACAGTTGAATAACAATTGGCAAAAACAAAAATGAACTTAGACCCCCCCCCCTTCTCAGCTTCTAATCAAACCCAATTTACGCTGATGATTTGTGTATGCACAAGCAAAACAAGTTGAGGCCTTATTTAAATATGTTCTTCAAAAGTCAGAGTCCATGGTTCATTTTAAATATTTGACTTACAACTAATCAACTAACATTTTTGGTACCATAGTTTTGGTTGGTTTTGATTTGAATTTGGAGATGGGTGAATAAGAAAATCTGTGCAATTATTTTGCACCAAATTTGAAGTGGTATTTTTTTTACTAACAATTATTCAGGTATTGTTCACCTTGGTCCTTTTCCTTTATACATTTATTTCTTCTCCACAAAGTCACATTGGCTAATAAGTTTATGATTGTCAATAATTTAAAAAATGACAAACAAATAAATAGATTTTATAAATTATGGAAGTAATATAAACATCCACCCCAATGTTAGTGAAGATAAACCCTTCACTTCATCAGGTCTTGGACAAAGATTTTAGTTGGCCATTTCATTAGGTTTGGGCATCTGCGTTAGACTAGGGAGACTTTCACTGCTGGAAGATCTTTAGATAAATTGTTACATTTTCCTCTTCTGTGTTTGCACATATAATAGTTTTGATATGTTTAACCTCTTATTCAACCAAAAGTTTATAGATTTGTTTCAACTTCATACTTGTGTTTTAAATAGATTCCCATCCACAGCCATAACAATTCAATAAGGTTTTTTTTTCTCCAAACCGATTCTTTATTATTAAGGATATCCACATGTATTAAGGATACCTCAATCAACAATATCTATGTTGTTCATAAATTTTTTTTGGATATTTGGGAAATCTGAGTGTCACCTGTTATTAGATTGTGCTTGGAGATAAGCATATCACTAGGTCTAGATGTTTACTCACAGAAATTCTGTCTACATGATCAAGGAATTTAGTCTTGTAAACACATTTATTGTATTGTTTTAAATGGGTTAAATTTGATCTATTGTCACATTCGAATATGGTTTTAACTCCAAACTGTCCATATCTCCTATGCAGTGCCTCATTTACAATGTTTGGAAATAAAACAGTTTTCAAATGTAACAGTAAGCTTAGACAAATTTTAACTCATTTAAAACTAGTAAAATAACAGCCTTTCAAAAAAATATTTTGACAAAAAAATTTCGACAAAAAAGTCATCGACAAGTCGGCACAAGCTCGCGAGCTCAAGAACGGTCGGATTAACCGGCTGGACGGACCAGCCGAGGGTGGATTAGAGGGGTTCTACTGTATCATAATAGGTATAAGGTATTTTATTACAACCCACCACTAATGTAAGGTTTATAATCCACATAATATGTTAGGAGAAGATACATTTAATTTACCATTTACATTTTATCCCATAATTAGTGATTTATTTTATAATAAACTATCCACCCCACCATGCAATTTTTTAAAAAAATTTGTGACTAGCATCATTGACACTGTTACAATCTGTATCCAAACTTAATTAATACTCTTAATCTTTGATAATGCTGTAACAAGTGAAACCTGGGTTAAAGGTATTTTAAAATATTGTGAATAGAACAAGTACTTTTGATTTTATTTATTTAGTATAAATTTCCACCAAGTACCAATGATCATTTCAGTAAATTATATTAAATCATTTATTTGTAAAAAAATACTTTGGGATGTAATTTCTCTTTGTACTCAAAGGCAAAAGGGTAATTTTTGTTTGTTTTTCTTCTGTTAATTATATTAATGTCTATAAATTAATTGAACCTGTTTCTTTTTACAAAAATCTCATCACTTTTTTAACTGCACTATAATCTTTGTTTTCCAGAAATAATTTCTTCATACAAGTCCTTAGTGATAGTAACAAATTGTCCTTTTGATGGATCAAAAAAATATAATGGATCAGCCACTGTGTTAGGGTTAAAGCTCTCATTTTGTAGATCATTTTTCTTTAGTTTGAAGGTACCTGAAATCAAAAGTTTAAATAAATATTGGTCAAACTTTAATTATTATTATAAGGTATACTTCCCACGTCCATTAACCTTGCAATCACCAACTATAAATTTGGCCCATTTTGCTCCTTTTTTTAATTAATAAAAAAATAGTAATATTATGCAAAACACAACTTGTTATATATCATTTATCTAAGAAAGGTGCATAGAATTTATCTGTGTAATTAAAAAATGTTAAATGTAACGGTTTTGGAATTAGTATGTTAGGGAAAAATATATACAAAAAATGAAATCAAATTGCCACAGAAAAGCCTATAAATACCACATACAACAATTTAAAAAAAAAACATTTTGTTCATAATATACAAAAGTTTTGTAATGTAATGAATAAAATGTTGAAAATCAAATTTTATGATGAAAAAAAAGACTTGCTTAAAAACTAGGCAACTAGGCTTAAAAACTAGACTTGATGAAAAGTTAGGCTTATTTATTAAAGATTCACCAAAAATAGTTATTTTACACAAAACTCAACTTTGTAATACATCATTTATTAGAGACAGGTAAGTAAAATTTTTGTATGTAATAAAAAAAAAAAAATACACATACTAATTAATTTTGGAGTTAGTATGTTAGGAATTTTTAAAAATCTTGCAGTAAGAGAAGCCTGAACACCACAAAAAAGCATATGTATAACATACAAAAAAATTCTAATTAGTTTTAAGAAATACAAATTTATGTAGTGTAATTGTGAATAAAGTGAGTAAAAAATATATCAATTTAGATTAGAAAAATTAATTTTTCACGAATAAAGTACAAAATAGTTAACAAAGTTTAGCCTATTTTAAAAATTCACCAAATATATTTATTGAATGTAAAATACAACTTATTATATACCATTGTTTAGAGAAATGTACTAAAATTGAACTGTGAATTTATAATTTTTCTACAACTGATACATTTTACAGTGAAGTAACCAAGAATGATAAAAGCTGTTTTCACGTTACAAAAATTCAGTAACAAATGTGCATAAAAATTTCTTAAGACAATTCAAACATTGTAGAATATAGTTGTGAAAATCAATCTGTATCAACACATATCAACGAATCATAATAAATTAAAAAGCAAAAACTCACAAAACAATAATTTATGGTATTTAAACTGGTATGTACATTGTCAGAGCTGGGTTTAGATTAAGGACAGAGGAACTGTTATTACTGACTTCATTACAATTTTGGAGAAATGTGGAGATGAATGACCAAAACCACTATACAAAATTTCAAATAAGAGCAAATTACTATTTAAAAAAAATTCCAAAAACCAAAAACAAAACTTGACTGCTATCATTTAAACTTGGTATAATCTTATAATATTTTTGCTTAATTTACAAAATCTAAGACCGGTGTCTCTGGTTGATTTTCATTTTTTGACTGACAACTCCTGAACTGACGTTTTTGGCGAGAAACAGTTTTGTTTGGTTAGTATTCAAATTGTGAATTGGTGTTTGAGCAATGTTTTAGCATCATTTACTGTATGATTTATTGATTGTACAGCCGAGAAAATATGTTCTTTAAATCCCTTTCTAAATAACCTATCTCCTTTGCTTATAAATTTGTGTAGACATTTAACACATGGCAGTTCATAAATTCCAGTACTCTTAAATTTGTCACTATAGGTTTCTTTTTTATTTACAACACTCTGTGTGTATATACATATATATTTTATTTGTAGTTAGTGATGTAAACCTGTTTTTGGAATATAATACCAAGTTAGCCTAGTTATAAAGATGGTCGTCTGAGGTCGCTGCTACCTAAATTTGTGACCACCCAAATTAGTTTAAGCCTAGGCAAGATTAAGCTTCTTATACCATTTGATCCGAAGGAGGCAGCATTAAAATGTTTTAAACTTCTCAGCACCCAAAAGTGATAATTTTATTCCAGTCAGACTACTTCTGTATACAATTTAATTAATACCTGTAATAGGGACATCCTTGATAACTCTAAGGAATATAGGCCTTGCATAAGCTGGAAGCAACTCTTTCATCCCTTTAACAAGTCCTTCTAAGTCCAAAACTCCAATTTGATCTACAATAGCTGCCATTCCTGCTCTGCCTTCTACATTTGGTATCTAACAACAAAATAAATAAATTAGTAAAATTAAAATATTAGGGTTCATTTGAAATTATGTCAAATAATATTTTACAGACATAAGATTCCTTAAATTGATTTACCTGACTAAAAATACTGTATATGAGGAAAGTTAAAAAATATCCTACATTAATTGTAACCAAGGAAATAAATAAAACAGGGGAGGGGAAGAGAGTTTTTAAAAAAATACATCAAAAGACATATAATTTCAGTGTTTTAAATATTATATGTTGCTGATATGTGAACAGTTAAAAAGTGATTTAGCTAGCGTGATAATGCTGCCAGTGGCAGTGTAATATGTAATTTAATATTTGCTTCGAATACTACATTTGACTACAAAAAGGTATGTAAAATTTATTTTAATTTTTTCAGCTGCCAATTGCAGCCTGTAGTCTATCATATATTTAAAATTTCACATTATAAATTGATTAAGTCATGACTGGGAGGGCAATAAACCCATGGTGGTTGATGTGCAAAGGAATGTACAATTGTGCTCTTTAAAATTTTTAAAAAAACCATGACTTGGCCAAATATTCATTTTGCTATGAGAAAATATTTCTATCTAATATTTCCGATTTCTAGACAATGTCCATAGGATCCATTCCAGAGGTCTGGTCACAAAATAAAGCCTTGTTCAGTTCCAGCAGTTACCTCTTGACATCTAGTTCCATCGGTTGTTTTGTACAGGATTCATCAATTACTGTAGTAATTTCTTATCATGATCGTAAGACACTGGACATTATTCTTTTCCAGAGCATACATCATATTGATCTATTTTACTTAACATGTAAGCTGAGTACATTTGTCAGAAACTATTTAAAATATTTTTGCATGTTTTATGTACTGTAATCATCAGGTGGGCAGGGACTTTTTTTATCACTATCTATCATTGTTAAGGTTAAGATTGAAAATTAGAAACCATTTCTAACCTAAGCGTTCACTTACCTCCACTCCATAGACGATAGCATCTCTTAATCCCACAACATTACTGATCACAGCTTCAACTTCAGAAGTGGCAACATTTTCACCTCTCCACCTAATAGCAAAACCATTATATATTATGTAAGATACAAGTTAAACATCAAGTCATAACAGAACTATTTATAAATAAAGCTAGGAATAGAACTATTTTTAATACAAATTTTAGGTATAGGTGACTCCTGGATTTTAGAATATTTAGGATGTTGCCTGCTATGTAACGAAAAATTAGGTACGACTAATATACATTAATAATTAATTAATAGTATATAATAATACATCTAAATAATATATATTAGTATATTGGTGATTATTTATTGATCATATAATTGTATATAAAATACCAATATAAATTAATGATTAATAGTATGTAAAAATATATCTAACTGGTCTATATAAGTATAATTTATATTAGAATATTGGTGATTAATTATTTATTAATAAATTAGTAACAAGATTTACAATTAACTTTCCCATTACCTATATTTTAATAAATGTTATTATTTTATATTAGTAAATCCCATTCCCTTTAAACAAACACTATTAAAAGATGCGACATTGTGTAGCTAGGCTACCAATACAACTATTATCACCATGTGCTTGCATACTATACTGTACTAAGTTAAGACAAGGACAGAAAACTAGCCTTTTAATATTTTGACTACAAGAATATATTACCTGAATATTCCCGCAGAAAGAAATGAAGCACAAAATGACCTTCAGTGGGAAGGTGCATAGTGTGGTATACTGGTACAAATTATTGTTTTCATCAGTTGGCAATAAAATGTCATGCCAATCCCACAAGGCAACGGTATTCCATTCCGACTGTTCCGTGTTTTCCTCTCCCTAATGTGTAATTCATCTTGGACTTAAGCCATGTTTTTCAACACTAATAGTGTGTTATTATTTATCCAAGTTCATCAACTCATCCTAAGTTAAATGCTTAAGTTGCGTGGACTCTGCAAGGACATCACACATACTATCTTCATATGCATGCGTAAATTTTTCCTGTCCGTAGATAATATCAATCACTTCCACTCAACCTGTGAGTGATAGAATAAACTCATATTCATCACAAATAATTGTGTCTGAAGAGTAAGGCACATAATGTGACACAAGAGTACTGTGTGTGCCAACAAATCAGAAATCAGATGCGAGGAATGAGATGGCAATATTATATTGATGTATTTGCCAAGTTCCCCCTACCCGCAGATCCGGCTACTCCCACCACGTGGGAATACAAATTAGTCCTGATAGAACTCTTCGTATTGTATTGACTTTGTTCTGTGTATTCATGACGTACCACCTCATGGGAGTCAAAAGAAACTATAATACATCATTTGAATGCACTCATTCAGTCATATGTAGACTCCCAGTGACTGACCCTTCCTCCAGGTAGGAAAAAATCCATCCATATGCATGAAGGTATACTCCATCTCACTCAAAGTGCTTAATTTGTTTCCATAGTAAAAAAATCAAGTTGGATTCTTTTTTAACAAACTTCATATTGTTGGTTTACCATCAGTTGTTATGCCTACACTAGTCTTATGATATGCCATAGCGATTCAGTGAGGGACAGCTTACACGACAACATGAGATGCTCTTACTAAACATAATCATAATACTCCTTAACAGTTACATTGCTTCTCAATTTAATATTTACAGAAAGTGCATTTATATTTCTTAAGTAGAAATTATTTATTTCTTTTTTAAAGTGTCAGCGTGGAAGAATTGCCATGGTATAATAGTTTCATTAATTACAAGAATAAATCAATATAATAGTCATCGTTTGTATATAAATTCAAGCCAGGTTTTAAAAAAATCATACCACACTATTTTCTTTTATTTATAATATTTTCTTATATTTCTGGGACTAAAATTTGAATTTTCAAAAGAAAATTAGTTTGAAGTATGCAACATTTTAGGAGCTTTTCATGATGCAAATGTTTATCCACTTATCTATGAATTGTGATGAAATGTGGTGCTTGGTTATTTTATTCAAATATAGAAATTTTTATTATTTCAAAAACAACAAAAGTCTTTTAAAAGTTATTACCTGAATGTGTCCCCAGTCCTGTCCTTGAAATAGAAGTAGCCTAAATCATCTTGTACTAAGATATCACCTGAAACAATATAGGTTTAAGTTAATTAATATACAATCAGGTTTAACCCAAAAGTGACAATTAGATTTACCTAAATGACAGATATTTTTTGTGTTTCATAAGCATATTTTTTGTAAATTCCCTATAAATTGAAAATAAATAAAAACTATAAAGTGATATATATATATAATATATATATATATATATATATATATATATACAAATATAGTTTTGTTCAGCATAATCTAAATTTTTTTTTTCATTTTCCCTAAAAAATAAATGAAAAATTTGTTTTTAAACAAAATTCTTTCTTTGACATAACATGGCTTCCACAAAGATATTTACCGAAATTCAATTCAATTCTATACAACAGATCAAAATTATATACTGAATAATGAAAATATGTAGTTTTGACAATTTACGAGGAGTGTACAGAAAGTAAATACTATTTTGATATCATAAATTCAATATAAGTTCAAAAACTTTATTTAATTTTTACAAGAAAGTACATACTTTAAACTTCTTTTCTGCATAATTTATACTATTATTAAGATATTTGTCATCTTGGTACTAAATTTGTATACCCTCTTCAAAGAATAATTATGCCTGTGATGGTTACACTGTTGCACAACACCCTGGTTGGCTAGGGATCCTTCAGGTGTAAAAACAAGTGGTACTCAGTCGACACCAAGTTTGGATTATAAGGTGGATGCTCCCAGGCAAACTATCAGGTCTTGTGTAGAATGAGCTATACATAAGGTCAAGCATTGTCATGAATACCTTCATACTACAACTTCACGAATAAGCATGGCCCCCCTTATATTTTTTAATCTCAAGATGTAGTTTTTTGTTCATTTACAATTAATACCTTTCAGCATTTATTGTTTCACTTATTGCCTAAAACTCAACCAGCAAGACCTTCTTCCTATTTCAGAATACAATGCATATGATTTTTCATGTTGAAATTAAGGTCTTGAACTTGCATTTTTTGAGGGAATCTCATATGCCTCCATTTTAGAGACTGCTGATTGGATTCTGGAGTAACAATACACCCAGGTCTAGTCACCTGTCAATATTTGACTTTAAAAAAATCACCACCTTCATCATTGTACCAGGTGAGAAACTACAAAGCACTTCCAAGTTGTTTGGTTTTGTAGAAATTAGACAGCATTTTCTTCACCCAACATGAGCACAGTTTCTAATAACTTAAAATTTTGTCCATTTTCATGAAGAACACTTACCATCTCTTCATTGATGACAAAAAGCTGCCCTCCTTCCCCTCGTCATGCACATATTCTCATTGAAATGCCTTACCAACTATTTCACCATTCCAGCACTCATAACATTTCACCATATTTCACAAATCTGGTGATTAATTTCCACAGGTCTGACATTTCCTCCATTTACAAAAATTGATAACAGTCCATATTTCATTATCGGCAGGATCTTTAATAGAGTTAAACATTATAATTATATGATCAAAATAACCGGAAAACACTCCAATTAACTGGGAAGAGTAGTGGCAAATATTAAAGACCACTAAAAATAGTACGAAATGGAGAGATGGAAAAGCCCACTACTGCTAAATTACTTTTTTATTTCTACTGTCACTAATATAACGCAGATACAATTTGATGTAAGTACACTAAAACATACAAATAATATATCAAAAAATGCTCTTGTCAACTACTTACACACTAAAAATTAACACAGTAATAAAATCAGTTACATACAAAAAAATAACTGCTGTTTTTAAACAGGTTGACCAACCAATAACACTAAATTTATGGTACGTTGTATCTGATTAAAAGCTTTATTCATTACTTAACATTGCAAAAAATAGCCGAATTTAATAAAAATTTAGTAATAGTAACAGATTGAACAAAGGCCTACTTCACCTTCTAAAAATAGACTATTCATCGTTAACCCTAGAGCTGGTATCCATCCCCCCCTTTTTGGGGATTGTAAAATAATTATTGAGCTTTCCACAAAGATTTAGTTCAATATGACCAATTAAAGTAGCCTTATTATTTCCCTGCTGATATTCATGTTCAGATTAGCCCAAATAACAAGGTCATTAATCAAGTATAGACATGAGTTATACAGAACCGCTTGTGTCACTGTTAAGAGTTTGTGGAAAGAAACACTGGTTCAGTACATTTCATTTTGAGTGAAGATGTAGTCTTTCAGAGAGTGTCTGTGAAATTTGTGTCAAAGCTGCTAACGACGAAGCAGAAAAAATTTCGTCTGTAAGTTTTGCAGAACACATTCCGATAGCCGTAAATATCAATCAGACTTTTTGAATTCAGAATTCATCGGTGATGAGTTGTGGACTTATGGATACAACCTATTAATCCATTGCGGGCAAAAGAGGAGTGGGTTCACGTCCTCGCGTTAGGTGAACCAAACTCCGAAAGACGTCTATGTCACATTCAATTATTCTGCGTTGTCAACTAACAGTTGACAGTCAACTAACAGTTGTGATTCATGATAACTCTGCCTACTTTTTTTATACTGTCAGTTTGCCGCCGTTTTGTGAGTGAGTGTGCCGGTCTGTTATGTTTTGTTAGTGAGATGGGTGACAACTTACGTTCAACTTATAGGTTATTATTAGAAAGTAGTAGTGACAGTGATAGTGATACTGATCCTTCATTTTTGGGTTGGAATGAGTTATTATTAGTTCGTTTTTCCCCGTCTGCTCTTTCGTAATCCAGTGTTGTGCGAAGCTTTCGACGAGCTACAAGTGGTTGAACCTTCAGACCAAGATGATGTTTTAAAGTTTAGTTTTACTCATTATAGTTGTTTACATTTATAAAAAAAAGATATAGCTTTGTTAGAATACCAATATGTGAAAAGGACATCAATGCAACGTCTTTTGCCCGCAAAGATGCGCGTAATTAAGTCCTTACTACTTACTTGGTGGTCCTCTTTAGTGACAGGAAAAAATTCATGCATTACTGTTCTCCTCCATTGTGCTTCATTCATTTCCATGAGAAAAATTATGATTGAATACTTTAGAAACAAAACTCATATGTTTGGGGAGGGGGGATATTGTTTTGTGTTGTAAAATTTGTATTAAAGCTGCTATTAAATCTAATACCTAAGGTAACTAACTAACCTGTGTTGAAAAATTTATCTCCTTGGACAAACACATTTTTCAAGATTTTCTTTTCTGATTCTTCTTTATCTGCATAACCATTAAACACTCTGCTAGGCACTGATTCTTTAATACGACCAACTAGAATTCCAGGTTCCCCTTATGTAACAAATAAAATCAAATAAATGAATATCTCCTATGCTTGAGTTAAGTTTGTTTTAACCATAAGTTAATCAGTGGCAACTCAAAGGATATAGGCTACTTTTAAAAGAGAAATAATAGGCATGACTAAAAATACATTAATAATTAATTATACTACATTATAATTATTGGTGATTACTTACTATACTTTATTCAGTGAGCATTGAGAGTGAAGCGCCACCCACTAAGGCACTGACGTCAGGGTCAGGCTGATTCACAAGCGGCCCTTTAGCGCGCGACGGAGTTGTTGTGTTTTAATGACCGGTGGAATGTTAGTGAAAAGCCTCTGAAGGAATGTCAATCTCTTCCACCTTATCGGGGGTCACTCTTTTTAGGGTAAAGAGGCTCCCACAGGGCTAGTTCACATAAACCTGTGGTATGGAAAAACTTTTTTCTTTTTTTTTTAAGAGGAAAAAATGAATTTATGCTGATCTCTCTCCTGAGAGATACTGTGGAACCCACCCCTCAACAAGCGACTATTTTTACACTATAATATACACAAAATCGGACTCCTAACTCAAAGAACGAACTAAAGCACTCAAGAACTGGCTGTCAACTGGGGTATGGCTGTGAATTGGGGACACATTCCATGTGACATCCTTTCCCCAGTATTGACTAGAGCCCTCTGTCCCATTAGGGGATGGGTGGTGCTTCAACACTCACCGAATGAAGTATAGTCATATAACAATAATTAGCAACGAGGTTTACAATTTAACTTCCCCATTACCTGCATTTAATATATATCCTATTATTCTATATTAGTAACTTACATTCTCTGTAATCAAAACACTATTAAACAATACAAAAATGTGAAGTTGAACTACAAAAATAACAAACTAATATTGATCACCTACACACTTACCACTCTGTACTAAAATGAGACAAGGATGGAAAACTACATCTTCATTATCATATGTTTTAGTTATTCTAAACTCAATCGTTGCACTCACAACTAAACATATGCCATAAGCAATACAACATGAGCTCTCTTACTAAACAATAGCATTGATATTCTGTCAGAGTTGAATTGTTTCCCAATATTTTCTTTTTTCTTGTAATGGGACAATTTTATTGTTTTCATCCAATAACTTCCAAATAAGCAGATTTTTATAGACCAATACAGTTTTTAGGGTTCTTGAAGGATACATTTAAAAAAAAAATTTTATAGCTAATGGACAAATTTATCATTTGAATTTTGACTTTATGGCAGCTACTCCCAAATTTTCAGTTATTACAAAAAAAATGTAATGTTTCAAAATATGGTCTACAAATATAAATGGTTTGAAAGTATATAATGTACTTATTTTTCATTAATAATCCATTGGACTTATTTTCTAAGTATCATTGAATAAGTCTTAATATTGAAAACAGGGGTTTAATATTTTAAGGTTGGAACATATAACCTTGCTTACCTGATTTACAAGCAATGCAGAAACCTTCCTGATTTCTAATTGGTTCACTACTGTCTGGATGTGTTTTAAGCAAATTTACTGGGTAAATACTTTTAGCAAACCATGGTATATACCCTACTGCTCCAGGGTGACTGTCAATGTTCACTGAGGAAACAATAACAAAAACAGATATATGAGATAATATCTACATGAGAGAATTTACATTGTTTTTAACTATAAATAGTAGTGTAGACTTGGGACTATCTGGCCCTCGAATATCCATACCTCAATGCTATCTGGTTCCTGGCTGTGGTGTAGATAATATTAATTTGGATCCACAAATTTATTCTATAAAACAGTTTATTCTATAATTTAGAATATTGTTTTACCATAATGCTTTATGAAATATACCCAAATAAATACAAGCACTTACTTGTCTTTGAAATTGCATTATTGACAAAAAGATCATTATCGTTATATGAGTGATGCTAGAACTTTTTCCTGTACAAGAAAATTTTGGTTCAATATAGTTATTCAGGGTAGATATAATATCTAAAAGTATTCAGTTAGCAGAAGATATCTAACACAATCTGTTGTTTATGAGCCATTCAGTTTTTATTGGTCTGTTCTTATTTTAATTTATAATCAGTCGTGTAATTTTATAACTATTTAATAAATATGAGCAACAAATGCAATAAATAGTTGTCTGCTATATGTAATATATTTTTACTTTTGAAGAAAGATATAGATCCACCTGGATTCCCTCGGGATTGCCAGGGCATACTGGTACTTTCATAAATTTGGTGTAACTACTTGAATGAAAATTCCCTTTAACGAATATTGCTCTAACAAATTACACCCTTTAACATTTTTTATAATATTATTCATCTAATATTACATGCCATTTGATATAATTCAACCATTTCCAGATTTTGAATATATACATAGTTTTATGGACTCGAACATTTATTATTTCTAATAGCCTGAGCCTCTTTCCCAACTTACACATGTTAGCATTGCCTTCAGTAGCACCATAGAATTCTCCCACTTGTTGAATATTGAACCGTTTAACAAATTGATCCCAAATTTGTAGCCTCAATCCATTGCCAAGAATAAGACGTATTTTGTGTTGTTGTTCTTCAGCACGTTCTGGAGCTGCTAACAAATATCTGCACATCTCTCCAATATACTGGGCTACCTAAACATATAATGTAACCATAGATTGAATGTAAATATTAAGAAAATTTCCAACTTCATATTCAAGGTTTGTTTGGAATCAGACCTCAATTATATCCGCAGAAATAAATTGACCTCCAGTGGGGAGGTGGATGGTAGCTTTGTACACATGCATGGATTTTTTTCTCACTGACAGAGAGTTTTAGTTACTGTCAGTCAGCCTCTGAGTAACAGAGTGGTTTGGAAAATGAACAATATCACTTTGATATTGCTCTACATGTAACAATTTAAAAAATGAGATGTTGTTATTTATTTTATTTATTAATTTTGTTAATTTGCTCGACTATAGGGCGCCAGGTTTGCTTTAGCATACCAATTTAGAAAAAAGTGAATTTAATTATTTATAAAATCTCTGGGGTCGCAAGCTCTTTTTACAGTGTACTCACAGTGATTCTGGGTTTCAAAAATGAAAACACTTGTCTCTGAAATATTACATAAAAATTTATTAAACATAAAACACATTAGATTCATGTAACAGAAATAAAAAAAGAAAAATTTATATAAGACATCTTACATCCTATCAATATTACTATCATTTGAAAAAGAATCTAATCAAATTATATTAATAACTTTAAGTTATTTAGTTGCAACTCCAAAAATTAATGAAAAAGGATTTTACTTTACTTCTCATAGCAAATATTTTAATAATAAAAAATATAATTTTTACTGAAATTGAGAATTAGTTTTATTAATAAAACAAATAACTTTATTTGATCATATTATTTTACTTAAAGACTCCAAAACAAACACATTGAATCTTATTAATGAAATACATAATTTTATGATATCAAATATATATCTTGAAAGTATATAAAAAAGTCTAAATTGTTCAAAGTACATATATATGGTTAAATAATGAAAGTCTAAACGTGTTATACCAAATCACGTTATGTTCTTTATAAAAGAAAACACTTTTCCTCGAAGGATGATTCGTGTCTTTCCATGTGACTGCGTGCTAATTTTAGAGATGCTTTGTCCACTATCAACGAATTGTCTTTTGTTCATCGCTCACGAGATTTATTTTGTTGTACATGTATTACAACCAATTATTAATGTCTTATGCTAACTTTAATTGTTCCATATATCTTATAGAAGAGTTCTTTGTCGAGAATTCGAAAATCACGTGGCAGCGATTGCACAACATAATTAAAAATTGCAAGTTATTACGCCTTTTCATTTAAAAGTTTATTTATTGAAAACAATATTGTCTTAGCACTTTTGAAATTGTTAATACACCATGTCTTTCACAAATTTAACTTCTGAACACATTTTTTAATGTTCTAACAGAAACTCGGAGAACTGCCATTCATAGGTCTTAGAGCAACTAGCCCCAAACGAAGACTGATCTAAGCACGAGATTTTTCTCTCTTCCGCAAGAGAGCTGTTCCGGTAAACGTTACCAAAGTTCAACATACTCCCCACATAACACAAAATTTTACATATTCTATTTATAAAAAACAAATTATACTAAAATTGACATTATTACATATTTGGTTTTCTTGAAAATCTATTTTTCTTTTATTTATGAAGTTATTGAATAAAATTATGATTTGAACAGCCTGTTTTCGGCGCTAAACCGCGGATTTTAAATCTATTACAAATTATGATTTTTCACATCACCACAAAACCCCACAAAAGATTTGTATTACAATACAAGTATTGTACTATAAATCTTTTCTATATATATAAACTCAATTCGAAAGAAAAACCCAAAATGTGAAAAATTTTTCAATAGATTTTCAAGATTCCTTATTTCAGCAGTTAAGGACCTCATAAAGAAAATAAGTATCACTAGTATACCTAATTTAAGAAAGATTCTCTTTTTACATAAAAACTAAAAAATCTATTTGCTAAAATCCTATTTCACTATCTCAATTTGTTTGAGTCATCATAACTCATTTAAAAAAAATAATACGAATCAATTAGTGCTAAGCCTTATCTCTATTTATCCAATAAAACCCATCATCAGTTTCCTTTCCAACCTCGTTGGCGGAAACTTTCCATCAACATTTTTTTTTGTTGACAGGATCCCGTCACTCAAAGCTTATCTCCCAGACAGCCGTCTGTGTATTTTTCTTTTACGTCTCATCCTCTTTGCCAAGACGACATTTCTACATCCTTTGAAAATCTACCTTTGACTCTAGATATTCATCTGAATCATTTTCCAACTAAACACAATTACAATTTAAGACCTCTCATTTTTAATTAACATTATTACAAAATTATTTACTTATTACTCAACATTACTTCAATTCACCTTAAACTTTTCAATTATCATCTTATATTATTACTCATTTTAATTTAAACCCAATAACTATTTATTCTTTATCAATTCTCAATTACTCTTTGTCTTGCTGGGATAACATGTTAACTACTGATTTTACAATTACCAAAAACTCCTCTCTTCAACTAAAATTCAACAATATAACATCATTATTATCAAAAAGAAATATAATTACTTACAAAACTCATCTATTTATTTAAAAATTACCTCTTTAGAACTGTATTGTCTCTCAGTATCCTATCTTAAAATTATTTCCATCTTATCTTTCATATTTTAATAATTCAAGTTGCATTAATCCCCAAACAAATTCTTCATAATAAAAAACTCCTTATTTCTCACCTATATTCTTTCATAAATAATCTCCTTATTTCAACGTAGCTTCCTTTAAAAATCATAATAATCGCCGTATTTCGTAGAATTCCTTAAATCTCCTCTTGTTTCATTAAAATCGTCGCATATTTCCTTTATTTCATTAAAATCGTCGTATATTTCCTTTATTTCATCGCAGTACTCAAAAAACCTCTTAAAAACTAAAAATTTACCATTAATGCAACCTAACTACCTTTTTTATAAAAGTTTCTTAACAGAACAACTTCATTTTAAATACCACTTTACTCAACAATTCTGTAAAGTCATCATCTTCATATAAAACTCAAAAAATCTCTCATTTAAACTACTTCTTATTAAAATCTTCTTAATCATCTATTACTTGTATACAAAAACTTCAAAAAATAAAAAAATTATCATTGCTTTCCCAGCTAACACCTTATTTCATCAAAATCTTTAGACACCTTTATCAAATAACTTCTCACAATCATCTATTGTTTTAAATTCAAACCTTATTTATTAAAAAACGTTAATTATTTATTTCCTTTATAAATTTCATCAAAATCTCTTCATATTATATTATTTATTACTCCTTCCTTTAAAAAACAAAAACTTAACCTCCTTTACTCATCATTTAACATCAAAAAAAAACTTAAAAACTTTATTATTATCTGTCTTGGCAAAACTTACATAGATTCTCAAACTTTAAATAACTATTCTTCATATTTTCAAACCACAAATCACTTAAAACTAACAATTTTTTATCATTTTATCTAATAATCCTTAAAATTTATCAATGTCAAACATACAACTTATCGTTTTACAATTTAACATCTAATTACCTATCCTAATCAGCTAATCAACATTTTTACAGTTTTATAAAAATTATACATTTAGTTACGTAAGTACTCCCTAATAATGTCACGTCCGGTTTATTCCATGTATATGCAGCTTGATCGCGTCTGCATATATATCCTACAATTTATTTGCCTTCAACATCTGTCTAAATTTTTAATTACATGAAATTTTTTCATGTAATAATGTCACCATTATTTATTATGCATTTTTCTTCCTAACCTCTCCTACATAGGTTCTTCTAACCGTCTACTTTATACCGTGCATACTTCTAATTGCTCTTTAGACTCTTACACAGAGTAACATGTTGTGACGTTGAAATGTGCAGTGGTTGAATGCAATATCCCTACTTGATTCAAGATAAAACCCAAAACACATCCCTATTTCACAACACATCCTCTATGCAGTCCCAGAATGCCTTATTCTTACGAATAAAACATTCTATTTTAACTACACAAACGCTCAACCATCCACCCAAAATGTTCATGTACTCCTTAAATGCATCTACACGAAGAAAATTTTAAAATTCATAAAAAATTTCATTAAAATAGTTTCATCCAAAGTTGAAATAATGTTTATTTTACCAATCTTATTACTAGCATCGCCGATTTTCTGTTTATGTATTCCTTTCTAGATGTTATTATTCAAATTCAAAAAGAAAATTTTATTTTTTTAAAATTTATTCTAAGTCCTTTACTTAAATTTTCTTTTAATTCTATTAAAGTTATTTACGTAATCTACTTCTGTTCTTGTTTATTTTATTTAAAACCAATTATCCTTTATTTAAATAATTTTTTATTTGAAAACGCAAGTTAATTTTCGATTATACGTCAAACGTTTTTTATTTTCCTAGACAGCATTTTGGTAACACCCTATATTTCGTCTCAATGTCATGCACAGGAATTTATACCTGACTAAGGAATAAACAATCTCCCCTAGCTGTATGAAGCAATATATCTGTCTACTGATAAGAAGTGAACCTTTTAGCTCCAACTAGATTCTATTTCTCTCGTCATTATTGAATATTTTATTGAATCCACCTACTTAATATTGCATATTTTTTCTTCAACGTTACTCTGAATCCTCGCTTCGAACTAACTATCTTATCTATGTCACGTAAAATCAATATTTATTCCTTTCATAAACATGCAGAGTTATTTACTAACAATCTTGCAGCTCCAATGCTCCTCTCCTAACATTTTCAAATATTCTAGTTTGCCTTAAAAGTTTTCTTATATTACACAATTTATTTTTAAAGTGTTCTGTTTTCTAATCAAATTATTTATTTAACGTTAAAATTTATTATTATCAATTCTTTAATTATTTATGAAATATATTTCCTTAATTGAGTGACATTGTATGTCCCTTTAATTACTTCAGAGTCTATTGTACTAATTACATATGCATTTTCTAATTTAATTTTTAAAACTTTAAACGGACCTTGATACAATAAGAAAAATTTCTTTATTTCTCTCCTCAAATTTGATGACAGATAGTGATTTTTAACCAAAACTAAATCTCCTACCTCAAATTTTGTTGGTTTTAGTTTTTTATCATGATATTTTTTTCGCTGATTTGCTTTTAACTTCAAACGTCTTCTCGCTAAAACTATTTTTTCTTCAAAATCTATTATTTTTCCCGGAGGAAATTTGCATAGTTGGTTATAAATGCGCGGACACTCCTTTTTAAACATAATTTCATACGGACTATCATTGATGGATTCGTGTATGGATTGATTCATACAATTTTCTATAAATTTTACATAAAGCGGCCATTTTGTGTGTTTATTGTGTACATAAGTCCTAAACATTCGACCTAGTTCTCTCATGCAACGCTCACTGGGATTCGACTGAGGATGATATACTGATGTGTGCCTAACTTGAATATTATTATTTATTAATTTTTCTTTCCAAATTCGTGATTGAAACTGACTACCGTGGTCACTTAGAATTATTTTTGGTTTCCCGATTTCCTTTACATATTCATTGACTATTTTATTTGCCAAAACTGTCCCAATTGCTCTCTTTATAGTGTATAATTTTACAAATTTCGAAAAA
This sequence comes from Aphrophora alni, assembly GCA_963513935.1. Taxonomy (NCBI): domain Eukaryota; kingdom Metazoa; phylum Arthropoda; class Insecta; order Hemiptera; family Aphrophoridae; genus Aphrophora; species Aphrophora alni. The sequence goes on along the minus strand of OY740774.1, from coordinate 88,854,556 downwards.
ACATCCAGTACTACAAATATATATTTAACCCCACCACTTCCAGTCGGTAATTCTCCAAATAAATCCACTGCTACCAAATCTAACACATTTTCGGGTAAGATGTTCACCATTAATCCTTCATTTTTTATATTTGATACTTTAGTTTTTTGACATAATTCGCATGGCCTAATTTGTAATTTTATTTGTTTTTCTAAATTTGGGAATTCGTATAGTCCTTTTAATATTTTATAACACTTTCCTGCACCAATATGTCCGTATCTTTCATGACAATCATTAATTACAATTTCTATTAAAGATTTTGTTAAACAAATTTTGTGAATTCCATTTTTCTTTGACTTTTTAAATAAAACACCATTATATATAACATAACATTCTCTTAACTTATTAAATTTAACAGATTGGTCTTCTAATAATTTAATAATTCTTATACAATATTCATCTTGACTTTGTTCTAAATTTAAACGTTTAAAGGCACTTCTTAGAATTCTATCTTGTTTTGCTAAATTTTTATCAATTTGTGTCTGAAAAATTTTAATTAAATGTTCATCTCCTGTCTTGATGACTTCATTGTGATCCGTTCGCGAAATAACATCTGCTACAATATTTTCCTTCCCTGGACAATACTCAATTTCTAAGTTATACTCCTGTAAAAACAATATCCATCTCAGAAGTCTACCATGTGTTAATTTACAGTTTTTTAAAAAAGTCAAAGCTTTGTGGTCCGAACGTATAGTCGTTTTGTTCCCTAACACATAATTTCTAAATTTTTTACATGCGAAGACTATACTCAATAATTCTTTCTCTGTGACCGTGTAATTAACCTCACTATTTTGTAAAGTTCTGCTTGCGAACGCAATGACCAGATGTTCATTATTTACGTCCACTTGATACAATACTGCTGCTAAAGCTTTATCCGAAGCATCTGTGTTTAAATAGAAAGGCTCTTGGAAATTAGGGTGTTGTAAAATTATCGTTTCCAAGAAAACCTGTTTTATTCTTTCAAATGTATTTCTGTCTTCCTCTGTCCAATTCCAAATTTTGTTATTGTTCCCTAAAAGATGTGTGAATTTACTAGTTAACTCTGCATAATTTTGTTGAAACTTCCTGTAATAATTACATAAGCCTAAAAAACTTTGTAATTGTTTGATATTTTTTGGTGTGGGAAAATCTTGTATTATTTTAATTTTTTCTTGGTCTGGCTCTATTCCTATATCTGATATATTGTATCCTAAAAACTTTATACCTTTTTTGCAAAAAACAGACTTTTTTATTTTAATAGTTACATTATATGTTCTAAGTCTTTCAAATAACTTTCGCAAATGTCTCATATGCTCTTCAAACGATTTTGACGCTATACATACATCATCTACATAAACTGTTGTGAATTCCAAAACTTCAGGCCCTAATATCATACTTAATCCTTTTTTAAATAATGAAGTACTAACATTTAAACCAAAAGGGAGTCTCTTGAACTGTAAGTTCCTACCATTGAATACAAAAGCAACATATCTTCTAGATTGTTCGTCTAATTCTATCTGCCAAAAACCACTGACCAAATCTATACTAGAAATATATTTAACTCCTTCAAACCTTTGCAATATATCATCTATTTGTTCAGGTGCTTCTCGATCTGGTATTATTATTTGATTTGCTTGCCTAGCATCTAAACATAGTCTTATGGACGAATCTTTCTTAATTACACATACTAATGGGTTCGAAAATGGGCTATTTGAATCTTCTATTATATCATTGTCAATCATTTTTTTGAATTTCCTTAGCTACAGCTTCCTTTTTTGAATGTGGTATTGCATAAGATTTATTTATAAATTTACTATCTTCCTTTACATTTAATTTAGCTTTATAATTTAACATCTTTCCTGGCTGATCCGAAAATACTTCCTTGAAATTATTTAATACAGTTTTTAATTCTTGTTTTTCACTATCTAAATTTAAGTTACATTCTTCTAAAATTTTCTCTACAATTTGTGTCCATTCTACATCTTCACAGTTATTTTCATAATATTTTGAATCAAAATCTTGAAAAAAGTTAGTAGCTACATCATTAATTTGCAATTCTTCATAATCAAAATCTGTCTCATCATAACAATTTATTTCTGCTTTAGTCCTACACAATTTTAATCTATAACATTCTACTTGCGAAATTTGTTTTCTAAACTTTGTTTGAATTATTTTATCCTCTACATTAAATTTAATCTTTTCTTCATCAAAATCAATTTTAGCTTTCTTTTGTTTTAAAAAATCACATCCTATAATCATTTCAATATTCAGACCTCTAACAATTAAAAAATTTACTGCAACTACATCTTTTCCAATTTCTACATCTATAAAAGCCTGTTTTGTAATCCTCTTGCTACGCACACCTGTTACTCCTACTATTGTTAAGTTACATACTGGCAATTCCAAAATTTTATCATTATTTATAATTAGCTTCTTATAAATTTCTTCATTCATAACTGTAATTTCTGAACCCGTATCAATTAAACATTTAAATTCTTCTCTATTAATTTTCACATCAATCTCAATTAATTCTCCTTTTATAGGCTGTATGCTTACATTATTATAATTTTCTTCATTTAACAATTCTTCTCTAATGTCTACATCAATGTTATTATTTTCTTTTGTTATTATAGATGAAATTGTACTTTTTGAATTTACTATTTTAGGCCTATTTTGATTTTTAGACAACAAAGCTTGGGCCCTATTTATTGTTGTCCATTTTGGTTTTCCTGTGGTCTATTACCATTTCCCTTATTTCCCTGATCATATCTTTTCTGTTGGAAATTTGGCCTAAACCCTTGATTCATGCCATTACCATTTGCCCTATTAAAATTTTGTTGATTTGTCAACATAGGCCTATTACTGTTATTTTGCATATTAGGTGGTGGAAATCTAGTAAAATGATTAGGTCCCCTAAACCTATTCTCTCCCCTTGTCTCTTGAAAATGGGGTGGTGCCCTAAATCGAAATCCTTCCTGTCCTAATTGCTGTGGTTGAAAATTTTTATACATGGGTCTGTCCATATTCATTCTATTGTCCCCCTGTCTTGTCCTATCTGGACCTAACAACTTCTGACTTTCTTGCCAACTTAAGATTAACTTTTCTAGGTCATTAACATTTTTAGGCCTAGCTGCTAACATCATTAACTCTAGTTTTTCAGGCATTTTCCTACTTATATGTCTTACAAATGTATCCATAGACATGGGCGGATCTAAAAATTGTGTCTTATTATATAAGCTCATCACATATCTAAATACTTCTTCCATTGGTCCCCTAAAATAGCTTCCTACCAATAATTTAGTTTTCAATTGTTCCTGTTTCTCTTCGGACCAAAACCTATCTAGAAATGCTACCCTAAACTCTTCAAAACTACCCCACTCATTTTTGTGTGCTTCAAACCATAACTCTGCTTCACCTTTAAAATATTTTCTCAAACAACCTAACTTTATCTTCCATTGTCCCCCATTTATTTTGTTAAATGTCTCTATAGCTTCTATAAATACCTTCGGATGTGGTTCTAACCTTTCATTTTGAAACTCTGGGATTATAGTCTCATTAATTATATTCGCACTTGTATAAGTACCCTGACTTATGCTACCCTGTTCTACAAAGTTCTCCCTTATTTTTTGCATAAACTCTCCTTCAAATTTCAAATTTAGGCTATTAATCTGGTCCTCTACATTGTTTTTTAACTCTAAAATTTCTTGTTTTTCTAGATTCTTCTGTTTTCCTACTTCTAAGTCTAACAAGGTTATTTTTTCGTCTGTTTTCCCTAACTGCATCTCAAACTTATCTACTCTATTGTTTACATCACTCTTAACCTCTAAAATTTCTTTACAAATTTTGTTTTCAACAACCTTTAGATTATTTTTAGCTTCTATTTGATTACTTAACAACTTTACTTCTGTTTCAGATTTAACATTACTAATTTCCTTAACTATACTACATATTTTATCAGACATATCTATTTCCACTTTAACAATTTTTTCATCAAAATTATTTTCTATATCTAACCTAGTTTGCTTAATTTCTTGTCTTAGGCCCTGTTCTATATTTACATAACCTTCTTTAAATTCAGCCCTAGTTTCATCAAATTTTTTGTACATTTCTTCTTTTAAATCTAAATTATCTTGTCTTAGCTCTAATTTACTCAGTTTCAAGTCATTATCTATTTTATCCAGTTTAACATTATTCTGTTCAAGTCTAACATTAAAAACCTCCAGTTTAGCATTGATTTCTATCTTGTTTTGATCAAACTTGTTACTTATTTCTTTTAATTCCAACTTGTTTTGATCAAACCTATTATTTATACATTCAAACTTTTTATCATTATCTCGTTTAAGTTCTAGATTATTCTGTTTTGTTTCTAAGCTACTTTGTTCAAATTTCTGATCAAATTTACTCATCAATTGCTCAAACATACTCTTAATCTCTAAATCCTGATCATTATTTTTTACACTCTTATCTGTTCTAACCTCTTCAGCTCTCAAATCCTTATCTGAATTTTCCTTTACAGTTTCTACCCCTGGTGTTTCTACTAATTTTTTATTTATATCTTCACACTGTTGTTTACTATTTAGAATCCTATCACTATCAAACCCATTAAAATCCGAACCTGAACTACTAATTTTACTCATACTTGAACGTCTACTATTACTATTATTACTTATTTCTTGATCTAAAAAATTTTGTGCAAATTGTTCATTTGTTTGTTCATTACTTTTCGATTCCTTCTGTAAATTATCAAAAATATCCCCCGTAAATTCTAATGACTCTATATTATTTAAAGAATTTTGATTTCCTAACTCTACCTGTTCCTCACTATTATTAACATTTACAATTTCTGACTCCATTTTTATCTTATTATATTTAACACAAAAAATTTTAAAAAAGAATCTTTCTTATTATGATAGAGAGAGTCCTTACCTTGATTTTAAGAGTTCTCATTACCAAAATCACTGTTTATTTCGACTAAAAAGGCCCACAGTTGCGGCGACATTTGTAACAATTTAAAAAATGAGATGTTGTTATTTATTTTATTTATTAATTTTGTTAATTTGCTCGACTATAGGGCGCCAGGTTTGCTTTAGCATACCAATTTAGAAAAAAGTGAATTTAATTATTTATAAAATCTCTGGGGTCGCAAGCTCTTTTTACAGTGTACTCACAGTGATTCTGGGTTTCAAAAATGAAAACACTTGTCTCTGAAATATTACATAAAAATTTATTAAACATAAAACACATTAGATTCATGTAACAGAAATAAAAAAAGAAAAATTTATATAAGACATCTTACATCCTATCAATATTACTATCATTTGAAAAAGAATCTAATCAAATTATATTAATAACTTTAAGTTATTTAGTTGCAACTCCAAAAATTAATGAAAAAGGATTTTACTTTACTTCTCATAGCAAATATTTTAATAATAAAAAATATAATTTTTACTGAAATTGAGAATTAGTTTTATTAATAAAACAAATAACTTTATTTGATCATATTATTTTACTTAAAGACTCCAAAACAAACACATTGAATCTTATTAATGAAATACATAATTTTATGATATCAAATATATATCTTGAAAGTATATAAAAAAGTCTAAATTGTTCAAAGTACATATATATGGTTAAATAATGAAAGTCTAAACGTGTTATACCAAATCACGTTATGTTCTTTATAAAAGAAAACACTTTTCCTCGAAGGATGATTCGTGTCTTTCCATGTGACTGCGTGCTAATTTTAGAGATGCTTTGTCCACTATCAACGAATTGTCTTTTGTTCATCGCTCACGAGATTTATTTTGTTGTACATGTATTACAACCAATTATTAATGTCTTATGCTAACTTTAATTGTTCCATATATCTTATAGAAGAGTTCTTTGTCGAGAATTCGAAAATCACGTGGCAGCGATTGCACAACATAATTAAAAATTGCAAGTTATTACGCCTTTTCATTTAAAAGTTTATTTATTGAAAACAATATTGTCTTAGCACTTTTGAAATTGTTAATACACCATGTCTTTCACAAATTTAACTTCTGAACACATTTTTTAATGTTCTAACAGAAACTCGGAGAACTGCCATTCATAGGTCTTAGAGCAACTAGCCCCAAACGAAGACTGATCTAAGCACGAGATTTTTCTCTCTTCCGCAAGAGAGCTGTTCCGGTAAACGTTACCAAAGTTCAACATACTCCCCACATAACACAAAATTTTACATATTCTATTTATAAAAAACAAATTATACTAAAATTGACATTATTACATATTTGGTTTTCTTGAAAATCTATTTTTCTTTTATTTATGAAGTTATTGAATAAAATTATGATTTGAACAGCCTGTTTTCGGCGCTAAACCGCGGATTTTAAATCTATTACAAATTATGATTTTTCACATCACCACATACACTTTTTATAGTTATTTCATCCTTGGGGATATTGAATGTCTACTCTACTGCACCTTGTGTTTTGTGTCATATTTGTAAACACATCATAAGTTACAGAGTTACTTCTGCCCCATCATGTTAAATCCTCTGTACAAGTTTTGCAGACAATCTCCGCAAAGTCAAATTCTCACTAAAAATGGAATCAAACCAGTACTTATTCTCACTTCTTCTGCAAGTTTTCTGATAGTGACAAAAGAGTCCTGGTTCACACTTAGGTTGTCTAAGGTGCTGCTTGTAAATGTGCTTGAGTATTCTGGGTACCATGAACGAAACCTCCAACTGCTGCCATGAGGTGCTGGTAAGTGTGCCTCCTCCAGATATTATTATCATGGAGTAGGCCAGGGTGATGGGCTACAGGATGTAGTATGTGGCTAACTAGCGATATCATCAGCTAGTAAACATACCAGAATGGATGATATTCTGTGAATATATATTCTTGGAATAATGTCGGATAGGATGTCAAAGATAGCTGACCATGAGATACCATATCATGTCAACTGTGTTGACAGAAAAGAGTGGTCTCAAGGTGATCCTAGTTATATGAGGAATGCACTGACTTGGTATTCAGACAGATTTAAAACCTCCAAGGTTACTGGGTTAGGTGTTTATTGTGTCTGACCCTGGAAGAGCTGGCAACTGTATTAAAGCGGAAGTAATTGCCCTAACTGAATGTGTGAAGAGGAATATAGATATGGGGATATAGATAGGAAAGATCTATATAAACTATGATAGCAAAGCAGCACTTCTGTTGTGGGAAACCACAACTATAACTCCAAGATATTGTGTGATTGCCATATTGTCCTCAAATACTGGCAAAAACCAACAATGTAAACCTGTTGTGGATCCTGGGATATAAGAGCATTACTATGAATGAGGAGGCAGACAAGTGTGTTACAGCAAAAGCTGAATATATATGTGAGTATCAGTGTATCTTCCAATGGGTCTTGAAATAACATCAGAAGGTTTGGGAGAAAACTGTAGGCAACTTACAATCTAAGAGGAAGCTCAAGAGTTCTTCAAGACTCAATACAAAGGAACCTCTTAAGTTGAACAGGTCAGATCTATGGAACGTGGTTGGATTGTTGACTGGTCTGTTAGGAATATATTTAATTCAATTTCAGTTATTAGGTTAATTTGTAAATTATGTTAGGAAGAACTCATGTTAACAAAGCTCAGAATGACCCAACTATTGTGAAACAATTAAAAAAATGTTGAAATGCTTGACTTGCAACGAAAGTAGGGCACCAGAGGCAACAAAAGATATATAAGCGGTCAGCACGGTATGGAGGGGATCTTTTAGGAGCTTGGAAGATACACAGCTATGTCGCTAGCCGTGGTGGTAGATAGCCCAGGGAGCTTGATTCTTGGACGGAAGGACATTAGCCCAGGAAATCTGACTCTAGGACAGGAGGACAAAGGAGTTGTCCATAGCTGATACTCTACAAAAAGTAAGCAAGCATTTTTATATATAAAGTCACCAGTAAATGAAATCAGTAATCTCATTTGTAATAAGAGTAACAATAGTTGGAATACTTCTGGGTTTTGAATAATGAATATTTAATTTAAGTATTGTTCCTTTTGTATTTGTGCTAAATTGAGAGAAAAGGAATGTGAATTCATGTCAATAATAAAGTTAGTAAAATACTAAACCACTGATTGTTAATCAAAAGAAAGAACCTAGGCAGTTTGAAGGGCCGTTCCTAACAGGTCTCTGGATGTTCCTTAGTCATCTACACTGAATGAGATTTCATGTACCAGAACTTATGTGTAGAAAATGTGGTGAAGCTGAAGAGACAGCTATTATGTGTATAATGTGTTGACTCCCCACCTTTGAGCGGGAAATGGATTGTGTCCTTAGGCACTCTGTGAAGTGGAGGACAAGTCAACATCACCTGAAGTATCTCACAGTTTTCCAAAAACCAGAGGTTATATTTAAAAAGAATGACCTGCGAATGAGAGTGCACAGTAAGTTTCATAGCTGAGACCAAACCAGGAGTGGAATCTTGGCCTTCCTTGCAATAAACAAAAACAAAAGTTCACACTTGATCAATGACCTAGTCATTTCACTTTGCTGAGATTCTACGGGAACATAAGTACTATCAATGATGTTCTGCCATCTTTGATAACGACTAATTTCCAGCAACTGACACCCTTTACAGGTTAAAAAATTTCATGAAGGTACCCTCTTATTCTCCACCAGAGATCACCTTCTGTGCTTAACTTAATTCCGGGACCATTCAAATTAAATACTTTTCAAACAGAACTCATATTTTTGATAAGTCTATTCTAGTCTATTGTAAGAACTAAACCTAAAACATTTTTAAAAAAAAATAATGTTTGTAACATACCGTGCAATCATATTTAATGCAATCTGTCCAGAAATTAGAGACGGAGAACTTGGAACGCAATGCTACTGTGCATCCGTTGAGCAAAACTTGTCCCACACCTACCATTCCTCCAGCAGTATGATACAATGGTAAAGATGTATATATAACATCATCTTCTTTAAATCTTAGTAAACTATAAACACCCGTAGCAATGAAAATAAATCTGTAACAGAATAAAACTATGTTGTGGATAAAAAACATATCTATAATTGGTCAAATGTTGGATTATGATGGAACATTGCCTGGTAAAGAAGAGCATAAATAATTTTATTTCTGTAACAATTATATTATAATAAATGTAAACAGGACAAGGTAATACCTTTATTATAATTAATATATGCAATTCAGGAGAAGGCTCACAACCATACATAGTATAATATATTAATGGGATGCGTTTAAAATGTTAATTTATTACATGTAAGAACATACAGAATAGGAATTAAGAATAACTTCTCTACCAATAAAATTTCAACTAATCATAGCGTTCCACGACGACTATTGCAATATACACACTCATCTCACCAAACAATCAACTACGTTTTTACGTGGTTTTTAAAACCGTTAACTGTATGTGCCACTTTAAATGCATCAATTTGTTTAGTTTGATTTGTAGTCGTAGCACGTATAGTTTTGTAATTATAACTCTTTTACGTAGTTGTTGATTTTTGACTGAAATTGTTTATTTTAATTTTTTTATGTTCTAAACTCCTTTGTCTATCACTATGACCCAATTATCACTTTTCAATTTTGTCCTATCTTGTTTCGTTCTGGAGATATTCTCTTTTGAAGTTCGCTTTTTATTCCCCGTTGCCTTAGTGATTAAAAACCGATTTTATGATTCTAATTGTTTTGCTATACAATACATCAATACATACAAATACATACAATACAATACATTGGACATATTTATTACTTTTTTATGTTGTACCCCTTTATTTCTTCCTTAATTTGGTTTAACCCTTTTTGCCACTTTCTTTATTTGTTACATTTTAATTATTATTTCGATTTTGTCTATATTTTGTTATTATTATATTTACTTCCTTTATTATTATTTAACTTTAGCTTAGTTGATTATTATTCTATGTTCATTTTATTCATCAAAAAACCTTGTGGTTTTAGTGACTGTTAACACCTTTTTTCTAAGTGCCTCTTTTAATTGTTTTATTATTTTTCAATTATGTTACGTTATCGCTTATGCTTAATATTACCCAGAAATTATGTTTTTCAAAATCTTATATAATGAGTAATAAATTATTTATATTACCTTTATAGTTCCGTCATGTGACTTTGCATTTGTCTTAATTACAAAGACGCGTTTCGGAGTCGTAGCTCCATCTTCAGTAATTTCACTCCGTAGAGGTCGTTAAAACATTAAACATAACAAAAACATTAACACTATACACACAAATAAATAAATACAGGTATACGTTGATTTTAACATTTTCTTACATGCGCACTGTTCCATGGTTAGCGAAGAAAATGTTAAAATCAAAGTATACATGTATTTATTTATTTGTGTGTATAGTGTTAATGTTTTTGTTATATTTAATGTTTTAACGACCTCTACGGAGTGAAATTACTGAAGATAGAGCTACGACTCCGAAACGCGTCTTTGTAATTAAGACAAACGCAAAGTCACATGACGGAACTATAAAGGTAATATAAATAATTTATTACTCATTATATTATACAAAGTGACTTGGACACCAAACAATGAACACAAAATCTTATATTTTAGAGACTTTAGTATTTTGAACTACTAGTTTTCTTATGTAGTTTTTTTAATTATTATTGATTTTAAGTTTCTTTTTATTACTTCCAATTAATTACTACCAGATTTATTTTCATGTGGTGATTCACGGGAATTGGTGATCACCTTATTAATATCACCGCATAAGATATGCGATGTGCGCGCATCGTAGGTTAGACAGCGCGCATAGCAGTCAAAAGACAAGACACAGTCGTTCACTACTGCGCCGAAGGAGGGGACGTGTGAGTTGTGCGTTGTTTCTTAACGTTTTAGTAATAAGCCTAAATGACTGCCTAAACCGCTAATTGCGGAGTCTGATCGACCCCCGGGTGTTACGCAGTCATTCGTAGGTCTTCCGACTAAATTGAGCAGAATTATTATGACCTAAAAGTGTTTACATAATTCTCCCATCACGCCTGTCCCTAACCGATAAGTTATTGAATTATGATAATTAATAAGTTAGTTTAGTTATTAAATTATATCTCATCATAAGCTGGCTGTGAACATAGTGATTAGATGGATTTGAGACTAAGCATTAATTAACATGTTAAATGGTTAAGTCCTAGCACGTTGTTCCAAACCCTCCTTCCGGAACCTTAAGCGGTTCGAACATCAGGTCATATTTAATAACGAGGGCTGACGTTCACCTCAGTTGGTAGCAGAGACGTTCGCCGCAATTATTTTACCCTTTTTTAACAAAATTAGTTTGTGTACAAATTAATTGTCATGTTGATTCTTGTTGGTGAACGTTACAACATCGCTACCGCAACTTGCATGACTTTACCTACTTTAAGTGTTAGCACAATTTCTTTAATTTTTACTATTTTCCCATAATTTAGATTTTCAAAATCACACTTGAAACAGTAAAATCTCAATCTGTTTCACTACGGTAATGGAAACAGGTTGATGTATATCATAGTATTTACCCAGCCTCATCATACAATATAATACAAACAAATCTTCTAAATATAAAATTACCAAAAGTTGGTTTCTTAGGTCTTGTAGAAAATATTAAATTGTAATAGTAGATCAAGGGGTCTTAATCCAGATGGGTAAGGTTTTATAAAATAATTGTTACACAGGTTTTCTGAACCTTGTAATTAATTGTTATATCACTACTTTCTTGATGTCGGCCTTGTCCTAATGAATCTCATATATGTGTATATGATAAATAGTATCCACTAATGTCCATATCTCAGTTCTAACGGACCTTGCAACTGTATAATATGTGAAGGTGTCTCCACTCGCTATGCTCACGTTGGTGACTCGGTCCTATTAGATCTTGACAATTTTTATTTTTTTAATGTTGACAATCTGGAAATTTTTATCTAATTTAACGTATTATAAGTTAAATAACACATGAAATGTAAACAAAAAACTGTTTAAAATGGCTATCATTTTGATATTTTCAATTGAAATTTTCTGAATTTTAAACTTTATATTCTGTTTGTTTTATTATTAGTTTATAAAAAGCAATCTGGTTATATAACCCTGTCAATGATTGGTCAAAATCGAAACCTAAGTAAATTGATTTCTCACTCCCTTGTAGTTTCTTTCTTGTTTAATTGTATTTAAATTATCAGATCTTATGAGTAAATATATTTTAGACCTGGAAAAATTCTTGTGTTAAACATTTCATCCAATCTATACATGTACAGAACCATACATTAATACTGGCAGTATCAACGTTTTAATGTCAGAAGATATCACCCATTTGTTGTTTTTATAGCTGCTTACAATAATATAAACATAAAGTAATTAACAGAAACTATGATTGGTTTTGATTACCCTACAATATTAATTGGATTGTAAAAATACAAGGCGACTTTTCAGAAATTTCCAATGCAAATTGTAGATTATGTCAAGGCAATCCACTACAACCTGCCTTTTATTTAATATAACATTAGTAAAGATTATAAAAGAAGCGAGATCTAAAATGCTGGAACAATACTTAACAAATCTGTTTAATTGTAGGGTTACAAAGATGACGTTGATATATTTAGAAGATTATTTCTGCAATAAGAAAAATATTCATTAATATTGAAAGATATAGTATTACTGTTGATGAGTCTAAAACTAAGTGCATGGTCTCATCACACAAACAAAAAAATATAGACACGCAGCTAACAATTAATTGGTGGATATAAGTTCTATTGATAGACAAATTTGTTTATCTAGGTTCACTCTTAAAATGTCAAAATAATATGAACGATAAGGTTTGTAGGTTGGTGCAAGTTAATGATTGTTATAATGGTCTAAAAAACTATTTTCATCAGATCTTCTAATTGAATTCAGACAACAAAAATGTATATACTATAAAGCATACTTTCATGTAAATAAGTAATTACCTCCCATGAGACATTATTGCAGCCTTTGGTAACCCTGTAGTCCCTGAAGTGTATATATACAGAAAAGAATCCATCATATTAGCTTTCGCAATTTCTTCCTCTATTGGACTTGTTGAACACGTTGTTAGTTCCTTATCTAAGTTCATAAAAGTCAATGGTAATTTATCTTTAATTGGCCCTGTCGTGTAGATTTTGATGTCAGGTAAAGATGGCAAAATCTCTAATACAGCTGAAACAATTAAATTATGAATACAGTTAAACTGCAAGCAGGATTTTATTCCAAACTTAGACTTTCAATAAATTATTCTTGTATGACTGATACAAATAAATTAATGGGCGTCATTTTGATACTTACAGACCCTTGCAATGTTTTACAAACGTGATAATGACTGAAATGGTTTTTCAAAACTCCAAAACAAACTGTAATGTTTTGAGTAATGAATTTAGTGGCTTAACATTACTTTTGTACCTCCTTACTCATACTATTTCAATTCAGAAGATAGGGCGAGCAACCTGTGAGCACATGTACTCTTTTTTTTAATGAAATTAATCCCAGGGCATGAATTTTTTGGGAAATGTACTTAAATTAAAACAATTTTGATATTTGAAATGCATACATTTATTATCAGATTTATAACAGAAATGATACTTAATATTAACACATTAATCAAACAACCTGGAAACATATATTTAGAGTATTCCTTTAATTATTTTAATCAATGCCTCTATATCAAAATTTGAATTCATAACTGTATAATTCCTATAATAATTTATTGCAAGAATATATAGTTAAATGTAAAACTTAGCATGTGGTATACCAAACACACATTTACTGAATTTATCACTTCTAATACAATTTAACTATTCCATATTTAATGTTATTTTAATTAGATTACTAAACTTTGATATTCTCTTAGAATAACAACTTGTTCATTATTCTTCTAAGATTTTTAAATAATTATCTTCCAACCATGCAATAATCTGCCTTAACTTAGACACACCGCATCGGTTGAAGTTTTATTGAGATGTGGCTATTACCCAACACCTCTCCAAGTGGTGAATTACCTACTTTTTCTTTCAACATGACATTATTTGGAAGCTTCTAGAACATTTTTCCTTAGTCCACAGAACCGACACAAGAGTTTTGTCTGAACAATGTTATCAGATTTCTTTTTTTATTCGACCAAACAGGGTTGTCAGGTTGCCCTGTCAAACCTAAATTGTTCTTATAATTAAAAGTATGTTTTTGACCATTTTATCTAATTATAATTACAGTTATGTGGTTTATATCTTCTACTTTGAATATCTCGCATCTTGCTCCGTATTAAATTGTCAATCCAAAGTCCGACATTTTTCCGATAATCCGATATAACAGCAGATGAACCCCAAATTTCTCAAACGCAACCAGGATTAACTACTGGTTACTAATCTCACAATCGGCAATTTTCAGACAATTTCTAATATACTTTCTTTGACTTAGACTTTGAAGGCAGTAAGCACAAAAATGTGAAACATTACAACCTATCAAACAATGTAATACAAGATAATCCTCTAAATGTAATTCCCAAAAGTGGGTTTCTTGTAGGAAACGTCCAATGTATTGATAGATAAAGGGATCTTACCCAGTATATGGTAATTTTCTTTAAAATAGTTGGTACACAGATTTTGTTAAACTTGTAATTGTGAAACTACTTTCTTCATATTGGATATACTCTACTCTAACGGGCCTTGTAAATGTATATTTATAAAACCGTCACCACTTCTCGTCTCAGTGTTTCAGCCATAGTGAGCCTTGAATCTGTACATATGTGAAGAAACTTCTAAGCACTATCCTCGTGTCAGTGATTCAGCATATAGATGAACCATGACATCACAAGAAAATGTCACATTAGTATAATTATAAGATCCAGCAGGGTCGAGTCACTGGCATAGCATAGCAAATATGTACATCTACAAGGCCCGCCACGGACGAAACAAATGAAGTGAGTGGAGGTTGTTTAATATATACAGATCTAGCTGATGTCAAGTAAGTAGTTATTTACACAATTACAAGGTTCAGATAACCTCTGTAATACTGTAACTGTTTTAAAACAAACGTATCATATACTATGTATACTGGTTTAAGACTCCTTGATTTACCAACACTATTTAACATTTCCTACAAGGCCCCAAATTCAAGTTTTAATCATTATATTTATAGAATCTCCTTAAGTTACATTGCATGGTGGAGAGCTGAGTAAGTAGCATAATGTTACTAATTATTTCAAGGATCTTACCTTCAAGTAATTCGGTCCCAACAATTATAGATTTACATTTGGCAATGTTAATAGAATGTATTAAAACATCTTTCCTCTGATTGGTGTTTACAAGTGCAGAGATCACTCCAATCTTTGTTAAACCTAACCAATAACATACATATTCGGGTTTTGATTCTAAGAATATAGCTACTGCATCACCTCGCTCCAAATCTTTATTTTTAAAAAAGTGAGACACTTGGTTACTGTAGTCTTCTACCTGGAACAGAGAAATAGTTTAGTGTCCTGTGCAATTAGTTCGAAAAACTAAACAAGAACATTGCACAAACTTTCTCACCCACCCATATCCATAACCAAAACCAGTGAAATGTTTTGACACAAAAAATGTCAGTTTGGTAGCCATCACTTTGATACTTATAAGCTGACTTTATTGGAGTGGTGCCGACCAATATGTTTTGTTTGCGTCCTTAAAGGTTACTCTTGAGTATGATTTTGTGGTTTTTTTTGTTATGGCAATAATTACTTTTAAAATTTGACTGATCAACAAATCCCGTGATTTGACTAAAATATGTCCAGATACAAAATGTAATTAAGATCAGCCCAAATGTTTGGGCTGTAAACTATAGAGCACTGCTAATATTTAAAAAAAAGACAGAGATAATTCCCAAAACTACTTTTGGATTCAGATGGACCTAAAAACAAAGATACAGTATTTACAAAATTTGACATACATTTTTTGACCCATAAAGTAACTTTCTATACACTATGTATTTGTGAAAATAATAGATTTCATTTGAATAATTTAAATAAAAACATTATTAAACCATCTGGGTTCCTTTTTTTATAGTTAAGTTATTCTTTTACTTAAACATATAAATGTACAAAGCTCTAAACATAATAATATTGATTAAAATTGTTACCCATAGTTGTGAAAGTGTTAATATAGAAAATAACCAATAGAATAGGAGTTAAGCAATGTCTCTATTTCGTTTAGACTACCTGCCCATCTTTTAAGTTTTTTTAATTGAAAAAGTATATTTTGATTTAAATAAATTCGTTTAAAAAAAAAAATATATTCGACCTGAATTTTTCTTGCATAAATAAATGAAACACAAGAGGTGACCTTCGGTAGAGCGTACCTCCATATATATGAATTTTGTTTGTTTGTAGGGAGTGTCAGTAAATAAGTGAGGTAATGTACTCAGCATTCCAAAGCTTTTTATATTTCACAAAATGATGGACCAGCCTGGACAGTGGTATTTCAATAATTTTTACATCAAACTTGGCAATACCCTAATGAAAATATTGTTTATTCAGCAGGATTTCAGCGTAGATGCTTATATGTATCATATAAATTAAGAAACGTTACAACTATTTCAAAAGTTTTTGCATCTCGATGGGGAGCTCTCATGTTTCAATAAACTGAAATAAGAAGGTCATTGACCAAGTGCAAACTTTGGGCATGCAAAATTGTTGTTTCCTTGTCTAAGAATTTACAGACAATATAGGGAGAGGTCTGTACATTCTATTTTAAGCAATAATTTAGCCTTCTAGAGAGTTTCTAGGAAATTGATACCAAAGGTGATAAAAATGGACAATATGTAACTCCGTCTAGAAGTTTTACAGACATGCTGAACTTCAAAACAGTAGACCCTAACTTCTTAAAAACTGTTTCATTTCAATTGCATTTTTCGTATATTGCAGATAATATGCTTCATGAAAATTGTCAACTGTAAAATATCACTAATACAAATTATACATACATAATAAATTAGAGATAAGTACAAAAACTTACAATTACATACAAAGATAAAAAGTAAAAATACAATCAAACTAATAAAACAAACAAGGAAGCAACCTAAACATACAAATATATAATGGTCAAGTCAAGCCCCCCTCCCCCCTTTAACCTTGATATATATTCTTGATACTCTCAAAAGCTCACTTTAGTAAGTACTGGCTTGACAATCCTATGGGACCTAGCTGAATCTACATCTTTTTCATCTATTCTTGGGTTCAATCTCTCTCTTTTATCTTTCCTATCAGGTGTATCTTGACCAACTCTTGTTCTCTTACAACACTAATAGAGTATTCGAAGGCTTAGGGGTCTTTATTTTATGTTTTTCTTTTTTTTGAAAAGGTGATAACCACCTTTTCGTTACCATCTTCGTTACTTTTAAACAACTAGAAATATTTTTTCTTGACAAGAATAGTATGCACCATCAATTAAAAGTTATTTTAAGGGAGTTTAATATTTTGTACCATTCTAAAGTTTTTATTTTACAGATAACCTATTAAATAATTTTGCTACTGTATATGAGGGCTTTTTTCTAATCATTTATATTTATCGATTCTAAATAAAAAATTTAGGCCTACTTATTAGGTATTTTCTAAGAGTGATAATGTCCAAAAAGTAATAAATTTTCTACACTGTGTAAAATCCTTTAAAAAATAAACATGCTGGGTAGTGTAATTTTTAAACATTGAAATAGAATATGGCATGAATATTGCCTTTACATTTTCAGTATGTTACTAATGGCTTTATTTTCTGTTTGCTTTCATATATTGTGTTCTGAAAAATTTTACCAAAGTGCAATTCCATAGATTAAAGGACAGATTCACAAGGACATAATAGTCTGATTTCAATGTTAGTAAGTCACATATCTTATTCAGTCTAGTAATGTTACACATGTCTGAATGTTTCCCTGTTGATAATTACTGTGTCCATATGTAAATTCTAATCCAGCATACTGTCAGGTTTGATTCCAAGATTCTGTACCCATTTTACCTCTGTTACAGCATTACTATTCAAAACAATATTATACTCATGATAACTTTTCAACATCCCTGAGGCCAACAAAAGCTTGGCAAGATGTGAAGCAATGTCAAAGTGATGTTTTTTTTTCTTTGACTCCTGTGGAGACTTACAATTTTTCTCCAATTATGACTTGTTTGATGAAATATGAGTCATTGTTGGTGGTTAAAGCAAATACTTTAGCAAATTCTGCACAATCTATTTCTGCTTTCATTACAGAAGCTGCAGAATTCTTGCTGTCATGTTCTTCATATCAAAACCTTTAGTAAAAATCTCTGAAACAGATGTTTTGGAATCCCCAGAACATCTAAATTCGTCAATTTTTGTATATTATAACTACTACTCACTCTAAATTTTCATATTTTCTGCATGTTGAAGGCTTTAAAAGAGTGTTTAGTTCATGCTTTAAATTTGTAAAAGTGGGAAAAAAGGTTGTTCATCCATTAAGCAACCACCCATTATCACTGAACCCCTTTTTATTAGTTAACAAGTGTATGATCTCAGTTCTTCTTGGCATTTGCAGTTTAGTTGTGTGTAGTTTTTCTGATCACGTTTTTATATAGTAATACAGTACTACAACATGTTAGCCCCTTTCATATTTGTCATGTTCTAGGTTAATTCGCCTGATAACGAGACTTATACTCTCGGAATGTTGTTTTAATATTTATATACACAAATGTGTGAATAAACTTTTTCAACAAGATAAGTCAAATAAACAGTAAACAAATTTTCCCATTCAACAATCCCTAAAACCAAATACAAACTAACGGTCACCAAAAATGTAATTTCG
This sequence comes from Aphrophora alni, assembly GCA_963513935.1. Classification (NCBI taxonomy): domain Eukaryota; kingdom Metazoa; phylum Arthropoda; class Insecta; order Hemiptera; family Aphrophoridae; genus Aphrophora; species Aphrophora alni. The sequence continues at coordinate 88,835,745 of OY740774.1, read as the reverse complement.
GTAGTTGTCAATCAAAAAGTGAAAATGAACCATGAACACAGTTTTTGAAGAAATATTTGTATTTTGCCAATTATTCCTGATCTGTAATATTTTTTGTTTGCAATTTTGTAAATGGGTTTTTTGTGTCATTAAAATTTTTTACTAAATTTATAATGAAATAAGTAGAATCAATTTTGAGAAATCAAGTATTTTATAACAGCCTCATGGTTGATTTATTTATTCTACTGTTAACTCAGAACCAGCATGTTTGGAGAGATGAGAACCAATATATCTTGTTTTGATCCTTAGTAGCTACACTTGAGTAAAATGTGATGAAATTCGTTAGAACTGATTTTAAGAAAATCTTCTTTTTTTTTCTCTTATGGTATTTACCACCAAATTTTGAGTTATGAAAAAAGTACCAAAATATACCCACATACTAAATTTGATTTAAATCTATGCAAGTGAACACTACAATTTGGACTATAGAGAACACTACAAATAAGACAGATGGCAGAGAGACAGATATCATTCACAAAACATTTTTTTGGACTCAGGGGAATTCAAAACGTACATATCCACACAAAAATGGACATCGATTTTTTAAATCACCATACATACTCTTAAATGTTAATGGTATATTTACTGTATATTTTTATATAAATTAAAACAACAATTTTTTAGTATAAACCACAATATTTTAATTGAAACTTGCCGACCAAGGTTTCGCTAGTTAAAGCATTGTCAAGGACTTAAACAAGAATTCTGAATACTGAATACTGAATACTGAATACAGAATACTGAATTCTTGTATAAGTCCTTGACAATGCTTTAATTAGCGAAACCTTGGTCGGCAAGTTACAATTAAGTTATTGTGGTTTATACTAAAAAAATTTGTTGTTTTAATTTATATAAAATGGAATACCACCAAGTACCTACGGTCTTTAGTATAAATAGTATATTTTTATACTTAAGTGTGGGAATACTGAGTCATTCTTTTAACATGACCTTATAAATCATTAAGTACTTGAATTAACTGTTAATCAACAAACAATGACAAATTTCTCATGCCTTAGAGATGCTCAGTCAGCATTTATCTACATTTTTTCATATTATTTCTTGTGGTTAATACATGCCATCAGTTTAGTAAATATGAATAAATAACTGCAGATATTTTATAATCTAATCAAATTGAATTATATTTATCCCTGATAGATTTTTGTAACGTATAAAAATTTTCAAAAAGTGTAGATAGTTTTCAAAGAATACCTTTTACTATATGACGACTGTCTAATCTGTATAAATTAAAAATTGAGTGTGTGTGAATGTGTTTGATTGTGAACAGAGTTTCGTTTAGTTGTTTTAAATAAATATTTTGGCAGATTCTACTCTTTAAAATATCCTCCTTGAGCTCCAACATTCTCTCAAGCATTTATAAAACACCTCTTTGGGAATAGAGTACAGTGGGGCTGTCACATTGCTTTTCTTAGATAACTGATGTTTATACTAGAAATATATTTACATTTGCTTGGCTGTCTAGTTGACATAATATAATATACACAATTACTTTTAGTATTACAATTATTTTTTCCCTCTTGTAATACAAGAAAAATGTTTTCATTAGTTTACAGAAAAGTAACTGAAGATCATATACAACATAAAAACATTTTAACGGAAAAATATTAATTCTTATCCTATTGCTTTCAAGTTTTTTAAACTACAAAATGAAACATCATTTATCTTAATTATAGGTTAATTCTGTAATTAAATCATATCTAATTGCATGTTTTATACATAGATATAAAAAATTTCACGTCTTCTCATAACTCAAACAGGTCCATTTCAGCAGCATTTTCAGCTTGGAGAACAGCCAAAAATTACAAGGTGTCATCTCAGAAGAGAATGAAGTCTAATTTTACCGTAGGAATGTTGTGTTTGACCAAGAAACTGTGAATCAACTGCAAGGAATGAGATGATCCAGCTGTCAAGTTCCTTATGTCAGTTCAGTCTCTACACCTTACAACTACACATTCCAGAGAGTTAGTGTTAGTGTACACATTTGTTAGTGTTTCACCTTGTGGTATAACAACTTACAAAAGTCAAAGAAAATGGTCAACAACAATTTTATGTTACCGGTACTGTGCTTATCTTGGCCACTGGGATTTTGAGTAACTCCACTGTAATACTGTGTCTTGGTTTCTGGGTTAATTTTGTAAACCCAATAATTATCGCCACTGTTCAAATAATCAAAGTTCAGTCTATCCTGTGACACTTTCAGATGGAGTTTCTTCTGTTCCATCACTAGCAGCTTAAGCACATATTTCACAAGCATACTCTGTTAAATCCTCAAAATGGTACTGAACCTGTATTTTTTTCCATCACACCCACAAGTTCTCTGATGATGACAGTAAACAGTCTTGTATGGCAGAAGTCTGTGCTTGATCAATAATCCCATCATGTTGGGTTATCAATAGCATTCCATCGATGTATTACAGTCCTTGAAATGGTTGTATCATTTCTTCATTTATGTGATACCCATTAGGCATTATCACTGAAAACCTACTGAATCTTCCACATAATTTCCACTTGTGGCTCTCACCGACTACTTCTTACTTCTACAACTTTACAGACTAGAGTGGACTTTAGCTTTCGGTAAAGTTCTTCTCCACTTGCATGTTTCAATGGTGGCTCCTTTCCAAATTTGAATACCTCTAGTGCACATAGGTCTTTTACCAACTGATGTAACCAATACCTTCTTGATCTTTTTCCATCCTTATACTGTATATGTTTCTCACAAGCTGTAGTTTAGGTAATCTCTCAACAGTCATCCTCTGCAAATGCCCCAACCTAGAGATTTACCTAAATTTAATGAAGAATTGTACCTATGAATTTAGAACCTAGCCTATATCTTGATTGCTATGAATTTCATTGATGTCAGCATTTTTCAATATTTTCCACTCTTCTTGCTCGTATTTCAGATCAGATCTTTCGGATTACTTTTCTTTCAAATCTAGTTAAAGCACTTATGATTGAATACGTTAAAGTCCTATTTCAACACTGCTCAGATTATAGATACCGCCAAGCCTGATGAAAATACCACTGTTCAAATCGTTACATCATTTCACGGAAAATAAAAATCCAACAGAAGTTGAGTACAGTAGATACTTTTACTCACACAGTCTGAATACCAGAAACTGATGCTATCTATGAGCGCAAAAATATTCATCCATGCAAATGAAAGTACCCTCCACTGTAGGTCATTTCATACGCTTCATTTGTTTTCGGGAAAACTCACATTGGATATGTTTTTAAACACACTTCCTACACTTCTCAATGAATAAAAAAAAAGTGCAACATTACTTCTACAGCAAGACTTGAAAGACATTATAAATATTTTGATGATCGTAATAACTAGAATAACATGAACAAAGTTTTTTACCAACTTTAAAGTGCATTACTTGATATTATAATAAAAGTAATGTGTATATAGTTACTAAAACCATCAATTAAGAAGTTTTTATATTAATACTTATTACTGTAAATCACCTGCTGGAATGTCCAACGACTATCTTCATGCTTGAATGCAATTTTATCAGGATGTCTTTTAACATTATCAAGAAATATTTGTGCTGTAGTCCATTTCCTTCTTGTGTATATGAATACTCTAAACATGTACTTGATATATGTCACCGATGTTCTGAAACAGATATATGCAATAGTATTAAATAGGAATATATTTTTTAAATTGTTGAGTTTAAAAAAAAAACAGGTTAAAAGATAAAATGTTTTAAATTTTCCACCTAATAAAGAATAGTATTATTGATGTGGAATATCAATGTTAATTATGGCGAATTGGTCCTACATAGTGAAATTCATACTGGGGGAAACTTGTAATGGTAGGTTAGGGAAAGTATGCACAATTGATGACAGTTTATGTGATGTCTAGTGGCAGACCTTGCTCAAACCACCCATATACGAATTTTTTTTTTTTTTTTTTTTTTTAAGATTGAAAATATGTTGATGTGAATAAAGTATTAAATGGTGAAAAAAAATTGCACAAACTTTCTCACTCACCTATCCCTAAAACCAAATAAAAATGTGCCAATACTAATCGTCACCACAAAATAAATGTCAGTGACTCTGCTCATTACAATCTTGTCTGTGCTATAAGAGAGCCACTAAAGATAAGCATTTTATAATATCCCTGGGTCAATTAACATTTTTTTTACAAATCGGAGTTTTTGGAAAGATGGCAGCCAATACATATTGATACACATATTGTTCAGGCTCCTAGAGGCTACACTTAAGTAAAATTTTACCAAAATCCTTGGAGCCAATTTTGATAAAATCGTAATTTAGTGTTTTAAAATTTTTAATAGTTTCTACCCAAAATATTAAATTACAAAAAAACCGTCCAGAGGCATGCCCAAAATATACCCACATATCAAATTTGATTAAAATCCGTAAGTAATCTCCAATAATTAGATGTGTTATATACTATTAACTATTAATGTATTTTAATAGTCTCTACAATTATTCTTTCAACAGTAGCCTATATCCTACGCTTTAAAACCCAACAAGTAGTCATCACTGCTGCTCATAACAAAATAATTTTTTGCCTTGTTGATTAAAGGCAAAATATCTCACAGTCATCATCAGCTTATATAAAAGGAAGAAAAGATCATACAATATTGAATACTCTCATAGTGTTGGGGTCGAAAAACAATAGGAATTGGTTAAAAGAGACTTTATAATGCCACACTAAGTGAAAAAAATATGTAAATCCAGTTAGGCTCCCTTGGGATTACAACACCCGTACTCACTATAAAGGACTCCTTGAGTGTCAATTCGCTTACACTTGTAAATAATTTATACTCTATCGAAAAACTCATGTTAGGGCTAAATACAATCAAGGTTGACTAGTTGGTGAAGTATATTTCCTGATGGGAGAAGGAGAACAACTTCATTAATGTACATTTATGTTGGTTTAACCTTACTGATTGCTACTATTAAATGATATGATGATAGATCTTTTACTTGCCTGACCAATCTTATGTAAACTATTAAAGTTTACAACTAGCTGTTTCACCTATTTGTCAGGCATCATCAGAACATGTACAACACTTATCAAATTACAATTACAAGTTATCAAATTACAATATGTTAAATTAATTTTTAAAACACACATTTAGAAATCACATTTAAATATAAAGGAAAATAATTTTTTAACACTATATTATATTTTATATCAGGATGAGTGACATTCCACTTTCATATTGTCTGTTCAATCAAATTGTTGATTTGGTGGCTGTGGGTGGGAGTATCTAATTTATTGTATCAATGTTTATGTTAGCTTGAAACTGTGTTTGATCATTCAATATGTTTTCTTTGCCCCTCTTGCAATTACTGTAGATTTGGTAGGGCTCCAAAGTGTACATATTTTATCCTTTATCATTCAGTAAAAGCATATCCAGCACCAAATTTAACTTTGCAGAACATAATGCGAATGATGATCACACATAGACTGACAGCACCAACATGGAAATCCTGCACTTCTGTGATATTCCCAAAAAAATAAAATAAAAAATTTCAGAGATATGACCAAAATTTGCTGTATTTGCTGTCTAAATCACTGCACATGTATGACAGACATCATTCCAAAAACCATCATTGTTGGACCCACGGATCCTCAAAACGAAACAAAATATTCGTAAAAAACTCTACTTCAATTTTTTGACCCATCACATAACTTTCTCCAAACTATGTAAAATATATGTGAGAAGATAATAAAAGAGTCAAGAGTCATGGCATATAAGGGCAGTTATTTTTATAAATCAGTTTTAATTGGTTTGACGGCAACATATTATTTTCGTTGACAAATAAACATACATATTCGTAATCAGAATATCTTTTAGTTATATTTCTACTCCATATATAATATTTTCAAAAATAAAAATTTTCAACACATAATTTTTGCCCCTTAACTACCCTAGGGTAACTTTCTATTTGTTACGGCTATATTTTTCTTATATGTGGGACATTACAAACAAAATAAGTGCAAGAGTTTGAAATATACAGGATTCATCATCTTGCCTTTGTAGACGGGTTCAACTTACAGACAGACAGACAGACATGCACATGAAATTATAAGGGTACTTTGTTTAACATAAAGGCCCTAAAAATGCAACTTATATGTTGAAATGACTTTTTGCTGGTGAAATGATTTGACACGAAATTAATTTGTTTGTTTTGTTTTATTTAAACAACGTATGCATAATTAATTCATTTTATATAATGATGAGGATGCTTTAGCTTGTTGATGTTAAAGCATCTAACTTGCATATCCAGATATCCTTGAAGTTAAGCATTCTTATCATGTAATGAACGTGAAATACCAAGGTTCATTCAATCTCATCACTCAACACTGGATCAATGCCTATTGTTGTTTATGTTACCTTAACATTTCAAAAAAATTTATTCACATTGTATGCGCCAATTTTGAATTATTAGGACAGCCCAGTATTATTTTTTATACATGTCGATAATATAATCGTAACAAAACAATTCTAAAATTTGTAGAAAATCGTAGCAGCGTACTAGGCGTCTTGCTCACAGAGGTCTTGCTATGAGTGATAAATAGTTCGCCCAGCCATTCCTGGCGGTCCGTACCTGCGCGTGCGAGAGTGAAGGGTTTACTAATCCGATACACGCCATCCGAAGCTGGCCAGACTAGCCTATACTGTTATCGGTAATGAGACATGGGTCTCTCACAAAACACCTGAAAAAAAGAGAAGCAAAACAGCACGCGAAAAAAAGGAATAGCGACCGTCTTCTGGAATCGAAATGCGCACAATTGTGATCTAACCAAGAGGATAGACGATTCACTTCCATGCATATTGTCAAACGCTTTACTGTCTCCTAACAGTATGGAATATCTTCCCGCAGACGGCGTCATTTTCATTCATGATAACAATAATTGTTCACACTCGACTGTACTCAAGCTTTACTTCAAAGTTTTTGGTGGGGTGTATTTCAGCATCCGCCATGCGTCTAAAAATTTCCATTTATTCGTAAGTTTAAAAGAGTTTATAGGAAGCAGGCAATTTGAAGAAGATACGAGGTGAAAGAAATTGTCACTGAATTGTTCAAAAAGTTAGCACCAGGCAGGAATATATAGTGGGAGTATAGAAGAAAATAGTACGGGTATCATATTCGCGCTATTATAGTAGAATTAAAAGTAAAACAAACCTGGCGCATGGGTTAGGAGGGAGGGTAGCGCGCTCAGCAACAGCACAGTGTTGCCACTCCGTGCAACAACGATACTGCCTCAGAAGTACGGGCGCTGCGTTCTGCACCGGTCATGTGTTACCGGTAGTGCAGTAGTGCAGCGCCATGCAAATCTGGCAACAGTGTCAACCCCGGTTAGGTTAGGAAACAGCCTCGCGCTGATTGGTTAGCGACGAGCCGAGCCCCCGACCGACCCCCTACTCCTTTCTCACGCCAGGTTTTTTGCTCTATGTTTAGTTCAACTATAGTATTTACAAAAATAGTCTATAACTTTATCGTATATTCAAAAACTCGTTCTTATAAACCCAATCTGACTACTGCCTAGTTAATAATATCACATCTACTGTACACTTGAACAAAATACCAATAATAAGAAAATTAATAAAAAATAAATGCTTTAAGGATGGCTCATTGTGAGTACGAGTGTCGCAATCCCGAGATATGCTAACTTGTATTTTCCTCTTCATCTAGTCTTGGTTTAGATCCTTTCTTTCATTTTTCCTGTCAGGTTTCTCCTGAACAACTCTTGTTCTCTACAGACTCTGGCGCTAGTAGATTATTCGATGGAGGAGGAGTCTTAATTTTATGCTCTTGTGATTTAGGCTATGACAACTGCAGTGATTTTTTCTATTAAAAATAACAAATTTAAGGTCCAAAACATTGCACAAACTTTCTAGTTCACCCATCCTCAAAACCAAATCAAAATAAACCAAAACTAATCTTCACCAAAAATGTCATTACGGTAGTTCTCAATTAAAAAAGAGAGAGAAAAAACCATCGACGCCGTTTTTGAAAAAAACATGATGTCGGTTAAGGTTCGTTTTGAATTTGTCTATTATTCATGAACCGTTAAACTTTTCACTTGAGATTTTACCCTCAGGTTTGTGTCGTTAATCTTCACATTTACTAAAATTTGAAAGAAATCGGTTCAGTCAATTTTGTAAAATTAGATATTTTATAACAGCCCTATGGTTCTGTGAACAGGAGACTTACCTTGGACACGTTCAATAAATCCTTCTTTTAAACCCAATCACAGAAAAGATTCCATCTGCACCTTTTTTGGTTAAAAAATGCAAAAACCCTAAAACATTCTCCATTTTATCCTGTTTAATAAAATATATAACACTATATATGAATAATAATTTATATGAACATAAATCATTATTTAAAGCGTATATGTAACAGAATATTCTGGGTTTAGAAGTGATAGGAATGTAGATATTACATGCTAGTTATATTTCTTGATTTATTGTTGTATACGTCATGTTTATTTTTAAGTGATTTTAGGTTAATAACATTGTTTTAAGTTGTTCACACTTTATGATATCAGATGTTTTATTTTGTATGTAGTTATTTTAATTTACAGTTTCTTGTTGTTTCTTTGTGTTTATTACAAACAAACTCAATGATATTTTTGTGTGTTGTTGTGTGTTGTTTTTAGTTATGTGATAATGCTTAGAATCAGAAATTTTTATTTTAAAAAAAAACAGCATATAGAGTAACCGATATTCATCTGGCTGTTCAACACCAGTAATGGTGCTAAAAGGAAAGTATTTACTTCCATTTGATTAACATAGGGGAAGAAAAAGGTGTCGACTCCCCTTAAGTTTCTGTATTTTTTTAAATAGACTTAGTAATCCTAATGAGAGCCTTATCACCCTGTATACTACTAACTATTTCTATATTTTATTAGTGCTTTAATTTTCTTTCGACAGTATCCTAAATCCTACAGCTTTAAAATTCACTAGTCATTGTTTGAATTCTTAGTGTTGCTTTCATAAGGAAGCTAACGATAACTGTAGCTTAAATAACAATGCACATCAGTCATTACATTCCAATACGCCTTGTGTTTATATTGCATGTGTGACTATTTGATAAAACATCATCCAGTTTTTAATTGAATGATTCTATCCTAACCTGTAGGCTAGTGTTTATAGCCGAGGACTAACTACACACCTTTTTACTAGTATTTCTATATTTTACGGTAAAACGAATTTACATCTAAACAAGTCCCATCATACAAGGAAACCTACTAAATATAATGCCCAAAAGTAGTGTTCCTGTTGTTGCCATTTACTAGCGAAATTTATGCAATTCGAGTTTTCTGCTAGAACAATTAGATGATTCCTTTATTACGCCGTACACGTTTTGTGTTTTCTCAGTTAAAAAAAACCAATATTCAAGACTTCACGACATTCTAAAGTACGCAATCGTTTAGGGTTCATATTTCAAGCATAGTGAGGGCGCATGCGCATTACCAATACATTTCACAGGTTAATATTACTACATTGTATAATTTAAGAATCATGAGATCTAGGTCTCGGAAGTACAATATATAACTACCTACATGGGCGTCATCACCAGTTCATTATTGGGGGGGGGGGACATATGCCGGGGGTCTGGGGGTATGGAAATTTTTTAAAATTAAACTTCTCAAAACATCGTTTTTATGCATTTACTTATGCGTTTGTAACAGAAATGTAATGTTTACCTTTTAACTTTTTAAGTAAATCATTCGTTTTTAGCAAAAATATTTTTACATCTCAAATATTGGGTGGGACGCGTCCCACCGCCCCCCCGGCAATGACGCCCATGACTCCCTATATATCATATAGGTCTATGACTTACTATCATTGTGATTCCAATGAATGGTAAAACACAATCAAAATGTGAGGGATCTCGAGAAATCAGGATTCGAAATTCTATTTTTGACAAAACTTCGCTATTTGTCATCGTAGAAAGATGGGGGTTCAATACATACAGAATTTAAATCTGCCAATGTTTATAGCAAAACACTTTTTTAAAGGGCCTTAATTTTTACATTCGATTTTTCTGTGTATACGAGTACACTATAGTGCCTTACACCAAATTTCATATTCAAAAACACGAGAAAACAATTTTTTTTAAATTTGCTACTATTTATTATCACTGTAAAATTCTAATTCTCGATCTTTAAATGATCATTTATCATTAAAAAATTGCATGGTAATATTTTGTTTAAGTTTAATATTACTCTTATAGGCGCGAATCACAAATGTTGCTTAAATGAGCAATATTTTAAAATTAGAGATGTTATATTTAGCCTATGTTAAATTAATAGCGAATTGGTGGGAGGTTATAGTGTCCCAAAACTGTTGTTAATGTGTGTGCGTGTGTACAATGTCTGTGGTATTATTTACCCTTCCTGGTCTTTGAATTACTACCATTGTGATTCCAATTAATGGTAAAAGACAATCGAAATGTAAGGAACAAGTGACTCATTTTTTTCGTCTTTGTTTTTCTTCTTTTATTTATTATTAAAATCTTAATCGATAGTTCAAATAAATAATACATATAACATAAAATAACATGTATTAAACCTAGATACAGTATTAACTAAGTCCTGCGGTTTATGACGCTTAACTCGTCTTTTGTCATATTCCACGTCTAAAAGTTGGATAGCTTCCACGTTCGCATGTCGATGAAGTCTCTTTTCATGGCGAGAAGCGCAGTCTTGAATTACCTCATTCACACTTTTCAGGTTTAGTTTAGAATGAAGGTCATCATTCCTTTGGTACCATCTTGCATTTGTAATTGTACGAATAATACGATTTTGTATTCGTTGTATAATTAGTTGATTTGAGGGTTTCGTACATCCCCATAATTCTGCACCATAAGTCCAAATAGGTCTAATAATTGAAATACAGTATACAATAATCTCTTGTGATACAAAGCCAATTGGGATTTTCGTCCAACCAACCAATACAGATCGCGCAGTTTTTGTTTTATTAAGTGACTCATACCAGTATTTTACTTTTTATTTCTCGCTACTGAGTGTACAGTAACTGTGAGTTACCTTCTTGGTCTATAAATATTGTTATCACGTCACACGCTGGCCATTAACCACATTGGGTTTACAAGAACGAATTATTAAATGTATAAAAACATCCACGGAGTGAGGTCTATTGTTCACAAAAACACTAGTTTAAATTGAATGTCTATAATTACAGGTAATATATGCAATGCCGGATATTTTAATGGTCTAGTTTATCACAATTATGCACCGTTTTTTACCCGAAGGGTATTTAAAGGGAAACTACATTAATTACGCGACATCCTGTAAACTACGATTATGCGTTTCAATCTCACATTATATGTTTATATTATGTTTAATTATAAAGTTCCGGAGGCAAAGCATGAAAGTTTGGAGATTTCTAGTTGCGTAAAACAGCACAGCTTGGAAACGAAAGCGGAACGAAATCGCCGAATTGTTACAATCCCGGTCATGGCTTAAAGTTCGACAAATATACACTAAACTTTCATCAGTATCATAACCGTAATGTGCGTTTAACAGTTTATGAGGAGTCTTCCTGAAGTTGGCGGGTCAGATTTATCCCCAAAAACTGAAAGGAGGTCACTTACATTGAGTACGGGTGCGATCTTGGAGGACATAGCTGAATCCTGAGGACATTCTTCATTTAGTCCTGGATTAGATCCCTCTCTTTCATCTTTCCTACTAAGTTTCTCTTGACCAACTCTTGTTCTTTTCCAACCTGGCGATATTCGAGGACTAAGGGTCTTAATTGTATAGCATTTTAATTATTGTCTTCGTGTTTTTTATTTTTATTTTATTTTATTATTTTTTTAATTTTTTTTTTTTTATATAAGGTGATTGTGACCGAGAGGATTTTCACCTTTAAATAACAATGGATAAAAGTTCAAAATCTATCACAATTTAAATTTTCAAATAACACTTGTTTAAAAATTTGAGTGCTCTTATTACCTAATTATATAAATGGTAATACAAAATACGGCCAGTCCACCTTACGTAGCGGAAACAAGTACAAGTGCAAAATTTTATAATAATTTGGGCTTCAGATAGAACAAAATTTAACCGTCAATAGATATCATGAAATTTTGGGAAAAAAACATACGAAACTCGAAATTTAAACTAGGCACAAAACGTTTAGCTTATTTTGAACTATTTGGAAAAAAATGTTTATTGTTAATTAATTTATTAAATAAAATGGAGGTTTTAAAACATCACGTTTTATATTTCACCCCTGAGAGCTTAAAATTTGAAATTTAATAATTTTGTACTCAATCACATTATTTCAAGTTCAATATTACGTACATAGTTTCAGTTTTTGACCCCTCAGGGAAGTTAGCATTTTCTAGTTTTATGTTTCTTTGCTCCAAAATTACATGGTTTCTATTGAAGCTCAAATTTTTTGATCAGTTTCTTTTTTGAAGCCCAACATATAATCTCTAAATTGCCTAGCTAGCTTAAGGTAGCTATATGATTGCTAAATTGCTCCTAAGGTAGCTATATGAAGTTGGCGGGCCGTACTTTTGATTACGCTCAATTTTTTTGTGTTACTTGAAAATTCAAATCCTATTCAAGATTTTGAGCTTTCAACCGTATTTTGATCTTAAAATTAGTCCACTGTTTCTTTATCTTGTTGTTTATAGTCTGTATACAGTAACTTGGCATCTGAACCCTTGGCTACTTGCGACCGTCCCCCCGTCGTTCCCTTCATTATTGTATTATCTTTAATTTTCTTTTGATTGAATTTAATTTCTCATGAAGAAAATACTTTATTATTTAGATTCAAACCATATTTAGATTCAATACAATTTTATAACAATGTTAATACACGATTGAAGTATTTAAATTAAAATTGGATACATAGAATTATAACCTACCTTGAATAACTCATGTATGTAAATAGTACGTAAACATGTAAATAATAAGTATGTGATTATGCAAATAGTAGCTGTGTAAAGAGCTTTCTACTGGCGGCTTTTACAAACGGAATAGTGTCGTGTTTGCTATCAATTTGATTATATTTTCCTAAACATTTTAACTATGCTGAAAAAAATTTAAAATTGTGTCTCCCATAAGAAAGTTAAACAGTGCAGTGTTAACGCTAGTAGGGGACTCATCACTGAAACAGCTGGGCGAGGAAGGAGCGACGGGGGGGCGGTTCGGGCCGCTCGCAGGTAGCCAAGGGTCCAGACGCCAATATACTGTATTGTATCAATGACTACATAAATACTATAAGACACGACATGGCCATGTTAAATATTCTACGCTTATTCTTGAGTTGTCCAATACCCGCTAGGTCGCTCTGCTAGAGAATCTGAAGTTGATGTGACTGGCGCTAGGTGGCTCTACGGTCAAACAATGTTTCAGGCGGGTAAGAGAAAACGCACTGATGCCACATATGGGACCAGATATGCGAGGGAAGGTCGAGAATCGCTTATCTCAGCGCACGAACTGACAACACTGACTATGCTGACGGAAGTAAGTGAGAAGGTTTGTGAGAGAGAGGTCAACAGTTGTACAGTCTCAACCAAGTGGGATGCGTACAGTCAAGCACCTGCTGCTAGCGCTTTCTGATAGCTGTGTGTCAAACTTGTGTCCCGTAAAGCGTAGACTATTTCCCTATCCTATGTCGTGTCTTATAGTATTTATGTAGTCATTGATTGTATACAGATAATAAAAGTGAAAATCCTCTCAGTCATCGACGCCTTATACAAAAAAAAGAAGAATGAACCTAAAATAAAGACCCTTAGCTCTCGGATACTCTAATAGTTTCAGGGTGTTTGACAAAGAGACCTGATAGGAAAGATGAAAGAGAGAGATCTAACCCAAGGTATTCATTTAAAAAATTTGTAAATTCGGCCAGGATTCCCCTTGATTGCCACTTCCTGCACGAACTGTTTTCATAGGCCATTTTGAACTTTTTCTGAATACTTAAGTCTTAACGTCTGGTTACTATTTTTTAGGGGATGTATTTTTTATTATTTGAGAAGTAAGAATGGATAATCAGTGTTACATAATATATATTTTTAATCACTGTGGAGATTGGTCGGTAGCAAATACTGAAACTCACAACTAATACAAACCAATTAAAAACACAAAGTCTTGGCTTAATGATATCAAACAGATGTAGGCGTGCTCATAACTGAAAACATTAACCACAAATCAAACATGGCCTATACCAAAAAAAACAAACAGGTTTTGTTTTGTTTGGACTTTTTAACTTGAGTCGAGTCACGAGACAGCAACGAACCATATCATTTCATAGTTGTGTCATCCAAACAAGAATTCTTGAATATCCAATGAATATTTAACAAAAACGATAACTAAGATGGGCACTATGATTTTTTTTCTCAATTAACATGGACATTTTATAACCTCATTAAATTTTGTATCTACCCTTTTTTTAAAAATGTAACCTCTCAATCCCCTCAGGGACTCGATAGTGAGTACTGAGCGTTACAAACACTGAGGCCCCTAGTGTATTCATGTAGGGTAGTCTTAGATTAGATCCCTTTTCTCACCTTTCCTACAGGTTTCATAACCAACTCTTGTTCCCCTCTACCCTGACGCTATTAGAGTATTCGAGGGTTAGGGTCTTTACTTTATACTATTTTCTTTTTTTAAGGCGGTGATGGGGTTATCCGCGTTTAAACAAGAGAGAAAGAATGATGTCAAGGAGTAGAATTTTAGAAAGTACAATTGCCCATATTTTGTTTTGTTTTATTTTTTCTATGATAAAAATTTACCGTAATACGGGCTTAAAAAATGAGAATTCTCATAACTTCCAATAGTTTAAAAAAACTACAAATCAGATATTAAAAATTTTATGGCATTATTTTCGTATCATAAAATTGAGTACAATATTTATATATATTTAAAAAAATATTATTATATATATTGACTCCGTTATAGCGTTTCAAAATTGATTGGGAAGTTAAAGGAGGTTTTGTGGAAGAAGGGGATTATATGAAAAAACCTAAGGAAATCCAGAAAACCGCGCATTTTTACCTTTTTAAAGCTTTTTTTTTTTTTTTTTTAACAAATGTTGAAAAATCCGTATTACAATCGATTTTTATTCTAGAAAAATAAAACAAAAACTTAACTGTAGATATTTTAATGTTCTAAACATTTGAAAAGTTTTGATAACAATCATATTTACAAAGTTTTTACATATAACTTTGCCCCCCCCCCCATGGAAAGGAATAGAATCTAGGTTGACATGCGGATCTTCTGGTTTTCTTAAAGAGTACTTATGGTACAGGCAATATCCACACGACTATTTGTATATCCTTATAAATTGTAAATATACGATAGTAAGATGTATAAGACGATTAAATAATTTCCACTCGCTTCGCTCGTGCCAATGTCTTGGCCATAACGGGTCTCGTAGCTACACATATCTGTAGGTACCTTCACTTAGGCTCTATCGTACCTCGAACTATACAAATATCACTTTGTCTTTTTCATGGGAGATCAGGATAAAAAAAAAAATTGAAATCGTAGAAATGTGGGGTTGGGACCAATGTATACAGTATTAAAATCTCCACATTTTCATCTAATTGTTATAGATTGAATAATAACAGAAAACTGTTTAAAATGGCTGCTATTTTTATATTTAGATTTTTCTGAAATTAAATAGGACTCTATATGAGCACAAAACCTATTTAAATTTTTTATACCGCTATCGTGTTAACGATAATGATGACGACATATCGAAAATCGCTTTTTCAGTTTTCTGAGACCATGTTAAGATGAGTCAAAAAACGAAGGTAGATTTTTTCGATACCTGCAAACGTAAGAATTAATAAACAAACCAAAAAGGTTGAAAGAATATTATTGAATAGTCTACTATTTATAATGGTGAATCTTGATAATATGTTTTCCCATACTAAAAGCAGATTGGTTGTTAGGCTACTTTATTATGAAATATTTGTTATTGTTTTATTAATACATTTGATATAAAAACATTTGAACTTGAATCAAGGTTAGACGCAGCGGAAATATAATGCAATTCTTCCTCTGTGACTGACAAACATCAATTATTGAAGTAATTTTAAAAACAATGTTTTGATCAAAAGAGAGGTAATTTACAAGGTTATGTGTTTAGTTATAATTAATAAAGAACGGAGAATGCATTTAACAAACTAATTAATTGTCTAACATCTTCCTTATCAGTGGTGAATTTCTGTCTAGATGCGTGTTCAAACATGAGTATTAACGTGTAACAATTGCACCAATATTCACACACATCTTTATAAAAACATATTATTCGTACTTGTCAGTTAATGTCTCACTTTTAGTGGCAATCCCGATGTAACTTAGCTGGATCTACATAGTTCTTCATCTTGTGTTAGATCCCTCTCTTTCATCTTCCATATCAGGTCTCTCTTGACCTATCCTGACTCTATTTGAGAGCTAGAGTGTCTTTATTTCTTTTCTTTCTTTTTTTTTTGTAAAGCAAATAATGACTGAAAGGTTTTCACCTAAGAGCAATAACAAAATTGAAAATAAACCATGAACCTTGATTTAAATTTAGGCTATACTAAATATTTTGAAAATGAAACCTAAATTTGTGTCCCGCTTACGCTTTATTTTTTCCCTTGTTGTTTTAACCTTTCGGTCATCATCGGCTTATAAAAAAGGAAGGAAAGTACATAAAATAAAGACCACTAGTCCTCGAATACGCAAGTAGCGTCAGAGTCGGAAGAGAACATAAGTTGGTCAAGAGAGACCTGATAGGATTGATGAAGAGGATCTAACCTTAGATTACATGAAGAAAGGTGTAGATCCAGCTTGGTGTTTAAACTCGTCCTTGGCATAAAATATTTTTGGTAAAAACGAGTTTAAAATGGCTCTCTAGTTCTGATTTTTATAAATTATTTATGAATTTATTTTTAGGGTCCGTGGATAAAAGACCCTTATAATTCAAACACGTGTCTGTTCGTCTGTGTATCATAAGAAGTAACCCGTCTACACAAAAAACGATACATCCTATATATTTCAAACTTTGAATTTATATTCTTTGTATTGTTCCAAATATAGGAAAAAATAATGCGATAACAAACGAAAATTACCTTGGAGTAGTTAGGGAGCACAAACTATCGCTAGAACATTTAAATTTTTTTTTTAATATTATGTGTGAGGTGTAATATAAAATAGAAGCTATTCTGATTACGAATATGTATGTTGATTTGACGAGCAAATTATTAATCTAGGCCAAATTTAAAATGCCAGATATCATCATATCCCCCTTTGTACGGCGTGTCCCCCTTGTTCTAACTAGAACACCAAGTAACCTACAACTCTGAAAAAAAATGTATTTGGAATTGAAATTATTGCAGTGCGAAAAAATCATATACCCTACGATATTATAGTTTTTTGTGAAACAAATACAACGTAATTTAAACCATAATGAGAAATGCGTAGCATGTTAGTTATATAAGCTGTTTTTGTGCGGTGTGAGGCAAACAATTCAATAGCCAAAGATAGATTGCATTTTCATTATTTCTCTTTATTAGGGTCCATAGGTAAAATCAAGACCCCTTATAATTTTACAATTTAAACTGCCGCTTAAAAAGATTTCGTCTTCATAAAAATAACTGTTTTTATTTGCATACGTACCGCAAGAGCTTGAACGAAATCGTTGCATGGAGGGTTGTTTTGGAGTTTTTACCGATCATCGATATTGTTTGGGTTATATGAAACGTAATATTGGAGCCCTTAATTTGCTAATTATAGAAATATTTGAGAAAAATTGTTATTTATATGGTAGTTATTCTAAATTTTAAGTTATCAAAAACTGTGAGAGAGGACGTTAACATACCAACATACCAAATTTGATTGGGTTCTCTCGTTTGGGCTGTAGAACACTGCATGGGCGACAAATAAACAGACAAACATTAAAAACGACAGTTTTGGGCTTAGGAAAACACTCCACTCTATTACAAAACGTGACTTTTTACGAAAACTTTTACTCCCCCCCTCCCCCAATCATATAATAACTATTATTATTATTATTCTCTTTTTTCATATATATTTTATTTATTATTACATAATACAATTACAAATAACAAACAAAACAAACCTTTTGTAGGGCTACCATTAACCACTAGTATTTGGTTCCTTCACCATTAATCACTAGATCACTATTACATCAAATCATGAGGTTTAGTTCTCTTGAGGCGGCGAATCTCATCATTAACGTTGTCTGACATTGCCTTCATGTCCCGATGAACGTGAACTAGGAGACGTTGTTTATGCCTCAAAGCCACCTTCCTTACTTCTTCTTTTACGAAATTTACTTTCAAATCTCTGTGTAAATCAATGTTCCGGATGTACCACGGAGCTTGAACTATTCCTCGAAGGACTTTATTTTGAAAGTTCTGGATGTTCTTCATATTTGTTTCCTTCGTACAGCCCCACATTTGGATGCCATAGGTCCATACAGGCTTCAGCACCTGCTTGTAAATTAAAAGCTTGTTATGAATAGACAACTCTGAGTTTCGTCCAAGCAACCAGTAAAGTTGCCTGTATTTGATATTTAGTTCTTCCTTCTTTTTCTTCACGTGCTCCTTCCACTTTAGCTTAGTATCAAGGGTCATGCCAAGATACTTGGCTGTATTTACATGGGACAATGTTTTGGCGTTTATTATCAAGGGTATTGGTACCAACTTTTTATTAATGAAATGAATATAAGTTGATTTTCATTCATTTATTTTAATGCACCAACGTTTAGTCCATTCATTTACTCGGTCCACAGCTCTCTGCAGATAATAACTATTATTACAAAAAAATCTACTTCGACCAATTTTTCATTAAATTATTTCTAACAAAAATTATATATGTTTTATTAAAGTTTGGCGTCTGTATATTAGACGTCAAATCTTGTCTTTGATATTAGGTACGTTTATCCTTAGCTGGATCCACATTTTTTTCATGTAATCTTGTGTTAGATACCACTCTTCATCTTTCAACTTGGTCTTTCTTGACCAACTTTTGCTCTCTTTCAACCAGTATTCGAAGGCTAGGAGTCTTTATTTTATATTCTTCTCTTCATTTTTTAAATCTTTTTTTCATTTCTGTATAAGACGATAATGACAAGGGTTTTTTTTGGTTTTTTAATCATCAAGAAAACAAATGTATAAAAGTCTTTTAAAGGAAATACCAAAACGTATATATTTGTTCCTGTATATACAGAGTAATCAGCTTAAAAGAGGCCCGGGTAATAAAATGTATTGAAAATAAAGAACAGATTTCACTAAAGATTTTTATTTTATTTTATTCATAATCAAAACTTATAATAAATTTTTAAAGTGATGTCCATTAACATCCATACACTTGTCAACATGCTTCACTATCCTTTTGGAAACTTTCCTTAGAGTTACCTCACTGATCTCTGCAATAAAACGGTCGTTATTTATTTCCAACTACTCTTAATAAAGTGTGTGGACTACTTTTAATACTTGATTTTTCAAATAACTCCCCATAAAAAGAAATCTAAACTAGACATGTCAGGAGATCTCGGTGGCCAAAATCCTTTGGAAATAATTGTTTCATTAAAACATTCATGGTAGAGGAAGTTACAACCAACAATAGCGCTCTTCTTCAAGCTAACCAATGAATAATTGTTGAAAAATTACTTGATACGCCTCGGCTTCACAGGAGATCTACTGATAGCAACTTCAATGTTTTACAATTGGTAATCTAGAGCAAACTGGATATGGTTATTAAATAACTGTTTATTACTGTCACTTACCGCCAGCAAACCTTGTGAAGTTTTCTTCAAAGTAAATTCTTATTACACAACACGTGTTTCGGACATTATTTTACCATCGTCAGGTGATTAAAAAAACTCAACGTGAATAAAAACAATATAACAGTATTCATATGCACTCGCTCACAATTAATAAATGTTTACCATTCTATACATGTTTCCGTGCTGTGTTACATAGTGCATTCCGTTTCAGCTGAATTCGGCAATGTAATCAGCCCTAATGCTGTATTTTCTTTACCAAATTTTACAAGAAATACTTCTCTGCACTGTTTGTAGGAATAAAATTTATTAAGGTGTTGGACAATAAACACCCGCTCTTGTACGGAATACCCGTTTTTAAATGCACTAATCAATTAATGAGACGAAAACTGCGCAAAATGATGAACAATTACATTAACAAGCTGAATTAATCAATTAAAATCAGCTGAACCAGGCTAGCCAACACAAAATAGTGTACGACAATGGCTGAAATGATTTCAATCTTTGTACATAGAGAGGTATAACCTAATTTCAAGACATTATTAGATCCGGGCCTCTTTTAAATATCATCCTGATCATTCGATATAAATGATAGAAAAGGTAAACAATAGTTGAGAGAATGTTTCCATAAATAAATAGACTGTTCATTTATATTTTTTGAATAAATTTATATCTTTTATTGTACTACGAATAACTTAGTAATAAACGAAATTTAGCGAAAACATTCTCTATTTGTTAACTTTATATATATATAAAAATAAATATATATATATATGTGTGTGTGTGTGTGTGTGTGTTATTTATACATACAACAATATATATAACCAGTTGGTATTTCTTAGAATACATTTAAATATATACTAGCTGTTTTGCCCCCCCCCCCGGTTTCGCACGCGAATATTTTAGATTAAAGGTTGATTTTTAAATTAGATTATTTTATTAGATATTTTTAGATGTACTTCCAAACACATATTATAATGGAAATCAAAATTAGCTCGACAGTTATAGTTTTGGAAAATAATTTTTATTTTTTTATTTACAAATTGTATACACATCTATATTGCTTAAGAGCACTTGATAGCTGTGAAAGCAATATGACATTATAGAGGCCTATTCATTGAATCAGATTTAAATAATTTTTAATACTAAAACACAATTTTTTATTTTGTACTATCCACTTTTTATTAGTCTAGCCGACCAATGGTTTCGCCTGCTAAGGCACTGACGAGGCTTTATTACAGACTGAAGAAAAGAAAACCTTAAAACTAGAGGGTGGGAGTTAGGATACAAAGAATGGAAGGTTGGGGAAATACCCGGCCTGGGTAATGACCATAGGAACAATACATATTGGGAAAACCAGTTGATGTTTGTATAACTCTCCATTTGTAAAACCTTTAAAAGTTATTTGTACTTAGAACAATCAACTGGTTTTCCCAATATGTATTGTTCCTATGGTCATTACCCAGGCCGGGTATTTCCCCAACCTTCCATTCTTTGTATCCTAACTCCAACCCTCTAAAGTCTGTATGAAGTAACCTGTCTCCTGACCCTCCAGCTACCTGGGACAGGCCCGGGCCATTCACCGGCACTCGGCGTCACCCGCAGTTGTTTACCTAATTAGTCGCCTATAAGCTTCCCCACTAGCTTAAGTAACTTTTTTACCTAAATCATAATTTCCGAAATGTTATCAAATATTTGAAACGTACATAAAAAAATAAGATCAACGATACTAAACAAGGGCAAATTTGATAAAAACTAACAATATAGAGGTAATAAGAAATATAGAAGTAGTCTGTTTAAATCTTGTAATAATAAAGTTGGTTTTATGTAACAATATGACAATGAAATTACGTTATATATTACAAAAATAATAAATATTAACTATTTACATTAACTACTGTACTACAAAGTAATAGGCACAATACAAATAATATCTTACAAACTGTTATAAGAATATTCTAGACTATAAATTATGTTTATTTTAGATGAATATGGGGTCAGGGTAGTTTTCATTAGCGCAGTTTGTTGATTCCAGCGAGGGGCCATCACGTACCATGAATCTGCAAGTAAAGAAGGGCTGTAAAATATGTCAATTAAATTTAAGGCTCGGCTGTACCTGTCGGCCGGATGCGTATATTCCCATAAGACTAATGTTAAACCTTAAACCATTTTTCTGCTCTATCTTTCGCCGTAGACCAATAATTTATGTGTCATATGAAAGATGTGGTTAATACGCAGTAACATTGCTTTTCAGTTTTTTTACCAGGTTAACCGTTTTATCAATATTAATCTCTAAAAATGATAACAATTTGCAATATTTTTCCTGTTAATGTAAATTTGTTATTCAAAAAAGTAAAAAGGAAAACCAATGCGTATTAATCACATCTTTCATATATAAGTCGTAACTTGTAACGAACCTTATAAGTCGTAAACACATATGAGAAAATATGACCAAACTGTTTCGTTATTATTATTATTATTATTTATCTGCAAGCCCTTCTTACTTGCAGATTCATGGTACGAGATAGCCCCTCGCTGGAATCAACAAACTGCTCAATGAAAACTACCCTGACCCCATTTTCATCTAAAATAAACATAATCTATAGTCTAGAATATTATTATAACAGTTTGTAAAATATTATTTGTATTATGCCTATAACTTTGTAGTAATATCATTAATATTTATTATTTTTGTAATATATAATGTAATTTCATTGTCATATTGTTACAGAAAACCAACTTTATTATTACAAGCTTTAAACAGACTACCTCTATATTTCTTATTACCTCTATATTGTTTGTTTTTTATCAAATTTGCCCTTGTTTGGTATGGTTGATCTTATTTTTTTATGTACTTCTCAAATTTTTGATGAAATTTCGAAAATTATGATTCGGGTAAAAAAGTTACTTAAGCTAGTGGGGAAGCTAAAAGTTGACTAATTAGGAAAACAGCTGCGGGCATCGCAAATTGCCTGTGAATAGCTCGGCCTGTCCCAGGTAGATGGAGGGTCAGGAGACAGGTTACTTCATACAGACTATAGTTTTAAGGTTTTCTTTTCTTCAGTAACTTCAGTCTGTAATACAGCTTCGTCAATGCCTTAGCAAGCGAAATCATTGGTCGGCTAGACTAATAAAAAGTGGATAGTACAAAATAAAAAATTGTGTTTTATTATCTTTAAACATGGAATTCCACCAAGAACCATCGGTCTCAACAGTAATGAAATTTTTTAATACATTTGGTAAAATCAAATTAATAAGACTTCTCAAAATGTACACACTAACCTAGGCTAGGCCAAATCTAGTTTTGTGTTGAATTATTAAAGCTGAAGGACCTAATCAGCTATTTTAAATGTGTATGGTTGCTATGGTAACTAAATTTGTTTACAAAAATTTAATTAAGTTACAACCCATTCTAAAATGTTTCATACAGGTCTAGACTAAGCCTAACCTATCTTTGTCTTATTATACATGATGGACCTAATCAGCTGTTTAAGTTGCTATGGTAACTACATTTCTTTGTAAAAATTAAATGAAGTTTACAAAACTTTTTATTCTCATAACTCAACTTTTAATTATTTAGATATTGAAAAACTCAAAGTTAAAACCATCAAAGTGGAAACTATGGTGTTACCAATTCTTATTTAAATCGGGTCGACCGTTTTTAAGGTCTGAGAGGACAAACATTGACCCCTCCTACAGATTTATTATTAAAAATTCTATTTTAACGGCCATTTTAACGGGTTACAAATGGCCTTCCATTAAATTTTTTTTTTACAAATACAATATGTAGGGAGATTGTGAAGAATATTATTTTGTTTTGATGAACGTTTATTTTTCTTACTACATATAAAGATTACGAAGCGGAAAGTTTATTATTGAATTGATTCTGTTTACCACATACATGCGAATTGAAGAAAGCTGTTGAATTATTCCACAGTTTAGTGAAAGTTTGTTTACAAATAGATATCTACTGGATTACCTAACTTGTAAGGCCTGTCTCCGTCACTAACTGCAATATATTTTTATTTTTCATTTGAATATTATGGTTTTTTTTTTCTAGAAGGTGAAATTTATTCAAGTTTTATTGGTGGATAGAATCCGTTTAGTTTGTACTTGACGACGATTTATGAATTTTAAAACGCATCGTATGTAGACTATTGTAGAAAGAAAATTATAAGGACAACTAAAATACACTAATTATTTATAGATCAACTCAATATGGCTACTATTAGGATGTCAAAAAAGGATACGAAAAATTTTTAACGGGGAATCTTCCCAATTTTTTGGGTAAAATTATTACACCCAAATTTTCAAAAGTCGCCGTAAATTTCCAATATGGCCGCTAATTTTATTTTTGTTAATAGCAATATCATGTTTTTGATTTTGTTTTTTGGATTGAACATGTAATGTTAAGACTTTTTTTTACTGTCGGATATTTAGTGATAAACCCAACCGTTTATAATCAATTTGAATGAGAACAACGCAAATGTTTTACGGTAGGAACTAGAAATAAAATACACTCAGACACATTCAAATGGTCTATCGGTCTTCTCAAATGCTGTAGAGAATTATATTTTTATCCAAATTGAAGATAAATTAAAAGAAGAATTAAAAGCACCCACTAAAAATCGAGTGAATAATGTTTAATTTTTCATAAGTCGTAGATTCTAAAGAGTTAGTATTGGAAGATGATGGTGACATTTAAAAATTTGGATAACATGTTTATAAATTTCATAAACAATCAGAAAAGGATACCTATTTAAAGATTTTTGTAAATATATAAAATAGTATGATCCACCTGTAATAACTGGCTACATATTTGGTGATTACTTAATAGTAATATAAATATAATTAACAATCATATTTACAATTAACTTTTCTATTACTTCTATGGTTGGGCTGTGAAAATAAAGAAATAATATTTACTAATGGTGAGTTTGTCACTGAGTTTAAACAAGTAGGAAAAACCACATGATCGAGTATGTATAGTCACTCTATAATCAATAGCTTTGGGTGGGATGAACGTATTTCGATGTCCTGCACAAGCGAGACGCTCATACTGTACAACCCGTCACGAGTCAAGTCCAATAGAGACCCTGACCTTGAAGATACCAATAAGGACTGTGTGAGTTTGTCAACTCGTTTCCACGCTGACAAAGCTTGGTACCGCGATTCTTCTGTTGTTGCGTTCAGAAAAATCATAGATACTGCATTACATTTTGCATCACATTTTCAAATTACAAAGAGCCTAATTTAACGAACAATTTTAAAAAAATCCGTATCCGCTTTCCTTCCTTGTAAACAGATGTCTCGACGAAAACAATATTTCTTCCGTTTAATAAATTTAACAGAATTCTTTTCCCTTAAATAGAAAGAAACTTTATTTAAAAACTAATATTTATTTTTTTGCTCGGATTATTAATATTATTACAGGGGAAATAATTATCACTGTTAAAGCGAAACATTTTTAAAAAAAGTACCGCTGACATAATTTTAATATATCAGTTAGACTAAACATGTTTAAATTACTAAAATAAAATACTCTGCAAACATTATAAAACTATTTATTTACGTAACTCTATTAGCATTGCAAGACGTTGGTAGCCTCCCTCAGAGGTTAGCCTTGCACAGGGAGCTGTTCGAATTGACAACCGCGCGCTACTCTTGCTCTCCTATTGGCTATTACCCAACGGACTTGATTCGTGGCATAGTAGAAACTAGCATTGATACTCTTTAACATATATATAATGCTTTGAAGCGAGGTCTATGTTACCGTTTGACAAAATGGTGTGGGGGGGGATCATAAAAAGATTGGATAACTATTCATTCTCCCCAACTTAATTCCCAACTAATCACTGTCACCACTATCCAACTTTTAATGAGTTCTTAATTTAATAATAATACTATTTAATACAAGTCGTAAACCTTGTTCGCTCAGATCACGCTTTTTGTGTGTTCGCCTATCCCACGTTCGCACTCTCTACGTAACCTAAAGATACAATGTAGGGGGAGTTGGCGAGATATAGAGGTGACCCAGGTGCTGGAGAGACAAATTAAATGACCGCTGGAGACTTCCAAGCGGAAAACAACTAGGCTACTTCTAAAAAGTATCAACAGTTGGATATTAGCTGGTCTTCTCAGCGATGTAGGCTTCCATGTCAATGGCGAAACAGTTCAATTTTTAACCCGGTAAATTGAGTTGAGACGAGCGGAAACGAGATCTTGTTGGTTGATAGTAAATGATTGACGATGCGACGGTTGTAATAAATACAGAAACAAGCTGTAATAGATAACGGAGAGTTAGTTTCAGTGTGGTTATAGAATTTGTTATAAGAGAAGAGACGGTAATATAACCACATAATTATTGGTAAATTAAAAAAGTTAAATAATATCAGGATTGTCGAAGTTAAATTTTTTTTTAATCTTAAGCTAAGGGTTATCGAATTAAAGGAAGAAAATTTTGAAGTTGACAAAAAATAGGAAAATGGAAAATTAATTCTAAGAACTTAAAAATATACAATCAATTCTTAACGGATGAAATAAATAATATGACGATAGAATGGAGAAAAGGTTATAGAAGGAATGTTATTGGGAAGTTGGCCTAAGGGTGTCGGTGAGAATGGGATTGAAGTAATAGCCCATTTTTTTTTGAAGGAGTAACCACCTCATATAAGAGTAAGTACAATAATCGTAATGGAATTTGGCAATCAAAATAAGTTGCCAAATCCCAAGATGGTAAGGTTTATCCTACGGACCAACTCTTTACTATTTTAATGTGTAAATACTGGCAACTATAGTGTATAGTTTAGATACTTTTAAATTTTAAAAGGCAGAATCTCAAATTTTAGAAATGTTTTTGGTGTAAAAGCACCATGTTTGGACATTATAAGGTAAATTCGACCTCACGCCCAAAATGGGGATTTCGGGAAGCAATTCAACTCTCAAAAAATGTGTAAATATACATTAAGTAATACCTAATGTTTTATTTAAATATAGAAAATAACTGCGTAAACCAGAGGTCGCTATTTTGTTCCTACTCAAAACGACGACCTGTCAAATATTCAAATTTGGAGTTGAATAAATAAATTTTGACTTTAACTTAATATTTTAGACTATTGCAGCATCCTGGTCAAAGTTCATTAAATTAAATGTAAAGTTTTTGCTATTAAAATTTTTCGCTTTAAATTCAGAAGTAAATTGGATTTTTTAAATATTTGACATGCTGTCATTATGGATTGTAGTAATATAGCTACCTCTAGTTTGCGCAGTTATTTTCTATTAAACAAGACCTTTAAAATGCTATCAATTTGAAAATTTTGAGACCCCCCCCCATTTTGGGGTGGGATTAAATTTACCTTATAATCCGAAAATATGGTGTTTTTACAACCAAAAATTTTAAAATATGAACTTTCTACATTTTAAAGTTTACAAGTTGTTAACTAACCGTCGCGGGATTAACCTGGTAGGCTATATACGTAGTTACTTATATATGTTAAATGAATACATAAAAAATGTTCACTGAACAAACCAAAACACGTTCTCGTCTTTTTTCAATATCCAGAAAGTGAAAGATCGCAAATATATTGTATAGTGATATATGGGAGGGGGGTAGATATAAATATTATATAATAATAATAACAAACGCGTTGCCGCTCTTGCACTGAACTAGGAGTTGAAACGAGGACTGAAAACTACATTCTCGATGGATTATATGTTCGTCACTCTATAATAAATCCTTGGACCCTTCAATAATCATTCATTCAAATTTTGTTTCCTATTTTAAAAAAGAAAGATGAACTACCCAAACCATTGTGCCACATCGCAATTGAAAGAAATGTTGTACTTGGAATTTGGTAAAAATGAACTTTAACCACTGAATTAAAAACTTTATTTCAATCAAGAACGATTAAGGCGAGATACAGGATCGAACTTTGGCTGTATTTAAATATCTGTTAGGATATTTTTGGTTTGATTTACAGAGAGTTGACCCTTCTCTAACAACTTATCTTAATAACAATGCTCAAATTATCTTATAAAATGTAAATAGTTAGAATTAGTAAAGTATATTGTCAATCGTATTTACGTTATAAAAATATTAATTAACAGTCCTAAAAGTAATTCATTAATAACTTAGGTACTTTAAATATAAGGTGTCTTCCTATTTGCGGTCAAGTATAGTTTTATGAGGGGACAATCAAGGTCCTGGGGGTGGAAGGGTTTCCAGTTTGCGGCCACGTCTTGAGATGTAGTTAATTTCTTCCCGTCCTTTGCATACCTAGCCACTAAATACATAACAGAATGATTTGACTCTAATCACAAATTATGTCTAGTTAGGTTAGGTTAGGTTATATTAAGTTTAGGTTATATTAAGGTTAGTTAAGTTAAGTTATAGTTTGATTGATGTAGCTCGTGTATCACTGAAGAGGACGACTTTGTCGTTGAAATGCGTCTGATACTTAGGCTTTTTTTATGAGAATTGTGTTCTGTGTGTTTGTTATACTGTAGGTTAGGTTAGGTTAGGTTCTGCGGTTCACTATACATATTTCAAATATATGAACGCAAATTGGAAACATATAATTAGGGTAGCCCAAGATATTTTTGGGGTGACCGCAAACTGGACGATTTTACCCTCGACCGCTAATAGGATTGACCGCAAATGGGACACAACCAAATATAATAAATCTTCATGAAGACCAATAGGGAAAAAAAATTAATAAATAACAAAATGAGAAGTTATGTGTAGAATAAATTTGTTTTTATTATTACTGTAAATGAAAGGTCGTTTTTAATAGATGGGTATAAATAATTAGGTTATGTCCGCCGAACGGCCAGTGTACTGAGCGCCATATCTCCAGTTGACAAGGGTCAGAAAAGGTTTGATAGGTCTAGAGGTTATCCGCTGAGCGGCACATTTTACTGCTACATTATTCGGTCCCTGCACCCTGTTATTTTGATATGCCATAATGCTATAACTCTCCCATTGTAACTACTGTAGTCACAATGTTGTTTTGTTTCTTGCTGATACTTTATCTACTGAATTGCTATTTCATGCAAGGTGTCACTTCAAAAAAAGGAAGCAAGGTGTAGTTTTTAATGCTGTTTTTTGGAATGTTTGTACGTAATTATGATTTTAGTGTATATATTTTAAGTTAGGACATGTTAGAGAACAATTTCAACCATATTAGAGAAATGTTATCAACCATATGACAAAAATATTTCAACATTCTTTCTTTCTTTACTATTCTACTTTTCTTTTATTCACATTATTTCTCTTAACAATGGCTTGTTTGGAGAAGTTTCCAATCAAATTTTATAAAGATTCACATTCAGTAGTTGTCTTTGTAACAAAAGAATTTACACTGGGCGAGTTACTAACTAGGTAGCTTGTCTAGGACAGGACGTCTGTGAGAGGGTTTTGCCAAGTAGCAGCCGCCTTCGTTCGTTTTACAAACTTCAATTATTGCCAAATTTCCTTTCTATTATAAAACAATAAGAAAGTTATTGCTAAATCTTAATTATTGACCGCTTAACCTCAGGAGTTTAACCGTACGGTTTTGCATAGTTCTGCGAACACTTGTATTGGTTTTTATTCAAGTAACTACTATCTGAAGCGTGACGACTTATTCATTGCTTGGTTAGCGTGGATCAAACTATCAGTGTTTAGCTGATTACAGTTTAACTTTTTTTTTTCTTGTTGCTTTAAAGGCAAAAACCTATCGGTCATCATCACCTATTAAATAAAAGAAGAAATAGGAAAGAATAAAAGACTCTTTTAGCTTTTGAATACTCTAATAGTACCAGAGTTGGAAGAGAACAATAGTTGATCACGACCTGATAGGAAAGACTACGTGAAAAAAAGTGTAAATCCAGAATGGGTACCTCGGGATTGCCTAGCCCGTACTCCCTGTAGCGACCCTCTGAGGGTTCCTTTTACTTTCTTTGGAGGTAACTAAAGAACATAAATTTTGGTTTTTTTTCAAAATCAGTTCAAACGATTTTGATAAAATTTTATTTAAATGTAAGAAACCAAACAGAAAGTATTGATTGGCACCTGTCGAAAAAATTCGGAGTTATCGTTAAAAATCCAAAAAGTTAATGTTACAACCCCGTGTGCAAAACTGGAACTAAAGAAATATTACAGTTTAGGAATAATTTGCAAAAACAAAAACCAACTGTTATTATTAAAAGCTTGATTTTAATGAAATACCAGTTTACGTTGAGGACGTTTTATGGCACACGGAAAGCAAGTTTAGACAATATTTCAAAAACTGCGCTCATGGTTCATTTTCACTTTTTATTTCACAACTACCGATCTCAATTTTGGGTGACGATTAGTTTTTGATCGTTGTTATTTGTTTTGGAGATGGGTGGAGTGAGAAAGTTTGTGTAATGTTTTCACAACATTTATGTACGATTTATCTCTTTATTACACGGGAGTGTTTCTTAAAGGAGAAAGCGTATGGCTTGTTGTGTACATCAGACACTGTTCACTACAGAAATCATCATCAATATGTAATGCTAATTATAGCTAACTAACTTTCACTTTTCGTTACCTATTGTTTCTTGACTTATTAAAATGACCCATTGTATTATTGTGCAAATTTTGAACTGTGATCTTAGTTTATGACTGAATGATTACATCCATGGACAACGAAGTTTTACATTTAATGCTCTTTTTACGACGTTTAAGGAATATAGTTTTTCTAGTTGTATTACAGTTTTATTGCGCCTTTCTCTTTCTTTCTATAGGTTCAAAATTGTAACAATTCTTCCTTGTAGTACGTGAGGATTCATCCTACACTTTCAAAAATAAACTAGTTATTTCTACGTATTAATCTATAAACGTAAAATTGAGAAGCAATACAACTTTTTTAAAGTATCAATTGTTAATACCTATAGATATTAAATTGTTAATTTAATATGACTACCTCCTGTTGTATTTAGGACGTTGAAAGACGTCCTCATGGAATCGTTACGGAATATAACAAATTTACCAAACTTACACTAAAGTTTCGGTGCTAATCTAGCATCGTTAGGAGTGGGGAGTTAGTAGCGAGTCCTGGCTACAAAAGTTAGACTGGATCTCGATGTGCTGACCACATGTCACTCGTGGGAAAGCCGTCCAAAAAGCCTAGCAACTTAACGTGTTGTTCCGCGAAGAATTACGAAAAATAAAAGTAAAATGCATACTGTATTGAGGATGAGGTTATACGTCCTCGTACCCATTACAATACAGATTGGGAAGGGCTTGTTTTGTTATTTCTAAGGATTCATAGAAAATGTATGTTGCGTTCTTTCCAAAATGTCGGTTCGCAAGCAATTGGTAAGAAAAACAAGGCGATGGATGCCATCATGGTACTTACCCAGCCGTAACATTCAACGTAATAAAATCAGATCCTCTAAATGTAAAGTTGAAATGTTAGTTTCTTGGGCTTTGTAGGAAATGTTAAATTTTATTGGTAGATTTATTTAAAAAGGAGTTTTTACACAAGTTTTTCTGAACCTCGTAATTGTGCATTTTACAAATTTCTATACGTCGATTAGTCCCAAAGGGTGACGTTGATGTTTAAATATTAAAAAGTCTCCACTCGCTTCGCTCGCGTCAGTGTCTCGGCCCTGCCGGATGTGTAACTATACCTCCTTTTTTTGACTGGTCTTTACATTTCGTGTCATCTGGAAACTAGAAAAGTGATTTTTAACACAAAGTCTGTCTGTCGTCATTGTCCTCTGTACGTAAGCACGATAACAGCCACAAAAATTAAGATAGGCATATAAAATTTGGTATAGGGGGTTCTCTATTGAAATTTAGAAAAAAAATTGAATTGGAAAATGTCAAAATGACGAAATTTTAAATAGTTTTGTTTAAACGTCTAGTATGTTATTCAACTTATTACACCCTAAATTAAATAAAAATTTGCAAATTTCAATTCTACATATAATGTTACCATTCAGTACGAGGATAAATAGCTAGTAGTGATTTAAAAAAATATAATTTCCAACCCTAATCTTCCATGAATATATTATATTCGTATAGTTACGACATCCGGCGGGCCCGAGACACCAGCACGAGCAAAGCGAGTAGATGTTCCTTCACATATGTACACCTCAGACACCCGCCAGGGCCGAGACACAGACGCGAGCAAAGCGAGTGGAGATTCCTTCACATATGTACACCTCAGACACCCGCCAGGGCCGAGACACAGACGCGAGCAAAGCGAGTGGAGGTTCCTTCACAAATGTACACCTCAGACACCCGCCAGGGCCGAGACTCAGACGCGAGCAAAGCGAGTGGAGGTTCCTTCACATATGTACACCTCAGACACCCGCCAGGGCCGAGACTCAGACGCGAGCAAAGCGAGTGGAGGTTCCTTCACATATGTACACCTCAGACACCCGCCAGGGCCGAGACTCAGACGCGAGCAAAGCGAGTGAAGGTTCCTTCACATATGTACACCTCAACACCCGCCAGGGCCGAGACACAGACGCGAACAAAGCGAGTGGAGGTTCCTTCACATATGTACACCTCAGACACCCGCCAGTGCCGAGACTCAGACGCGAGCAAAGCGAGTGGAGGTTCCTTCACATATGTACACCTCAGACGCCCGCCAGAGCCGAGACACTGACGCGAGCAAAGCGAGTGGAGGTTCCTTCACATATGTACACCTCAGATGCCCGCCAGGGCCGAGACTCAGACGCGAGCAAAGCGAGTGGAGGTTCCTTCACATATGTACACCTCAGATGCCCGCCAGGGCCGAGACACTGACGCGAGCAAAGCGAGTGGAGGTTCCTTCACATATGTACACCTCAGACACCCGCCAGTGCCGAGACACTGACGCGAGTGGAGGTTCCTTCACATTTGTACACCTCAGACGCCCGCCAGAGCCGAGACACTGACGCGAGCAAAGCGAGTGGAGGTTCCTTCACATATGTACACCTCAGACACCCGCCAGGGCCGAGACTCAGACGCGAGCAAAGCGAGTGGAGGTTCCTTCACATATGTACACCTCAACACCCGCCAGGGCCGAGACACAGACGCGAACAAAGCGAGTGGAGGTTCCTTCACATATGTACACCTCAGACACCCGCCAGTGCCGAGACTCAGACGCGAGCAAAGCGAGTGGAGGTTCCTTCACATATGTACACCTCAGACGCCCGCCAGAGCCGAGACACTGACGCGAGCAAAGCGAGTGGAGGTTCCTTCACATATGTACACCTCAGATGCCCGCCAGGGCCGAGACACTGACGCGAGCAAAGCGAGTGGAGGTTCCTTCACATATGTACACCTCAGACACCCGCCAGTGCCGAGACACTGACGCGAGCAAAGCGAGTGGAGGTTCCTTCACATATGTACACCTCAGATGCCCGCCAGGGCCGAGACTCAGACGCGAGCAAAGCGAGTGGAGGTTCCTTCACATATGTACACCTCAGATGCCCGCCAGGGCCGAGACACTGACGCGAGCAAAGCGAGTGGAGGTTCCTTCACATATGTACACCTCAGACACCCGCCAGTGCCGAGACACTGACGCGAGTGGAGGTTCCTTCACATATGTACACCTCAGACGCCCGCCAGAGCCGAGACACTGACGCGAGCAAAGCGAGTGGAGGTTCCTTCACATATGTACACCTCAGATGCCCGCCAGGGCCGAGACACTGACGCGAGCAAAGCGAGTGGAGGTTCCTACACATATGTACACCTCAGACGCCCGCCAGTGCCGAGCCACTGACACGAGCAAAGCGAGTGGAGACTTTTTAATACATAGACGAGCCCCGCTAGTGCACGTTCACAAAATAAAGGAAGCGACAGCTGTTTTAATCAAACTGACCCTACTGGCTGGACCAGTACAATTAAACATTTCCTATAAGGCCCATGAAACAACTTTCGGCAATGATCTGCTGTGTGATGGGGTTGGGTAAGTACTATGACGATCAACTTGTTTACAATAGCCTATATCTTACTGGTTTTAAAATCTACGGTCTACAGCTGATGTACAATTTTTGATTAGAGAAACTGTAGAGATTGTATGATGTGACGAATGACAAAGCTAATCAGTGCTACCATCTGGTCACACAAAGGACATTCACTATGTCTTTGTTATTCATTACATGTGAGGTAATATATTCACACATATTAAACAATAACTAAACACGCAATTGATATTCTCACATGAAGGACGTGTTTTTTGTTTATCTGATGTTATGCCTATTGACCTTCAGATATTCAAAAGTTATTTTTTATTCATTTTACCACATTACAAAACAAAATAAATATAGCTCTGAATCATATAGCAATAAAAAAAACAAGTTTTAAATTTAAATTGTGTACTTAAAATGATATTAGATAAAAACTTAACCTAACCAATATCTAGAAGAAAAGAAAAGAAAAAACAAAAATTAAACTTCTAATAATAATAATATAAAAAAATAATGAAATAATTCAACATCCAAGAACTTGCTCGCTTTGAGGTTGCATATTACTAAGAAGTAAAAAGAATTTTTAAAAAGGAAAAAAGAGATTAAAGGTTTTGCAGGGACCAGTTAAATTAAGTTCAAATAAAGTTAATTTATTTTAGATGGGAATTACAACGCAGCATTTTTACAAATAGAGTTAAACAAGCTCTCTGTTCAAACATACAATACAGCTAAACTAGCATTCAAAGCAAACATAAAACATAAGTAAACAATCATTTAAGGCAAACCTACAACATAAGTAAACAATCATTTAAGACAAACATACAACGTAAAGAAAGATAGGCAACACACACGATATAGGGAAGCAAGCATTCAAGGCAAACATACAACATAAGTAAACAATCATTTAAGGCAAACCTACAACATAAGTAAAGAAAGATTTAAGGCAACACGCATGATATAGGGAAGCAAGCATTAAAGGCAAATACACAACATAGGTAAACAAGCATTCAATACGAGCATACAACATAGGTAAACAAGCATTCAAGGCAAGGATACACATAAGTCAATAAGTATTCAAAGCAAACATACAATAGATAACCAAGCATACCCTATAGGCTACTTCTTACACTGTGTAAGTAAAACTACAAAAAACTGTTTCAAAGCTCTACATTTGTAAAAATTCAACGTATCTCAGTCGTCTACCTGTAAGCTTATAACACGTTTTATATAAAATAAATTGATTCGATCAAAAGTAGGTACTTAGCGTGGTGATTCGGTGAGGACGCCTTTCGACGTCCTACACGAAAACATAAAGATGAATACTCTTTAACGTATCTTTTCAGTTTAAAGTTTACAGAAATGTTATATTATCTGTAAAATTAATTAGTTTATTTATTTAAGTGTAGGAAGGATGATCTCTCATCTTATGTGTCGCCACTGCTTTAAATAATAAAACCAATCTAAAAAGTAATAGGTAAAACTGGCAAAGAAAGGGACCCATGCTACGTTCATTGGCCTAAGACTAGCTTGTGGCGTAAGAAAAAATTGTAGAAAGATCAGTCTTGAGAAGGTAGGTTAAAAACACTTAACAGTTTGAACCTAAAAGGGAAAGCTGTAGCAGTCATTGCACCGACCTAATCAAAAAATCTTTAGGTATATGTAACTTTAATGAATGCGTTCGACCAAACCCAAACGGAAGGTCTTGAGTTTCATAACTGGTCAGGGACCATGTAAGAGACATGGAAATACACTGGTTTAATTCACGGCAGCTTGAAATAGAGACTGTGAGATCAAGACAAGGAAACAGCAGAACACATACTTTAGAAGTTGGAAGTAATGGAGCGAAGGAGATTTCTGATCCGTAGTCCCTTATTTTTGTTGTTGTTTTTTAAAAGAGAAAAAACCTCTTGGTCATCTTCGCCTTATAAAAATAGGAAGGAAAGAAGAGAGTTAAAATAAAGACCCCCTAGCCCTCGAATACTCTAATAACATTAGGGTCGGAAGCGAACAAGGGTTGGCCAAGAGAGACCCGATAGAAAAGATGAAAGAGGTGGATCTAACACAAGACTACATAAAAAAGGTGTAATTCAAGCTATGATTATCCAAGAAAGTTTATGAATAACTAGGATTAAGAAAGTACTTAAAAATACTTTTAGGTGAGGTGCTGGGAGCGTAAGACCTATTCAGCATTTATGTAAAATAATAGGTAACATATTTTTCGAGATAAAAAGCTTACGTGAAATCGCTGTCGAAAAATCCACTGAAACTAAGTAATCCTATATGATGACAGATGGGTTACTAAAATGCATTTATTTCTCAGCTGATCATTAACTTCTTGTTTAACTGGTGACAAGCGCTTTCACGATTACAAGCACTATTGTAAAATAAATTAAATTATAATTAAGTATTGCATGGTCATGTCCTTTGTATGTGTTTCGAAGGTCTATTAGTCGTGGTCCTGTCCTCATTGTATTGTTCTTTCTGTCCAAATCATTGGTGTCCAAGATAGGATTGTAATGACGTAAGGATTGTTATGACTACTTCATAAAATTTTGAAAGGGTTGTCTTAGGAAGACACGACAATTATTGGAACGTATGAAAGAAAATAAATAAGACGGTTTATTAGATAAGGTGGTATTGCTGATTACTGGGTCATTTCATTGGGAAATTGACTACTAAAGATGTCTCTTGATGCTGTTGACTTTTAGTTGTTCATTATGCTCTTTTCAAGAAATAGTTTTTTCGCCCAGTGTTTTTGATGCGCAAATTGTACGGTATACATTAGTTTTTCCATGTTGTTTAATGACGAAAAACTTCTCGGTCATTAATGCGTTATAAAAATAGAAGAAACTAGTATAACGGGTACTTTGTGGTTTTTTTTTTATTTATGGGCTGTAAATGCCTCCTTCAGAGGCCTCACCGGCGTCGACCTAGCGATCTTTTGCCACCCCAATTTCCTTCCTACACCCATTCAGTAATACCCGTCATCCTTATGAAGGAACAGATACTACCTATAGGGTTGTCTAGGATGGTTTCCATCTCTTTCCCCGGAGGGCCTAGAGAGTATAGCCTGGCTCGTCCTAACGCCTCACACTCTAAAAGAATGTGTTCTGCGGACTCTTCAGCCAAACCACATTTCCTGCAAGTATTATCTGCAGGAATCCCTATCCTGTGTAGGTGTTTTCTGAGGTGACAGTGGCTCGTTAAGAGCCCAACCACCCACCTCATGTTATCCCTTCTGAGAGAGATGAGTTGTTCAGCATGTTTCTTACTTGGTCTAAATAACCGTTTAGCAAGTCTACTAGTGGTTGAATTCGTCCAGGCCCTGTTCATCCCCTCCCGTATCCACGTATCAACCGCTGCCCTGGCATGTCCATAGGAGATCCCGAACACCGGTTCCGGACTCACGAAAGGGGATTACTTTGTGGTTACCACCAATATAGCTAATTGTGGCCTATCTTAGACATCAGGTCCGTGAATCTCTCGACACGAACAACGATTACAATACTCGTATACCTTCGTGGCATATCGGAGTGATTCGGTCCCATTGCCCAACTTACCAGCTTGCGGTGTACGGCTACCATTCTGGGATGGTATGGTATAATTTTGGGAATAAGTGTGGGTGTTGGTGGATTTGGTAAGCGTCTGGGCCCTTAAATTAATTAGCCATTATTCCAATTAACACTCCAGGTCACCGAGACACTAAGCCAGTTTATAATGAGTTTAAACAATTAATTATTATACCTAAAATACTAATCTAGTTTGCTTAGGTATTAACAATTTGTTAAGGAGAAATGAGTCTGGTTCAAAGATAACGTAACCGCTGTCGGTCATATCTATCTCCGATACAATTAGGGTAAAGTTCGCGAGCATTTAATCATCAATATTCCTGGAGGTTTTTAGACAGGTTTAAATGGTCTTAACTGACCATTGTTCAGGATAATATGGTTCTTTAAAGTTTAATCGATAGCCAGTAAAATAATTGCGACTATTCGATTCCGCTGGCTGACACACACTGTGCTGCTCGCAAGGACCATCTCCTTGAGCAAGGCAAATGAATCACCGCTGTCAATATCCTGCCGCGATAATAATTAGAATTGTGGCTAAATGCCCAAGTTAAATGGGATCGCTTCACAAGAGTTTTAATAGTCTTAGTCTTAGAACTCTATAGTGGTGTAAGTGTCGGAAGAGAACAATAATTGGTCAAGAAAGACCTGATTAGGTGAGATGAAAGAAAGGATTCTGACCCAAAACTATATGAAGAAAGTGTAAATTCACCTAGGCTTCCTCACACCAGTACTAACTTTTAATGAGTCTCTGAGAGATATATAAGTTTAAATAAGATCACTTCAGATAAAGATGTGAAAAATGTTATAAATTCACTGTTAAAAAACAGCCATTTTTAATATGACAAAAATAGGTTTTCAAAAAATTTTAAAAATCGTTGTGCAAATGAAATTATGTATAAACATTGTATGGACTATATAATTGAAGAAAACTAAAAAATCCTTCGCCCAGTCCGAATTTTATCCTTCTCCTTTGGAGGAGAGGAGGGTCGAACCCGTATTTTTTCTTTAACTCTTTAAAGATGCATGTTATTTTTAAAATGTCAAAGCTTCGAATTTTTAGAACGTAAACAAGTTTTCTTCAATCAAAATTGACCGAATACTTTCAAGAAAGCTTCCCTAATTCGAATTTTACAACTTTTTGTAGAACATAAAATTGTGTATAATTGCTCAAATATTATGTTTTACTACTTTTGTGAAAACGGAGCCATTAGAGCTAAAAAAAATGTTAGGCCACTTTTTGTGTTTCAAAACATTTTTGTTGATGTTTTATAATAAAAATGTCCTGATTTTTCTAGACTACTGTAAGTCTATGTGAAATTTGGTCTACTCTACTATTTTTTGTTTACATGGTATATTTTGATACTGTTTTTCTCGTACTTCTTGTCAGATGGAGATTAAAGTTCGTGTTTAAAAAACTCTGCTCTGTCTTGTATAATGTCACGTTCTGAGATTGTTATGGAAAATAATGACCGCGTTATTTTTACACGTTTGGTATGAGTAATATGCCAGATTAAAGGTATTCTTCTTCTTCTTTTGGGCGGAGTAACTATCTTGCACGTCAGCCACAAGGACTTATTGCGGTCCCAAGTAAGGTGAGATGATGCTTACCCCTAGTCGTCCCCCAGAGACTATATGAACCTTAGAGTCTCTTTCTGACAAGGTTGTCTTGAGCAAATATCTATCCTTTTGTCAATGACCCAACGTCTCAGTTCTTTCCTGATCAAGAGTTTCACAATTCGAAGATCAGATTATTCATAGTTTCCTCATACAAACCACATTTGCTGCATGGTCCCAGTGAATATGTCCATCCTGTAGATATGTTTTTCCAGGTAGCCGTGCCCTGTCGTTAGGCCTATCATCTTTCTTATATTACACCTGCCCAATGAAAGAAGGTCAGAGGGGATAAGAAAGGAAACTTATTCATCCTTAATTCTGAGATATCCCTCCACCTCCTCTCAAGTGTTAATGACTCAGAAACTCTCTTGGATATGTCACAGAACGGTTCGAGTTCTATGAATTTTGCCGCTGACGCGTTGTTGCCCAGAACACTTATTCTCACTATATAATCCCAACCTCTTCAGGGACCCAACAAAATGTTACAATAATGAGGCCCGCAGTCGTGATTTGGTTTGAAACAATCCTAGACCTAAATTCGAATCCAGATCTTTCCAAACTATCTGAATGTCTCTGTATTGAAGGTCTTAATGAATCATATGAGTTACTAGAGCACTGTGGTGAATATACAATGAAAGAAAATTCGCCAAGAGTGTGTATTGTACCTCTGAAGATAACAACAGTGCTATTGAAGTGTAACATAAAGTAGAATAAACATAACTACACAGTCATTGTGTTGTTAGTGTTTTATTGTGGCTTTGGGGATTTTATTTTATTGTCTTAATGAATATACAGCACTATAATTATTAAAAAATAAAAAATAAATAAATAATAATAATAATAATTTAATGCATTTATCTAGAAATGGGAGTCACATAATAGTTAACATGGCATTGTTAATTTGAATAGGACGAAACTAAGATAGTGTCAAAAAATACAATTTCTTCAAATATACTCTTTTAATCTAACAAAGAATGGGATTGATCTTTAAACGGTACTAAATACCGTAACATTTTTGGAACTCAAGAATATTTCTACAAATCCAAGTACCTATAGGCTATATATTTTTTAATTGGTAGAAAGTCGACGTCAAATATTTGTTAACCCGAGATCACTACTCTAGGGATTTTTTTTCCGCTGTAGATTTATGTTGGTACACGTGACAGTATTCTAGCTCCACTAGTTTTTTATTCCTACTTCCTACAGCTCCACCCCTCAATAGTCAAAACTTGTATAGTCACTAATACAGAACCAGTTACCAAACAATTAATGATTGTTATAAATTCCAATCACGTAAAATATAATCCAGGAATATTAAAAAAATATAAACTTTCGACTAATTTGATTTTCTATTTGACTTGATTCGCTCAAAACCCAGGATTGTTATAGTAACACCAATAAGTTCAGTTTTTAGCCCATAAAAGGTGAACATGTGCTCTCTTGTAAAAGTGTAGCTTGACTTTTCTTTGTCTGCATTTGCTCAAAACCCACGATTTAAAAAATTGTACCTTCAAGAGCAGTTTTTAGTCTATAAATGGTTAAGCTACCTCAGCGTAAATTGGTGATGGTTTCTACGTAATTCTCTTCGTGGAATTTGAAATTTCGTTTTAACTGGATTTAATAAAAACCCAAAATGTTAAAACAACGCCATTTTGAAACGGTTAAGTGAAAAGTTATCAAATTTTTTGGTACACTACAAACTAATAGAAAAGAACTAGAGTTGGTCAAGAGAAAAAATACAAAACTATTTAGTTTGACATTCAAAACGGAAACTTCTTTGTCTCCTATAAAGTTAACGGTTTTTGCGATATTCAAGTTTAAAATTTTAACTCCCGCCATTTAAAAAAAATACAAAAAACCAAAACGTGGTTTTTGGTACATTGGTAAAAAGTCACATAAAAAATATGTACACTAAATTTGGACTTGATATCTAAAAATGTATTGGTTTTTTGTACAAAACACAAAATGGCGGACAGACAGACAAATCAGTTGGTTTCAAACCAATTAAAGCTGTTTACCTCTGTTTACTTTAACCTCAGGAACAATCCCCTAAAACATCTGATGAGTTCGAAAACACCCTGTATAAATTAATATGTAGGTCTATATTATTTACTCTAGGTTTCAAATTGTATTCTTCAATTTTGTATTGTTATACAGTAGTATGTAATAATTTGTGTTTACTTTATAAACTGCTTTAGATTAACAGTGTTTAATTTTATCATACAGATTGTACAAGAATAATGAACACGCTGTATTTTAACATAAACGTTGGAAAGAAGACAACATCTGTAAGTAAAAATTATGTTCAGTTATCTTAACATATTTCCAAGTTTAACATAGCCTTATTATTTATATTTGTCGACGCGTTTCGAAGTTCCTCCATCTTCTATAACTACTTTTGTACTGGATACGTTCGTTAAGGACTCGCGTCTATATATACAGCTTTGCCACCTCCCCTACCACCAGGCTCCGCCTCCAGTGTTATTTGCTTTGGTGGATTTACTAACTTATATTTATTTTTTAACAATTTTAGGTTTTGGAACATTACTTCTGTTTGGTTATAAATTTGCTCGTTAATAATTTTTCTCAATTCACCTTTAGCTTAAAAATGACCGATTTTCCATTATATTTAAAACGTTAACTTTACAACAAGTTTACAAGAGAGAAAATATTTTCACCCTTTAACGACAAACAAAAGGTATGTTTTATTTTGTCTAAGGTCAGTTCGGTAGTTCTCAATGAAATTGTAAAAGTAAACCAAGAAGCAGTCTTTGAAAAATATATCTTTTTTACTAATTATTTCAGAATAGTAATATTTGTTCTACTTCCTTTTGCACACGGGTTTGGGTCTTTTATTTTTACATTTTACAAAAATTTGAACGAAATCTGTGGAGGTGATTTTGAGAAATTACGAATTTTATAACAGACGGCTGATATCTTGTTTTTTGGTTTTTTTACCGATTACTCAACAATCGGCATTTTTAAAAGATGGCCCCCTTTGTTTGGGTTCTTTGAAGTTGAGAAAATAATAAACAATTAATAAATATATTTTCTAACTAAGAGTACACTAATAAAACATACTTGTGTTATCTAAGTCGAGAGATGAATAAATTATTCAGTTCCTCATGTTTATGGTATGATAGTTAATTTTAAGATAAATGTAATCTTCAAATACTTGTTACGTTTGATAAAATACACAATAACAAATACTATGACATATTCAACACATTATATAAACGGTGCATAAACGTTGCACTAACTTTGTCACATACCCACCCACAAAAAAATATAATGGGTCTTCCAAAAATAGGTTAAAATTTATTTATTGTCTAAACCCCGAGAAAAACTATTTATTGTATACAGATATAATTTAAACTAATTATATGTTATTTGTTGACTAATTTCAAACTCAGGAATCTAGTGGGTGGTAAACTTGTAACAGTTTACAATTAATTGATTTTCTTTTATTCTATTATGACTTTACCTTTACTAATATAACCCGTGTTAATTCGTACTCGCAACGGTTTGAGGGACGGACTGTGGAGTGTTAAGTTGCGTATAAAAAACCTTGTTAGTTTGAAACCACCGGGTCCGTGAGGGCATCAAGAGATGAAACAGCTGTTGTTGAAGTTTCAAATGAAAACACAGTTTTGTCAAATAACCTTGAATACAGAAAATGTAGCGTCAAGCAAATTGCACAAAACCTTGATATTTGTCAGAAAAAAATATGCAAGATAGCAACTGAAAGTGTATCTCTATGAAATAAAATTGAAATTTGAACTCAAAGAAACATAATCCTGTGACTTGATTTTACTTAACAAGCATTAGCTAAAATTTGGTTAAACGAAGTTTGGCTTGAAAAAATCTGTTGGACTGATGATGAAGGACTTTATCATGTAAATGGATCTGTCAATGCTTATATGAGGTTCTCTTCAAATTTTGTTGTTGAGACTTTTTTTTTAGAGGTTCAAAACAATATAGTGTCCCCTAAAATAATAACAATAACAGAATAACGTTATTTGAAGTTGCTACTTGATAAGGTAATACCAGAATTGCAACAGCATGATATTTATGCACGATTAAGCACCTCCACACATTTACAACCCAATAAAAGGTTATTTATCTGGAATCTTTAATAATCCTGTAATAGGTAAGCAATAGGACCTCTGCCCCCGAGGTCTCCAGACATAAGCTCAATGGATTTTTGGCTGTGGATGTTTTTAAAGGATCGAGTGTACCGTACAAAACCAGCAACTGTTGAAGAACGGAAAGAAATAATGATTCAAAACGTAACTGAGATGTCAACACGTTAAGAAATGTCGCGCATAGCATAGAGAAAAAAACTACAACTGAGCATGCTACATGATAAGGTAATATCAGAACTGAAACAGTATGGTATTGAAAACATGGTATTTATGCACCAAGGAGCACCTACACACACTTACAACCCAATAAAAGGTTATTTATCTGGAATCATTGATAATCCTCATAGGTAGGAAATGTCCTGTATCCTGGCCCCCGCTGTCTTCAGACATAGCTTATTTCAATGGATTTTTTTTACTGTGGGGTTTTTATTAAAGAATCCAGTGTTGCATACAAAACCAGCAACTGAAAGAAGTAGTTATTCAAAATGTAGCCGAGAGAAATGTTGAGAAATACCGTGCATAGAATAGAGGAATTATTAGGTCTACTGCTGCACCAGGATGAGAACTGCTGCCACTTGGAACACCCACCCGTCTTAATAACACTAACAAATAAGAATTTCCTTAATTTAAGGGGTTTTTTTTATTAAAGTCCATTTAATTCCAAAGGTATTTATACAATTTATTTTGTTATATGTTAAAAAAAAAAAAAAACTCAATTAAAGTTGTAACTTACTTTTGAAAG
This sequence comes from Aphrophora alni, assembly GCA_963513935.1. NCBI lineage: Eukaryota > Metazoa > Arthropoda > Insecta > Hemiptera > Aphrophoridae > Aphrophora > Aphrophora alni. The sequence continues at coordinate 88,791,938 of OY740774.1, read as the reverse complement.
ACTAGGATATTACTCACCATCAACCAAAAATGTTTCTTACTACTCATAAACTTCAATGTACGTGATAAAGATAAATGTGATTCTCTTTTTTACCGAGTTTCCTCCAGAGTATTTCTTATAGGAGATAAATTGGTGTAGATGGGTCTCTTTCATTAATTTAGTTTTAATTCAATATTTTGATCAATTTTGAATATACAAACCAAACCAAAGATAAATAAATTGGTTCTACACTTGGACACTGTTTTTAAACTCGTTTAAAGGTTAAATTGTATTCTATTAAAATCAAATTGTTAATGAAAATTTTGTGGTTTTCGTTTTTACCGTCAATTCCAAAAGCAAAATTTATGGAAAGTTTAGCTAGGTCCTTAGGGAAACATTTGAGACAAATCTATACTTATTTAATAGACTTGAGGTTTTTCTATGAGTAGAACTCCTACAATTTTTAACCGATTTTGACGTTTTGAGTTGTTGGAAAGGGTTTAGCCTGAAGTTCTTTTCTACCAAATTTCAAAAAGATATGAGGAAAAGTAAAAGAGATGAAAGTTTTTACCATTAACCCTATGCTAATTTTGTTTAAGGAATTTTTAAACATATGGCTGTAATTTATAAAAATTTGTAATTAAAAATATCTGGATTTATATTAAAAATTTGTTCTTACATATAAACATACGTTTTAAACTACACCAATCAATAATATCCGCTGTTATTAATTTAAACAAAAATAATTTAAAGCAAACTAAACAAAAGTGTTGTTATTTGTTAAAGAAGTTATGATTATTTGATTTAACAAAGTATAATATCAGTTTCTTTTGAATGGGTATTTTTTTTTTAAAGTTTCTTAATAGATTTTGCAATGTCTTTTTTCCATAAAGTTTTTTGTATTCATTGAACTGTTTCTAATTGTACTTTTAATAGTAACAATGCCTCCAGTTAGAGGAAACAGAAACTTATACAGAAGGCGTGTTATCACAGCAACTACATGAGAATTATGCGCGGACTTAACAATGAGGAAACAAACATTGATTCGTATAAACGAGCACTAAGGATGCCAGCCGAAGTTATACCATTAATTGGACCAATGAATGAACGCTTAAAATCAATTAACTACTGTGTTTAATTTAAACAAAAGGGCACTAATTTAATAAAATTCGTTAAGAGTTGATTTTAATAGATTCGAAACGTTGTATTTTGGTTTAATAGAAGATTTACCCCTTCCAACTTCTAATAATTAAAAAAAATGGGGTTTTCTCTAGATACTAATCAATTATACCTGGTTACAAAATTTCATGAAAATCGAATCATCTGTTTGCGTTTTAGCTCACACACTAGCTAATAGGCAAATAAAAACAAACTGATAACATTAGATATAAACATATATTTCACTTGGGAGGCCTAGATTTCTCCAAAAATCACAAAACGTTGTTAAAACATGGTTGAATATCTAAAGTACTAATATTTTCACCAAAACATTTAATATACTTTGTATAAGTACGTAAATCATCAATAAAAACATTATTCTTAAATTTTAAAAAAGCGTGTAAATGTTTACTTACTGATGAAGTTTTATCACAATCCTCTACAGAAATACAATAACTCTCCAAATCAATAAAACACTTTTTACGTTTTGAAAGTAATGAAACGATTAAAAAATAAATGGGACATGGAATTTGTTAAATTTCATTTCGCCATACAGTATTAAATTAGAAAAACGTACATTTAATTAAAGCACTTTTGTAAATTTGTATATACGTAAAATTTATTCAAAAAAATAATTTGGGTATAAATTTTAGCTAATAAATAAAAATCAGAGTGGATTTTAAAACGCTACTGAACACTGTTGTAGTAAATATAAATATTTAGGAATTTCCTTGAGCTTTAAAAAAAAACAAAAAAACAAATTCTATTTAATTAAAAATCTATCAATGATACATGAACTTTCACAATTATCCATACCAAAAGAGCAAAAAAATTAACATTGTAAGAAATATAATTCACTTTTGTAATATGATACAGAAATGTTAATGACAGCGGCTAAGGTAATGTTTTGCATTACTAAACTAATCTGTAATATGCAAATATAGAAAGACAACCGATTTTAACTGATTTTCCTATGAGACTAGTCCAATGCGAATAACATGATTTTAAACATAGTGTCACTATTTGTTATTTATTGAGTAATGTTTTTAAATTCTTCTACTCACACTTGGATGTATGAATCACTAATGGAACATAATGTGGACTCGAGTTTGGACTATGAATAATACAAACAGTTTAACTAATTAGGTTGACGACAGCAGTGTAATTATCTCCCTAGAAGACAAATAGAGGACAGTGATTGCTTGAAATTAATTATTGTTTCATTTTTTCTTAAAATTTTGCGCATTATCCAAAAAAATAAAATTTACGTCTGTAACTTGCACGATAAAAAAAAAAAGAAGATTTTACAATGAGGTTAGTCCAGTAGGTGACTTACGCCGGTCACCAGGGCCAAGTATAATCACCTGTGTTTGTGCGAGTGAAAACACTGTGAGTGTTAGTGAGGCAACACTTCCGCCAGCAGTCTTCGGTCGTTTACAAACTACAGGTTGTACTTGAAAAATCATTCATTTGGTATTTCAAGGGCTGTTACAGCAGATGATTGTTATTATTGTACCGTCTAACATATAGGTATACTATTATCAAATGGGATTGTGGCTGGACGAAGGATCGCTTCACTCTCTACAAGTGCAGAGGATTAGGGTGTCCGGTGACATGATGTCCAGTATGAGTCACCTACTGGTCTTCCCTTGATAAAACTTTAATTTATATTATTTGATATTTGAAAATAAAATCTATAAAATATTTTTTCTACACATAACTACAAGAAATATATATATATATATATATATATATATATATATATATATTTTGACATATAGCCCAAAATCAACTATGTTTGCTACAAAATGAGTGACTGTATGATGACTAATAAGTGTGAATCACTATGTCCCTTCCAATTTTACTCAAACAATGACTTATCCAGTAACATCTTAAAGTGTTGCTTATATGAGCAAATGTTAAATTTACAAAAAATAAATTGTGTAAATGCCAATATTACCGTTTTAATACATATTTATTGATACACAGCTTATCACAATGTAAATAATAAACTACAAATTGTGTTTTATTATATATTGCTCCTATAATGTTATTATTTCCTGTTATTATTATATTCTGCTCCTTTCTTTCATTAAAATTGAAAAGTACATATTTTTCGTAAACAAGATATAAGATAGGCCTATTGTTGTTTATTCACACTTATTAGTCATCATACTGTTATTCATTTTGTAGCAAACATTGTTGATTTTTGACTCTATTAAAGTAAATTATACATTGTATAATTTGTTGATTTTTGACTCTATTTCGTCTGATTTTTCTTGTAATGAAGTGTAGAATAAAAATATATACACATTTTATTTTAAAATATCAAATTAAATAAATGATAATTTAATAAAGTGAAGCACAATAGGTAACTCATGGCCCAAGGCAAGTCCTAATAATCTGCGAGCCTGTGTGTGATGGCGCGTGCGTTAGAGTGAGGTGACCCTTCGTTCTGCCGAATTCCCCGTTTGATAATAGTAACTTATATAAAAAGTTATTTGATGGATCAAAAAAACTGATGTTATATCTCAAAACAAATAAAATTTGCTAATTAACAACATACATGGAGCTTTTATAACAAAAATAATTTCTCAAAATAAACACAACAGATTTTATTCAAACTTTGGTGAAATGTAAAGTTTAATACCACTAATACCAAATAAAAGAAAAATTCGGGTCAGGATTTTTCCCCTTGTTTTTTAATGGCGAATACCTTCTCGGGTATAATCACCTTATTACAAAAAGTAGGAAAGGAACATAAAATAAAGATTTCTAGACCTCAAACACTCAACGTCAGGGTTGTAAGGGAACAATAGTTGATCAAGAGAGACCTGACAGAAAAGATGAAAAAGTTGGATCTAAGCCAACGCTACTTGAAAATAAAGTGAAGGATCCTTCGGGATTGGCACAACCGTACTCATTATAAGCAATGACTACATAAATACTATAAGACACGACATGGCCATGTTAAATATTCTACGCTTATTCTTGAGTTGACCAATACCCGCTAGGTCGCTCTGCTAGAAAATCTGAAGTTGATGTGACTGGCGCTAGGTGGCTCTACGGTCAAACAATGTTTCAGGCGGGTAAGAGAAAACGCACTGATGCCACATATGGGACCAGAGATGCGAGGGAAGGTCGAGAATCGCTTATCTCAGAGCACGAACTGACAACACTGACTATGCTGACGGAAGTAAGTGAGAAGGTTTGTGAGAGAGAGGTCAACAGTTGTACAGTCTCAACCAAGTGGGATGCGTACAGTCAAGCACCTGCTGCTAGCGCTTTCTGATAGCTGTGTGTCAAACTTGTGACGAACAGCACCCGTAAAGCGTAGACTATTTCCCTATCCTATGTCGTGTCTTATAGTATTTATGTAGTCATTGTTATAAGTGAGCCCTTGCTAGATGGTTCAGAAACTATTAGCAAAAAACGAAAAACAATCTAGACCCCCACCATTTAAAACTCGATCACAATCAAATACTTTTTACGATTAACACAGTTTATGACTCAAACGTAGCAAGTTTGGGTCTATTTAAATAAACATCTTTTAATATATTTTGTTCATAAATTTCTTTACTAACTACTTCTTTCCATACTAACTTATTTCTCATATGTAATATATAGCAAAATATCAGTAATATATTGTTTACTATGCATAATTACAACAGAGACATTTTGTAAGAGGTGTTACCAATATTATTTTTTGTTTTGTGGATGGGTATGTGAGAAAGTTAGTGCAATGATTTAGAGTAATTTATTATCTTCAACAGAATATTATATTACTGCAAACTTTGTACAACAGTCTAGCCAAACACCGTATCAGTTCTTTCAACAGATAATAGTTTTAATCTTTTAGCGTGTTAGTTTACTGTTTTATATCATACCAGTTTAATAATAATTGATGAGAGTATCAGCTATCACAAGCCTTATCTTGTGGACATTGTTCCGGGGGGGGGGGGGTAACGAGGTCATTTGGTATTTTATTTGTTGGGCAGTTACTGCCAAATGGTCTAACAATCTTAATGTCATTTAGTATTTAGGTTCTTTACAACAAGGTTGTTACTGTGTAGGATAAGTAAAACATTTTGACTGATCTTAACGTTTCATGGCCTCAGAAAACCTAAATTGTAATGTTCGACAAGTCTTTCTCGTCCGTCTGTGTAAGCACGATAGCGGCCACAAAAATGAAGATATGGACATAAAATTTGGTATAGGAGACTATTGAAACTCAGAAAAATATAATCAAAAAGTCAACTATATGGAGTCCAGTAGTTAGGGTGAGCTATTTGAGGGGCAGATCTTCCTTTATGTTGAGCTCAAACAGAAGATTGTTTTTATTCTTGTTTTGGAGGTTCAGGGGATTTCAAAATGGACAAACCTGCGAAAAAAATCCATATTTAAGCTTCTCACATAACTTTCTTTCCTAACATAAAATACAGACATATTTGTGAGAAAATCAGATTTAATTAGATCCTAAGTAAAACCAAAATGTCTGCTAATTTAATAATCGCAGTTCCTTTTATCTATCATTGGACGGCGTAATTTGATAAGAAATGCATCCAATGTGTAATGCAGACTGAGGATAGGAGTGGAGGAGGCGCGCATTTCTAGTTTTCAGAGCCCCAGATATTAAAACAAATACCCAAATTATCTAATCAAACTATCTTTTTTATAGAAGGTTATACATTTTAAAGTTTTCCTTCTTTGGTATGCCTAACCTATTTCATTATTTTATCACTGCTCTGGTTGTGATAAACTTTTGCTCCTAATAAATTTCTTTGAACGTTGATTTGTTATGAAATAATAAACTTTTTTTGCTTTAATCTTAAGTTCATAGAACTTACAGATGGCTACATGGATTTTCATCTTGACGTTGCTGTCTAGAATTTGTTTAGCTTCTGAAATCAGTGACGAGTCGTAGATGAGTAGCCTATAGAAAATACCCAGAAGTATAGGGTAAGTTTGTTAATTGTCATAAATTTCGACATCCGTTTTTTGACTATCCTCTTCGTGGCCTCAGGAAATTGAAAAAGACATTTTCGACATGCCGTCCGTCCGTCGTCGTTGTCGTCAATATGTAAGTTCGATACCGACCACAAAATAAAGCTAGTACTATGAAAGTTGCTCTAGGTGACTTGGTGTGCTCATATAGAACAATTTTTAAATTCATAAAATCTAATTGAAATTGTCAAAATGGTATATAAAAAGTTTTTATACATATCCAGTGCATTCAACTTATAACGCACAAATTTGCAGATTACAATCCTGCATGTAATGGTACAAACCTCACATCTCTAGGACAACAAATAGCCAAGTTATTTTCACTAATATAATTTATACTTATATATTTATATATTTTTTAGGTTAAACCGTACCTTAAGCCGTCACAGTTCTTATTGTTGTCTCGTTGGAGTACAGGTTTCGAAGAATTCCATTATCCATTATCAAGTCACATAACCGTTGAAAACCTTGTTAGTTTGATCGAAGAGAAATGCTAGCTGCCCAGCAGACTTGATAATGGAGAGAGGAATTCTCCGAAACCTGTATTCCATCGAGACCTTAATAAAAACTGTGACTGCTTAAGGTATGTTTTACCTCAAAACGTATATAAATATATATACATTATATATCGTATATACAGCTTCAAGCCTGTCATGGTCGAGATATTAACAAGAGCGAAGCGAGTGGAGAATTTTTAATATATACAGATCTACGAACCCATTAGAGTCTACCTGACGTCTAGACAATAATGATAGATAATTAGGAAGTTCAGAAAACCTGTGTAACAACTGTTTTAAACAAACTTACTCTGCTGGATAAGAGACCAACTTTAGTGGTTTACTTTTAGATGATCTGCTTGTATTACATTGTATGTTGAGGCTAGACAAGCCTGAATACACTCAATACAACAATTTTAAAGTAGGACCTAAAACATAAATGATTTTGATTATCTAACCACACATGTTAAACTCCTCCATCTAACGAGGTACTGTACATAAAAACATCCATTATGTCCCTGAACTTTTTAAAGGTTCTTCAAGGCAATTACGATGTTTTTATTAAATCAGCTTTTGTATCTTACCTTAGCTCAGAATAACCAATTCTTAGACAATTTGATTTCTACAGTGTAGCGTCGCCTTTTTTAAGGTAAAAAATGAGCGATTTTAATGAAACATTACCATCAGATATTGAAGAATTAGCTTCCAAAGCTGTTAAAAGTTTGTTGTTCGAAAAGTCTAAAAACGATTTGAAAAAACAATTTGTATTTATACATTTGGTGAGGATAGATAAAATTGTACCCCCACCCCTGGAGTAGTATTGCTTCATTATAGCTTTCATCTATCAAAGCACTCGCTGCTTAACCACAACACTCAACCTATAATGAAATTCATAGCCTACTACTGTGTGGACGTAAATAACTATTAAATACACTTCCTATAGAAAATTATATTTTTATCCCAAAATGAAGGAAAAAATCAAAAACACTGACTAAAATATTAAATCCAATTTTTCATATGCCGTAGATTCTAAACGGTCGAGGTTATCAAAAAATACACAAAATTACACCAAAAACATCATAAGATACAAAATCATGGTGTTGATGTTTAAAAAGATTTCCCGCCATATGGGATAATGGTGGTGATTTTTTTTAAAATTTGGATAGTATAATTTCAAATCCCATAGAAAAGAAGTTAAATGTGAGGTGTTTCTGGACAACAAAATAAAGAAATTAGTTGATACTTACCCAGCCCCATCACACAATGTAATACAAGCAGATCCTCTTTATATAATATCCAAAAGTAAGTTCCTTGAGCAGTGAAGAAAATCTTTAATTATATTGGTAGATTAAGGGATCTTATTCAGCAGGGTAAGTTTGTATAAAACAGTTGCTACACAGGTTGTCTGAACTTCGTAAATGTCTATACCACGACAAGCTACTTCAGGCAATGACTACATAAATACTATAAGACACGACATGGCCATGTTAAATATTCTACGCTCATTCTTGAGTTGTCCAATACCCGCTAGGTCGCTCTGCTAGAGAATCTGAAGTTGATGTGACTGGCGCTAGGTGGCTCTACGGTCAAACAATGTTTCAGGCGGGTAAGAGAAAACGCACTGATGCCACATATGGGACCATAGATGCGAGGGAAGGTCGAGAATCGCTTATCTCAGCGCACGAACTGACAACACTGACTATGCTGACGGAAGTAAGTGAGAAGGTTTGTGAGAGAGAGGTCAACAGTTGTACAGTCTCAACCAAGTGGGATGCGTACAGTCAAGCACCTGCTGCTAGCGCTTTCTGATAGCTGTGTGTCAAACTTGTGACGAACAGCACCCGTAAAGCGTAGACTATTTCCCTATCCTATGTCGTGTCTTATAGTATTTATGTAGTCATTGCTTCAGGTTAGCTACAGTGCCTTCACTCGTGTCAGTGTCTCCGTCCAGGAGGTCCTCGTAAGCTGTGAAAAGTCTTGTCGGAGACTCTGCCCTGCAAGATATAGTAACCATACGAATTTTCTTGGGAGGTCAGGATTCGTAATTACATTTTTGACAATAATATCCCTATTTTTCATCGTAGAAAGGTGGAGTTGGATACTATTAAATACAGAATTAAAATTTATCAAATTTAGTTTGATATAATATAGTTAATTACCTTTGTCTTAATTTCAATAGGATCCTATATTAAAACACTACAGTCTCTGCTACACCAAATTTCATAACCTTAAAAATTGCAGCCGTTCTATTGTCCTTACGTACAGAGACGACAACGACGGACGGACGGATGGTGTGTCGAAAATCACTTTTTCTGTTTCCTGATCCCATGAAGTGTTGAAATCAGTCATTAAACGGATGTCGAAACCCTATACTTCGTATGCCGAGTAAGTGAAATCCGCCTTCATCAAGACCGACAATATTGTCCAGTTATAAAGCAAAAAATTATGATAATCGGTCAGTTTTCGAGATACAAAGTTTGTTACATTTCTTTTACAACACTCTGCCAACAAATGGGTTTCTAAAATGTATGTATTTTCATTAAACAAAATACTACGCTGAATGCCCGTAAGCGAAACAAGTTTACTCTCGTATATGCAAATACTTTTTTATTGATACGTCCATTTCACTTTTTGATTGAAAACCGAAATGATATTTTGGTTCCTTTTTATTTGGTTTTCTGCATGGATGGAGTGGGGGAATGTTTGTGCAATGATTTTATACCGTTTAACGTTTGGAATATCAAAGGTATTTAACTGGCGTACTGTTATACCATTTACTAGTGTAATTATACAATTAGTGAGTTATAGCTCATATTTGTAAACTTAGAAGAGAATCAGGCGTCAGCATTAACTGACATTTCAAATGATGTACAACATTGGCAGTTTACCTCCAAAATTACCCTAAAACTACATTTTTTTTAAAAATTCGAATACCCACATTTAAAAAACGTTAAAATAGATCGAGCTGTATAACAAATGAAAGGTCTTTGAAAGACTAGATATTTTGTGTAATGAATAATAAAGAATATAATCGCTTTAGCAGGTAAAACAGATGTGAGAGAAAAACTCCACAAACTTGAAATTACAGACGAAGACTGCACAGATGGGAAACAATTTAGAGGACGAATTTTCATAATAAAGGTTCTAGTAGAAGCGAAACAAGAGTACAGTTACAAAAAAATGGATAGAAGATTTAAAAGGAACTACCACAGAATATAGTAAGAGAGATCTGGAGAGGAACAAAACGAAGAGAGTCGTGAGGAACGCGTTAAAAACAAATAAAACCGTGATATATGATTTTTAAGAAGAACCAAATAACACTGGACCAGCAATGGTTAATCTGACCGTCTGCTGGGTTAACAGCAACTCAAAATTATAATTATACTCTGTTCTCTTATAAAACTAAACTAAAATAATTACATAACGAAAAAAAAGGGGAAAAAAGAAGAAAAAATTAACAAAACTAAGAAAGAGGGTACAAGATACACAATATAATTTATTTAATTTACAGAAAAAAATAAAACAGAAAGATTTTTAAGTGAAAAAATAACCTGGTTTCTCAAAAAAAATAAATTCTATAATGAGATCCCATCAAAATTCCTACGCGTCGTTCCACGTAAGTAGGCTACCTAATCTTCACCAATCATGAAAGTGTCAAATTCAAATTTCATCATTTCCTTTTTTGAAATCAACATTTTTTTAACATATACCATAATCGCATTATTTGTAAAAAATGGACAGTTTCGTTTCCTTGAAAATTACAAAGAGAGCATACCGCATTTTGATCAAACAAGATTAATTTAACAGAATTAAAATCCAACGTTTTAAAACTGATGCCAAAATTATGGCAAAGGTAAGATCTGTTGCCCAGTTCAAGGTCTAACGCACCTTATACGTGATACTGCCTGAATGGACGGTTGCTTCCATTTATATTTGACAGACTTCAAAATAGAATTTTGTGTAATTCTTTTAATTCGTTTGTGGTTTCAAATGGCCGCCTAAATTAAATTTGATTAAAAGCGATTTAATAATTTGGACATGGAGTATTGCACAGGTGATAAGACAGACAGACATGATTTCAAAAACCATATTTTGGGTTTAGGTGAAGTCAAAACGAATATAGTTTAGATTTGTGCTATGGCTCAAAGAGAGGTAATTCTCCCTCCATATGGAAACTGACAGCTATGGTTTCGTTTTTTGTTAATTTAAAGCAAAATTTCGATTATTCCCAGTTTTCCATACTGATTTAAGTCAGTAACCTTTCATTTTCACCAAAATTTGAACGAAAGCAGTATAATTTTATGAAAGTGTATCTTTTATCGTCCGGAGTCAATCTTTTGATTTTCATTAAATAACTAACTATCGTGCGGGTTTTTAAATCGTGACTATTACGTTTTTTTAGTTTCCTTAGGAAGGCTACATTTAGGCAAAGTTTGGTAAAAATTTGAATTTTTTGTTTTGTTATTTACATGCAAAAAATCTCTCGACTTACAAAAAATCAGGGTCGAAAAAGAACAAGAGTTAGTGAAGAAAGGACCAGATAGGAAAGATGATAGAGAAGGTCATAAGCTAAGACTACGTGAAAAAAGAGTTCCATTCGGATTGCCAACTGCGTACTTCCTAAAGTGAGCCCTTGAGAAAAGCCATTCTCAGCATGAAATAAATTTAAAGGAAATAGTAAATTTGAGTATTTGGTCTTATAACAACTAACCAAAAATGTTGAGTTATCGAAAACTTAAAAATCACATCTTGGGATATGATTTATTAGTTAAAACAAACCAAAATTGGTTAACTCTTTCGGGCTGTGAAGTTACAGATATACAAAAATTACATTTTGGATTTAGGGAATCCTTAAAAAGAATATACCAACAAAAACGTGCAGTGTGGACTGATTTCCAACAACAGGTGTTCGTCATAGTGAGTATGGGTTTGTAAAATCCTAGGAGCTGGGTCAACATGTTTCCTTCAAGTAGTTCCTTCCCTTCAGTCTCTCTTGACCAACTCTTGTTCTTTTCCGACCCTGGCTTTATTAGAGTATGTCAGGGCAAAAGGTCTTTATACACAATTCTTCGTTTTGTTTTTAAAAGTCTATGATAACCAAGAGATTTCTCACCTTTTAAAACATTTGTTCGAAAACTCAAAATCTGAAGGTCGTTCTCGTCCAAAGTTTAAATTTCGATTTTTTTTCAAAACTGGTTTTACCGATTTCGTTCAATTTTTCTTGACAAATGAAGACAGTTATGATAATGAACCACTTTGGTTATTCTGGCCGTTTTATTTTACCAGCTGGAACCGCTCTGCGTTAAAACATAACACAATACTTTAAAACAGCTGTTCAGAAAACTTATACAGTGTCATTAACATTGTGCTAGACTTTCTTACACCTATCATTAAGGTGCAAAATTACTGCACTAACTTTCTAACACACATTCAACAAAACCAATTACTCTAAAAATTTGTGAAGGCTATATTAATATAGGTGAAAATGAAATCGTTTAATTTTAATTACCGAGTTTTTGTTAATGTATTTTGTATGAGATATCCAACAGGGACTCGTTTATAGTGAGTACGTGCATGACAATCCTGAGGTACCCTAACTGGATTCTACACCTTTTATCGTGTAGTCTTGTGTTAGATTTCACTTTCATCTTTCCTATGGGGTACTTCATTACCAACTCTTGTTCTTTTCCGACCCCGATGCTATTAGAGTCGAGGGCTAGGGGTTTTCTTTATTATCTTTTCTTATAAAGCGATGATGACCCAAAGGTATTTCGCCTTTATTAAGCAATAAGGGAAAAAATATTATGTTACGTTGGTACTACACTATCTACTTTAAACGTATTGGTCGTCGTCAATCCAAAAACGCCGGTTTTGGAGTTAATTCTAAAAATTATATGTCTATGGATCTATTACAAAAAGATCCAATTTCAGTCCTACAGATTTCGTTTAAATTATGGTGAAATGTGGAAATTAATGATAGACAAGAAAAAGAAAACTACATTTCACGAATAATTGGCATAAAACAAAACTAAACCTTGGAAAATCAATTTTTTTAAAAGCCACAGACAAAATAAAGTCTTGTACTTTGATTTTACACCTTCATTTACAGAAATGTTATTTCATTTTGATCTTCTATCCCACCTTTTTGGATTTTTATAAACGGTTATATGTCGTGAAATTCGTGTTTTTTTTCAAAAAGACAAGATTTTTTTGCCAAATTATATTTTTTTAAATATTTTTTACACTGGTATGTAAACAACTATTTTACTAAAAGAATGATAAACATTTTATTTAAAATGTTTTTTTTATTGCTAGTCAGATTTTTATTTCGTTCACTCCTGAAGATTACCGAAATTTGACCTTAAAACTGAAAATTAAGATTTTGACTGGACTATAATATTATTCTTTATTCTCTTACCTGACATCTAACGGCAACAGTTGTATTCTTTTCGGTATCAATTTAATAGTATCTAAACTAATAAAAAAAGACAATACAAACAAAAACACAAAATACACAAAATATGGCGTGAGTGAAAAGAAAATAAACAACGGAATGTAGAGTACAAACTTCTCAACTAACGGATCCATCGTACCGCACTGGAAGGCAAGTCGTAACAAACTGGTGTTATCAATTTAAAAGGCGGACGTTATCTTTCAATTACATTGCTGCCAACCGCTATTTAGGGAAACTTAAACTTCCCTACTCAATCCTCATGACAAGCAAATTATGTACTAAGTGTGATGATGGTATAATTACTGTAATTATGTGATACTTAAAGAGGTATAAAATATAATTTGTATGCATTGTTGCAAATCATGATTTAAAAAATAAAAACGGCTTTCTAATAATTAATAATAATTTTGCTTAATAATTTTTGTTAATTAATTAGATTGGTCTTCATAAATTTGTCTCCATTTGTTTGTATCAGGGTTAGGAATCCATTGTTTTTATGTAAGCTAAACAGTGATTGGTCAAAATATGTCAAGGTTTTGTTGATATACACTGATTGAAGCAGGGTTGATCGCTGTTTTGTTCGATAAGTATAACAGTTACAAAAAAAATTAAATAACTCCAGGATTTTTTGAATTAATGTTCAGCTCTAATGTTCTTATGGGAACCTTTATTTTTTTATTACGATTTTAAATAAAACACATGATTTTAGGATTTTTTTTATACTTTGGTATTCTTCGATATATATAACAGTTTAGTGCTCAAACATATATGATAGCATGAGCGCTCAAAGTTTTGAAAATACAAGGTTTAAGGCATTTTCAGAGGTCCATTTTCCGTACTAAAACACTCGAACTGAATTTAAACTTGAAACATAAATAGACTGTAATGTATAAAAAAAAATTAAAAAAGCAACATTTTACTTTTTTCTACTCACGTGGTAGGACTAGAAAACGGCAACATTTTAAACAAAAAATTATTATTTTTCTGGTTTAAAATAATGTTGACAATACATTATAATAATTAAGTTGTTAATTGATACTGTTTATTCCCTAAAATAGTAAAGTTGTTATCCAAATTTTACAATGTAAAGAAGTTTCGAAAAATTATATTCACATTTTTCGAAGAGACGATTTTACGGATTTCGTTTTATTGAACTTTTCTGGTAATTATCTAGAACACGTAGCCTACTGGCTTACAACAGTTTGTAATTATTAGGCTACTGGATGTATTTGAATAAGATATTATAGCTGAAACAAATGTATTAACAGTGCTTAATAATACTATTTGTCCTTAATTCACAAGGTATAATACATTTAGTAATAATAAAGAGATGGTGTAAGCCAATAGATGTTCTAGACAATTATCAAAAAATTATGATTTTTGCTTTCTATCGATAGGTTTGTTTTTCCTCAACCTACAGAACAAATAAAAATAACAGCAGTGTGATTACACCTTTAAACCTAGGTCTGGTTTAAATTACACCTGAATTTGACATTGAAAAATCGTCTAGCTGAAATTAAATGTTGAAATAATGGTGTGATTAGTATTTTACTATTTTTTGGAACACCCTATATAAGGGACTTCAGTTTCTATATGGCCTCTAAATTTTTGTATTAATTATTTAAATGCGAAAACCTATTCATCCATCGCCTTATTAAAAAAGGAAAGAACATAAAATAAAGACTTCCACCCCTCGAATACTTTAATAGCGTCGGTGTCAGAAGAGAACAAGAGTTGGTCAAGAGAGACCTGATAGGAAAGCTGAAAGACAACGTGTATAAGGTGTAGATGCAGCTAGGTTCTCGGGATTGCCATGCTCGTATTCACTATAAATGTGCCCCTGTCGGTAGATATTTTATAATAGAACCGGGATTTAAAGCATAATTTCATCAAAATCGTTAGAGTCGATTTTTAGAAAATCGTAATCTTGTGTTTTTATATGACAGCTACCTCGCAAATTTTCAGTTATAAAAAAGTTCCGAGATATGCCCAAAATAAGCTCATTTGATTAATATGGTCATGAATCACGTATATTTAGATGTAGGGCCTATTACTATATAATATAAATTATTCACGTATTTTAGATATAGGCTACCTTATAATTTTTCACCAGTTTCGATTTTTTCAGTACCTCCAATCAGGAGTTTAGTGTAATTTTACGACAAAAATATAATATCTTATTTTTCAATGTAACGAGTGAACGCATAGACCGATTTTTATTTTACTACGCCAAATCTCATTTTTCTCTTCCCTTCAAATTGATATACCAAGTCCTAAAAGTCCCACCCCTCCCCCCTATTATTTTTTTATTAATGGAAATAGAGAGATTTGCTTTGAGGAAAGTTTAGATAACCAAAGGAGGAGTTTTTTGAAGTATAAACATTTTCAACCCTTACTCCCAAAATGGGGTAGTTTGGGGGTAAATGAAGAATTTTAAACAGCAACACCTATTGAGTGATACCTCATTTTAAAGGCCTTTAAAAATAAGAATAATGACGTAAACTAGAGGTCTCTATGTTCATCCTATCCAACATAGCAACCAATCGAATTGTGAATTTTACGTTAATAATTTACACCGGAAATGTTCCGAAATGTACAACATGCTTTTGAGTCCAGAAGTAAATGGTAGCCATTTCGAGAACTTAATTTGAGCTAAAAAAAAACAAGGTAATGCTCTTACTATCATTTTACCAACATAGAGCAGTTTGTAATGTAATAATGTGAGTTTGTAGGAGAACATTCACAATTCGATTGGTCGCTATGTTGGATAGGATGAACTTAGAGACCTCTAGTTTACGTAATTATTCTTATTTTTCAAAGGGCTTTAAAATGAGGTATCACTCAATAGGGGTTGCTATTTAAAATTCCTGACTTACCCCTAAACTACCCCATTTTGGGAGTAAGGGTTGAAAATGTTGATACTTCAAAAAACTCCTCCTTTGGTTACCTAAACTTTCCCCAAAGCAAATCTGTCTATTTCCATTAAAAAAAAAAAAAAAAAAAAAAAAAAGGGGTGGGACTTTTAGGACACTTGGTATAACAAGCCATAGGTAGCCATTACAAGTTTTGGAGTTGGAGGTGGTTTTGTACAAATATATTTTAAGCTACCCTTATGGTTAAACAGATTCACAGTAAACATTATTTGAATACATTTTTCTGTTTAAAAAATAATTTGGGTGGGGAAAAATATCATCCAGTATGTGAGTAGATTAAAGTTGCTTATACCAAATTTCATTTCGTATCTTGATTTTAGTCCACTATCGTGTAACGACGACGAACGGACGGCATGTCGAGTTTCCTGAGCCCATGAAACCTGAAGATCACTCAAAACACGGATGTTGAATTTTTTGCGTATACTGGGTGAGTGAAAGTTTAGTCCGAGTGACTGGTTGGGAGGTTAGGTGTGTCACAATTAGTTGATTGAAATCAAACGAAGCGCCTTCATAATTATGATTAGGCTACCCATCGGAAGGATCCGTCTCAACAAATTAGTTACATAACTATTGAAACTTTAGCCATAGTGTGTACATCCTAGAAGGCTAGATTCAGCTTTAGTTTTATTGTAGTGGCATGCCGTTTACACGCTAGAAAGTAATAACATCGGCTTACCACTACATAAACTATTAGTGACAGTGAAAGTCGTAATTGCTACCGATTAGTAACAGGGATTTTAAAGCGTTCTAAAACAGTGATTTAACAGTGTTCTCTTAAACACCCTTAAACACTTATAATGCCAAAAAATTATAAGCATGACTAAAAAAGTGTCTTGGGATCACTGTAGCTATAAGATTTACATCAAACTTCAATTAGGGGACTTTGCATATTTTTTCTCTGTAATAAATAGTGTATTTGATTTTTTTTTTTAAATTTAATCGACATTGCCAATATGGCGGCTAACTTTAAAATTTCTTATAGAAGCCTCATTTTTACATTGAATATTAATTTTAAAGGGGATTTTAAGACTTTTTATCCCTGGCATTGTTTTATATTTTTACTCATTTATGGGATATAACCCCCTCCCCCTCGGGAATAATAATTAGCAACGAGATTTACCAGATTCCATAGACATTTAACTATACGATATGTTTAACAAAAAAAAACGAACAAATATTGATCACCGGTAGACTCGCCACTGAGGCGAGGACTGAAAACTACATCCTCAATATTGTATGTTTAAGACACTCTATAAACAATCTTTGCCAACCTAACTATAAGTCATGTGTCAAAGCGATTTAACGAGGATGCCTTTCGATGTCGCACACGACAATTAAATGTTTACAGAAATTTATAGATTACTATTTCCTTTGATAAAATAGTTTATTTATTTTTTTTACTTTCCATTATGTATGTAGTATAAGGAAAGTTATTATATGATGGATAAAAAAAAAATTTTTGTTGACATATCCGTTTTGTGGTCTATCGAATTCAAAAAAGTGTTTTTGAATGATGTCTGTCGTTATGGGCAATGCTTTACAAACCAAATACGTGGACCTTTGTTATGTGGGCATATTGTTATCATATCTTCTAAGGGGTTTTTCAATTTTTTAACTTGAAATTTGAGGAAGAAAAAAGACCTCCCAAACTAACATTTTCTCAAAATTGACTATAACAATTTTAATGAAATTTTGCTCAAGTGTCTACGGTCCCAAATAAAATATATTTCTAAAAATGCTGGTTCGTGAGTTATAGGTAAAAAACAAAAATTGGTCATGGGACTGTAATTTCTTAAAATGGACTCGATTTTGTTTGTCGTTAGGAAAGAAAAATATTTTGTCTCTTGTAAGTTTTTGTAAAGTTAACGGTTTTTGAGATATCTTTCGTTAAATATTTTAAATGGCCGCCATTTTGAAAATTATTAAAATAAAGTCTTGGTGTTTTTGGTACACTTGTAAAACGTAACATACTAAATTTGAACTCAATATCTTTACTATTTCTACAGTTATAATGTTTTTGAAAAAAACAAAATGGCGGATAGACGGGAAATGAAGAGGAATCCTACTGTGTGTTATTTGAGATTTTTTATTGGTTTTGATGTATATAAACCGAAAATGAATAGACAGTCCACCTTTTTCGTTACACCCTGTATATAATTTTGTTTTCAGAATTTTTTGATTGATACCTACCGAAATTATATTTTTAGGGACGATTAATTTGGGTTTTGTTGTGAGTGGGATAATTTGTGCAATGTTTTTTGTACCGGTTATTAAATAAAGATTGATCCTCACATCCTATGAAAATGTCTACGGGTTTAAATGATTCCATAATAAACTGTCTCGTATAAACAGTCTAATTAAGACTGACAGAATGTAATCAAGTAGGCCTAACACACTGGTCGGTATGAATGAAATGGTTCCAGTGCATGTAGGAACGGTGAAAGAAGTGATTGTTATCGACAAATAACAGCGATTGTGGTTTGGTGCAAATATACAATGACACTGGCGTTACTGCAATTGCTCAAACAATGGTCTAATTTCAATAAAATTTATATAAGCACTGACTAATTAAGATGTTTGAAAATATCTTTATATGTTTAATAAATAGGGTCTAAACTTCCTTAAACAGATCGTATTTGACGAAAATCGAGCTGTCAAGGTTGAATTTAGTTTTTTATCAATTATTATTGTCTTAATATTTGTTTACTTACTATTTTTCACACACGTTTAGGTCATTAATCTTTTCATTTCACTAAAATATGAACGAAATCGGGTAAACCGTCCGCCCAATGATGGATTTTTTTAAATGGCTCGTAAGAGATGACGATCATTATTTGGGTCCTTAGAGGCTACATTTGAACTAAATTTGATTAAAATGTAGCAGATTTTGAGAAAAATGTAATTTTGTTTTTGTTATAGCAGCTAACCCTACATTTTTATAACAATTTTAAAACCAGTGAAATATGGCCGCCAAAATTACAACATTTTAATAAAATCAATTCCACGTCTGTAGAGCTAGACAGACAGACATTATTCCAAAAAACTGTCGATATCGATTTTTTAACTCATCGCATAACTTTCTCTTTATATGTGAGAAGTTATCAACAAAGGATCTAAAGTTCTGTAAACATTAAATTGAGAAGCAATGCAACTTAGTTGCGTCTTGTCGTGTTGTGTAAGAGGGTCCTCGTTGAATCACGCATGTGAATAGTTTAGTGAGCAACGTTTGATTATAGAGTGACAATATACACGATATTGAAGATGTAGTTTTTCGTTCTTTAGTCTCAGTGCTAAAAAGTAGTTTCTGAGTTTTGGTAGTGTCGTTTAATTGGATTTACTAATATGGAATAATAAGATTAATTAAAAGACAGGGAATTTGAAAGTTAATAGTAAATCTCGTTACCAATTATTATTATTTAACTAGTGAGTAATCATCAATATTAAGATGTATTATTATAAAGGTGTATCATTTGATCTTTGCCACAATTAATTGGGAACTCGTAAACTGTAAATAGGTAACTTTCGTGGTGTTTAAAAATACGTTTAATTTTTTTTTTTTTTGATGACCACGATTATAGCGGCCAACTTTAAAATTTCTTATTGGAGCCCCTAAATGTTATGGTGTTTTTGGACTTTACACAAAATTATAAGACTTTTTTTTTATTCTTTATGATTTTTTGATAAACCTGCTTAAAATTTTGAAAAATTGACATATAATCGGTAGTCGATTTTTCGTACTTCTCATTGATGTTTCAATTTAAAATTGCATTAAGCACAGATCTAACGAGAAGTGTAAACACCAACACAGGACTAAACTTAAAACAATAATTTGTGGAACTGGTAAACATTAGTTAAAACCTTCAATCAGGTAGACTTCTATTTGTATAGTGGTCTCCACGTGTTTGCTGTCAATACACCGCTCTTATCACGTATAAAATAAACTTCTTTTCACTGTTGGTAAACTCCATTGTGTATTGAAATAATGACGAAACGAAAATAATATAAATATCTTTCAGAGTTAACCAAGTTTAAATTAAGAAAACAATAATTACAATGCCGTACTTAAAAACAATAAATAAAAAATAAAGTAGTTATGATAGTAACCTTATTATAATTCTAAAGAATACAACATACACAAGCAGCTATAAACATCCGTTTCATCTGTTGTGAAACTCAACAATACAGGCCTAATAAATAACTGCTGATCAAATTTTCGTTACATACGATTTTTCTCTGTTTATTTAATTCCTGAATTACCTAGATTTTATCTAGATGAACAATGAGCACTATGGTGAATTTTACAAGTCCTCTACCACATGTTAGCTACAATAACACAAATAAACCTTTGGCACAAATTTATTAGCATATGTTATTATAGTTCCCTGGTGTGCATTTCAGTAACCAAGTTACCATCATCGGAGGGTTCTAAACTAAAATATTAACAAAATAAAATAAAAGTTATAAAACTAAACTGGCAATCTATTTGCCCCCTCCCCCCCCCCTATTTCAGTTCAGGTGGATCGGCTGTTTGTTTAACTATGATTGGACTTCACCTAACCTAACCTAACTTGTGGTGCGGGACTTAGAGTTTACAATTGTAGTTTTTATCTGTTCCGCAAATTATTTATTTTACGTTTAGTCCTGTGTTTGTGTTTACACTTTCTATACTGTGCCTAATTAAATTTTTTAACTTGATTCAACAATGTCAATTTTTCTAAACTTTAAGCATCTATCCAAACAATCCAAAAACAACAAAGAATAAAAGTCTTATAATTTTATAGAATTAGAAAACACCATATATAGGAAGTTCCATAAAACATTTTAAAGTTGGCCGCCATATTTATTTTATGTTTACAAAACGGATTATTAATTGCCATGTAGAAGTAATGGAGGCTCCCCATTTTAAAGTTTTTCGACAATACTTTACGAGATTCCAATTAATTGTGGTAAAGATAACAGTCATGATTACTCTGTAAATATTATTAATTATTAATGTATTTTAGTCGTGTCATAAAGTATAAAGAAAGTTATGTGATGTGTCAAAATATCTATTATAATTTTTTGTGGACATATCCGTTCATAAACGCGTGGACCGATTTTAATTAAATTTGGTATGTTGGTATATTTTGGATACATCGATTTTTAATTTGTTCAAGTGTAACCTCTAAAGATCCAATCAAAACGAATTGTTCGCCATCCCTCAAAAAGGTCAGTTCTGAAGTTATCGGTAAAAAACGTTGGTTATAAAAATTCGCAGTTTCTCAAAACCGTCTATACAGATTTTAATGAAATATGAAAATAAACCATTCAAACTAGTTGACACGATCTCGTAAGTACTAAAATATTACGGTTCAGGAATAATTAGGGGGGGGGCCAAAAATTAACCTTTACAGACATCAAAATGTCGTTCTAATTACATAAGATTGACGCTGAGGTCGTGTTTATGGCACAAGCGATCCCGTATAGATTAGTCTCACTGATTAATTGACAACTACCGAACTAATATTTTTGGCGTCGATTAAATTAAATTATTTTTTATTGGTTTTGTGGATGGATAAGTATGAAAGTTTGTGCAATATTATTGTAACTTTTATTTCCTTTCAACCTAACCTCCATCCTATTTAGATTAGACTGATCGTTGGTACATCGCAACAGAGAAGAATTCATGACTAGGAGCGAGTAAGACTACTTGGCTACATTCTGTCAATTATTATTAGACTCTTTTATACATTAGATGCGGTTATTTAATCAAGCAATCAACTTTATATGGCAAATCTACAAGTCTCGAACAGACCTGCTAATGAAATCATTAGATACAAAGATTTGTATTGCAAATATATCACGAAATATTTGCATAGAAATTTTTGTTTTAATTAAGTGACAAAAAGCTGAATAATTGTTTAATTAGGCTTGTATCTGCTTTGACGTAAAAACAAAGACGTCCATTTTAATATCTAACCAAACCTGATATATAGAATGAACTAGAAGGTTGTTCCACAGGGATGTAGTAAATCAATACATGACAATAAAATTAAACAAGAGATTGTATGTTTCTAAACTTTATTTGGAAAACTAGTAGTAGGATACTGGTGAAATGGAGTGAATTTACAGTTTTCATATTATAATAACTCGACACAATTACTTCCATTTTTTCTTATAGTTTCTTAAAGGCGAAAATCTCTCACTGATCCTTATAAAAAAAGGAAGAAAGAACTTGCGGAATAGAGATCCTCTAGCCCTCGAATAATCTAATAGCGTCAGTAGTATCGGAAAAGAACAAGAGTTGGTCAAGAGAGACTTGATAGAGGAAAGATTGGATCTAAACCAAGAAAAATGAAAAAGTGTAGATCCAGCTAGGTACCCTCGGGATTCCCACGCCCGTACTTACTATTAGGTGAAACTATAAGAAAAAATGGAAATAATGAAATAGTGACAGGCTCGAGACTACTCGACCAAACCATTTTAACCGAAAGTATATGTCCTGAGAAGCTTTCACTCCGAAGTTACCCCCTCGGAAGATCTTCATAATGCGGAAAGTTGTCATTTTTCGCATTTTCAAAATATAAGGAAATTTCAAGTTTAACTCGTCATATCTCGGCTGTTTACGGGTATTTTAATTTGAAATTTTCACTGAATCATCTTCAAGCAATGGAATAAACGACAGTATTGATTAAAAACATTACGATTCAATTAAAATAAAATGGCGGATTTGTTCATAAATTTCAGATATCTTTCTTAAAATTAATAAGTTGTGTTACAAAATTTGGAATTTTAATTTTTACAAATAAATGCTATATCGTAGTTGGATACTTAGAGATGTTTTCTAGAAAGTTTCACATTTTTAGATTATTTTGTTTAAATTGTGTAAAGATTTATATTTGGTGCTCGCGTACGCGTCAGCATGTGCGGCTGGGTGTATCGGACGGAACAACGGCGCGTTATTAAGATTTTTCGGGCTTATTTCAACACTTTTTTTTAACGCATAATGGCCAACATGGAAACCTTTTTCTTTATTTTGGCCAATATAACCACCACTTAAAGTTTAACACTACATTTTGTGAACACTTTGTATAATATTTTAACACTTTGTATAACTATGATTATAGTTTGATTGGTGTAGCTCGTGTATCACTGAAGAGGACGACCTTGTCGTTGAAACGCGTCTGATACTTAGGCGTATTTTTTGTGAGATTTGTGTTCTGTGTGTTTGTTATACTGTATAATTTTTCTCATAAATCAAGCTCAACATTATATATATATATATATATATATATATATATATATATATATATATAATATAACAGTTATTCCGTTTTGAGTGATTTCTTCTATAACTTAATATAGCTTTCTTATAACTTTAACCCATCCAAATAATTACGCCACCAGTCACCGAGACCCATCTGGGTAAAAGTCCGATTTTCAAAAAAGCCAGACACATTCCGAGGTTTATACAAATCAATAGGTACAGTATAATATTGATTTACAATAATGTTATCCCAATGAATTGAAAATCACAATGCAACTAACTTGCACTTATAAATCATTAAACTTTTCCCATAAGGTAAGTTATTCAATTCAAGTGCACAGTAATAGGTTTTTTTTTCTTTTGCTACTTGGTGATGAATATTTTTAGTCACGTTCAATTTACAAGAACGATTTACAAAAGTGTGGTTTGCTATTAACTTAACTCGTGGCTTTACACATGTTGAGATCAATAGATTGATAAAGAAACTACCTGAGACCGGTCTTAGATATTATCCTAAGTTTAACGGATGTAGGCCTACATGTTTAGTTTTACGACTTATAACACTGATACTCTTTTGGCGTGAATACTTCTTAATATTGGGTCCGGTATTGGTGGGGAATGGGGGGGGGGGTGTCTAGGAATTTTCTATCGGCAAAAAATTAGTCGTGTTTATATTTCATAAACTATAAATGATAATATTTAGATTTTGTTGGATAGAAGATTTAGGCTATACCAGTATCTACAATGGTGGGTAATGGGGTGTGTGCAAAGGTGAGGAAGAGAGGAATATCGCTTGCACAGCACCATTAGGTGTTTGAGTAGTAACTTTGAAATTGGAATCGATTTGTAGATAATAATAGTATATATAATATTAATTAGAAATAATAACTAATCAAATACAATTTGTAAAGTTATAAGCCGAACAGTGTGCTAACTTGAAGAAAATTTTCCTGTTGAAAAAATTGTGAAGGAAATACGAACAGTTAACGTACAGTAACCTCAAACTAGGAGTGTGTCTGGTGTAAGGGGCGTGTCCTCCCTTCTAATTGTTTCCCTAGCCTGACTTGACGGTACAACCCATTCCAATAAAACTAGATACACAATTTACACAATTGTAATATCATTGAAAGGAAACAAAATTTAAAGGAGTCTGAACAGCCCAAGTTGTCAAACGACGCAGATTGAATAGAAAGCGTAAAGAAACCCGAACTATTTCTATTATAAATCGGCATTGTTGGTTACGTTTGTATTTTTATTTCTGTTGTTTAAAGATGAAAAACCTCTCGGCAATCATCGCCTTATAAAAATAAAGAAGAAAAGAACATAAAATAAATAAGAAAAGAACATAAAATAAAGACTCATAGTTCTGTTGTCGTATACTCTAGTAGCGTCAGGGTCGAAAGATAACAAGATTTTAAACCAGATTGTTAAAAATATTTCGCATTGTTATGAAATTATACTCCACTTATAACTATGAAGACTTTATTCGTTTCCATCTTTACCCTTCCTCTAATAATCTTAGCCCCCCCCCCTCCGTTCACCAAAATATGATATTTTCTCTCACCAAATTTTCAGTTCCGTTTTTAATGTCCCTGTATCTGCAATAATACAATTTTTTAACAAATTCTTATATATTAATTTTAATATACCTGCAGTTTCAAACCCCTCTTAACAAAATATATTGTGGGTAAACGATTTCAACTTGAAACTTGGTGTCAAGCTTTACCTGACTAATTTCCTTATGCCAAATTTAGAGCTTTTATTTCAATTTGCTGACCTCAAAGGGCATGTATTGGAAAATACCGGGTCTATTTCTAGAAATTTTCAAATGTAAACATAGGTCGAGTTAAGAATAAATGTTTTTTTTTAACAAAACATTGTAGCACAATTATAGCTCTCATTATTTCAAAATGGCGGCGTAAAATATTTAAAATGTTGAATTTTAGATTAATCTACATCTTGAGTGTGTGTGTTTTTTTTAATATAAATACAATAATTTAAATCAAGTTGCAATATTAACTAACAGTAGTCTAATAATGTGCCACATTTATGTTTTTCCCTCCAAAAAATTACTCTAAATTAGTTGCCTCATGTTTTGAAAAATTAAAATACACTACTTTGAGTATATTTAAAAGAAATTTGAACGAAATCTATTTTGAGAAATTAAGAATTTATAACAGCTAAACGGACGTTTTTGTTATTGATAATAACTCCCGATGAGCCCGTAAAGTTGACATTTTTAGTAAAATTTGCTCAAAATATTTAGAGCAAATTCGAAGAAAATCATTATTTTATTTTATGGCGCCTGGCGCATGTAACTATTATTTACTTATAATCCGTTCACTCGTTTGGGCTGTACAGCACTTCACAGATGGTAGACAGACTTATTTTTTAAACATTTATTTACAAGAAATTAATCATTAATTTTTTTTACCGTCCATAAGTTTCTCTATATTACGTATAGATTAGATATATTATTATTTTTAAATTTATTCTTAAAGTCTAAAGTGGGTTTAATTTTTAAAGAGTTCTTATTTAGAATTATTTTTGTATTTATTGTATTTTGCAGTTGTCTTTTATGTTTGACGTTGTTTTTACTTCGAATTGTATTTTAATTGATCTTATTTTGTATTTTACTTTATTTGTATCTAGTTTTGTTTAAATTGTCTTCAGGTTTGTTTTATTTTGTCTAAAATAATCAATTTATTGTATGTATTTGTGGGGTTAAGTTGAAGAGAGGACCTGATTTCTTACCTTCGCCTTTAAATAGAGACTTTTCTATTCTATTCCGTAGTTTATGTGAGAAGAAAAAATGTCATATTGAAAATTTCTGTAACTCGAGAGAAGAAGCATGATATCACTTTCATTGTTACGAAATAAAATCTGTTAAAGAAGCGAAGCAAATTATAATTCAAAACTATGGCTATGGAAATGTTACAGACGTATAGGCAACCAGCTAAACAAGTCCACATTTTAAAAGCCTAACTAAACTTTTGAAGGCGTACTTTTAAATTTGCCAAGACTTTTTAGTCTTTTTACGTAGTATAGATAGTATAGGACTCTGTATTATGAAGCACACTGATTACCACTGAAAAAAATGGTCTTACCCAAAATATTCATCTTTTGGATTCCTTCATTATTTAAAAAAAATTATTTGGCAAAAATTGAGATTAATGAGAAATTGGTTTAAAATTCACACTAGTTGAAGTAAGCCCACTTTTGTAAATTGGCACAACCACGCTTCTTTTTTAACTTAACCGAAAAGACTCTTGTGTATTAAAATTTAAATACATTAATAATTTTTTGGTAAATAATATTTTTGATCAAAACAAAATTAAGTTAATAAATGTAAGTTAATTTCTTTTTCAACATCATTACAAAAACCTCGATCTATAAAAATGAAATATTTTACCTACTTGAAATAAAAATACTCCTATATTGCAAATTTTCAAAATGAAAGGTAGTTTTTGATCCTTCACAATCTTATTTATACAGTTAAAAAGTATTTATTAAATTTATTTGCTAAATCTGTACATCTTCTATAGATTCTTTTATTATCCTTGTTCTGACCAGTCTCATCAACGGTATTCCAAATTGTCCTACAATTACCACTAATAATTTCAAATTTAATTTTATAGTATTTTAATTTACCAAATTAATTAAAACAAAAATCACTTTATTTGTGCAACACAAATACAAAAAGACGTTTCAATGACTATAATTCAAAGTAAACAATTCTTAATAAAGTTCGTATTAAATGTTCTAATACCTAGGTCGAGTTTGGTATCATTTTTCATAACGTTTTTATTAGATTTCAAATATACTTTTAAACATGTTAAATTATTATTCTGTTAAGAAAGTGTACCTTTGTATAAACACAGCCAGTAGGTGACTCATCGCCTAGGCAGCTTACAGCTCAGGGGGACGCGGCGAGGGATTATAGGGGTGGCCTCAGGTAGTCCCGGGTCCACCCGCCAACCTGAACTTGACAAAGTATAAGCAATGACTACATATAGTATTTATGTAGTCATTGGTATAAGTCATCATCCTCAGCTGCTGTGACAGTAGGGTTTGTGAGCATGTAGTAGCTGAGGATGGTGACTTAGTCATTGAAACGTTGTTTTGTAGTAGTATTGCACAAATAAAGTGATTTTTTGTGGAAAGTTGTGTTTTCATTCATTTGGTTATTGAAGTTTCCGCAAGTGTAGTTCATTACAGTTAATTAGTATTTTAATTGCTTTATTTCTTTTTTAAAATTTATTTCGATATATTACAACAATCTATTTTTCACCTTTTTTATATAATTCATTACAAATACAATTGGTGATCCAACTCTTTAGTTAAAATATTTTGTAGCTGAGTTAACAAAATATTTAACACATTGCTGAAGTTTGGACTCGAATAGAGTACAACCTAGACCAACAGAATAATAAGATTCACCAAAATACAGTTAATGGAAAAGTTAATTGTAAATCTCGTTGCTAATTAATTATTATAACACGACCAGTAAGTAATCGAAAATATTTAGATACGGTTATAGTTGTGGCTATAATTTTCTTTCACCAGTAGCCTACATCATAAGTTATCCATGGACTTATTGATACCAACCTCTGTGAACATGTGATTCCATATCCTGCTACGGACTATGGACTCTTTGCAACAAGCTAATTCTACTTCCCCCTCTGTCTGGTATAAGTAGTTAAAGGCAGTTCAGATATAATACCAGTTGTTGACTTTTCTATACTGCAACAAATTTGTAATGGTCAAATCTAACCTGACTAATAGGCTACTATAGATAGACAATAATTCTTGTATATTGTATATAACAGAAGTAAAGATTTGGTTTAAATAGGATGAATCTATTATTTTTGATTAGAGAGGGAGAGAGATTTAGAGTAGGTCTCGTATTTGGTTAAACTCATTTGGGAGGGAGGGTGGTTAAATAAACATATTGTTAACTAATATATTGCTTCTTCTAATATGGCCACTGTATTTTCTATTTACAATAAAAAGTCGACAATAATGTCATGGAAATAGGGATGAATCTACCATTTTCGGATACGAAAACCCGATTTAGCACTATTTTGAGAAATTGTTTGGGAGATTAGATAACTATAGTCTGTCCAGACAGGGAAGGAGGGTAAGAAATTAAGGCACTGCTCGACCGCCTAAAAATAACGGGACCGGCCGACCGCCCGCGCTAATGAGGCACGAATCGCACTCCACTCTAAAAAAAAATCACATAAAAGTAAGCGTAATTTGTAATTTTTTATTACAGTTTTGATTTCTACGTGTGATTTCATGAAAAACTACTCCAAACACGACGGAGGTATGTCAATTAGTTATGTAACACTTAGTGGTTGCAAAAAAATTGTATTTTGCTTTATTTAACTCTTTAACTTATTAGCTTTACAACTTTATTTAATGGTATCAAATCAAACCAAGTCAAATCGAATCAAAACATTTTATTGTCATAAAACAACAATTATTTAATTTTTTATTTAGAAGATATACAAATTAATGAAGTATAAGAACTAAGACAAATGTTCGAATTGTTCTCCCTCTACCGTTTGAGAATGTACCAGAAGAGAGTAAAACGAGTTAATGGACTAAATCATAGTACATTCCCAGCCCAATCATAAAATATAGTCTAAACGGATTCTCTTAATGTAGTATCCAAAATTTGGTTTCTAGGGCCACGTAGGAAATGTTTAACTTCTATTGGAAGTTTAATGGGTCTTAACCAATAGGGTAAGTTTGTTTAAAAAAGATATTACACAGGTTTTCTGAACCTCCTAACTGTATATCACTACTTTCTTCGTATATTTCACTCGTGTTCATGTCTTCAGTGGGTCTCGAATGTGTATATAATTGATAGAGCATATACTCGCTACGCTCGTGACGGCGACTCAGCCCGGGCTGCTCTTAACTATACAAATATCATTTTCTAGAGTTTATTATTTGAAATTACATATTTGTCATTATCATGTAGGTAAGGTTAGGTTACCAAATTACAGAATTGAAATCGCCAAATTATTTATCTAATTTAGTTTTAGTGCGTTATAAATTGAATAACACACAAGATATGAACCAAAAAAGAGTTTAATGTCCACCATTTTTATATTTTTAATTCGTCTTTTTTTTAAACTTCAATATAGTGTTAGGTTAGAGCGCACACAAATCTACCAGAATTCAGATTTAGGTTTAACCTAAATCAAATTTCATTTTCCTATCTTAATTTATGATTCCATGATTTCAACTTACGAATTAGTGTAAAACTAATTCTAGGTGTGTCAGACTAATACTTATTCTATAGTAAAAATAATTTTCTTACAACCGCGGTTTCGGGGATTCGCACATCATCAGGTAACATTTATATACAAAAACATTTAATTGTTAAGATTAACAATTATCACGGTTTTAAAATTTGTTTGGGCTGTATAAGTATTACCTGAAGATGGGGTAATGCCCGAAACTGCGGTCGCAAGGAAATTCGATAGAATAAGGATTAAGTCTAATAAGGTAACAATAAATAGTTAACTAATTTATGAGGCAGCTACAAATCTGACGTACAGACGGCATGTCGGAAATCACTTTCGCCTTGAGGGTATGAAACGTGAAGATCAGTCAAGAAAAGAAGTTCGAATTTTGTCATTACTAAATTTACCCCTTATACTTCGTATACTGGGCAGGTAAAAATTCATTCGTAAGAAATCTTTTAAACTACAGTATATGGTGAATCTAATAGGTTTGAATGAAGGGCTGAACCCCTGCATTTTGGATGGGGTGATTATAGAGTATTTTTTCGCAATTTTGATGTAAGGTGTCACAAAAGGGCTGATTATTATTATTTTTTTTTTTTAAATCTTTTTTTTTTTTACTTTCTTACTATCATCCTCTCTTCAAAGTGGAAAGAAATGTTTGAAAATGAAATATAAAAGACGAAGTAATTGACCACAGTAGGATTATGAAGCTACTATGTCTCAGTCAATCGTCATTATAAAATAATTAGTCATGGATTATAGGATTTACTTTACATTATGTGTAACGAATGCAATTCGAAAAAACACAACTGAACGATTTAATAAACAATAAAGTTAGAATTTTAAATTCAATTTTCAATATCAAGGATAAAAATTAATTTTGATAATTGAATTTGGTATACAAAATATAATTGCGATACGTCTGTTACATTCAACAACTAAAAAAAAATCTAATTTCAAACAATTTCAGCCAATATATAGTTGAAACAAATAGTTCTACAAGTTAGTTATTAAATTGTCTTTTTTATTTAAGTAAGTAAATTTTATGTTAGGGAGATAATAATAATAATAATAATAATAATAGGGAAGTAAAATATTATTTATTGATGGTCAAAGTTTAACTTGGACACTAAGTTACAAGACATTCTGTATCTAGCCTAGATAAACAACTTTCCAAGGTTTAGTCGGATGTGTTTTTATCTATTGGCGACTGCTCGTCCTCACGACTCTGCGTAATTATCATTTGAAATACAGTACATATCTTTATGTACATAAATAAGGGTTGCAATATCGTCACACACCTT
Organism: Aphrophora alni; assembly: GCA_963513935.1. Taxonomy (NCBI): domain Eukaryota; kingdom Metazoa; phylum Arthropoda; class Insecta; order Hemiptera; family Aphrophoridae; genus Aphrophora; species Aphrophora alni. The sequence continues at coordinate 88,761,100 of OY740774.1, read as the reverse complement.
GAATAGCTTCAATGGATAGTTTGATTGAGGGAAATGTGTGCAATATACTTTATTTATCCTACGAAATACAGGGCAGTGTCGTAAAAAATTTACTTCTTTTGACCTTGACATTTCATAGCCTCAGGAAATTGAAAAATTGATTTTTGACATCCCCTCCGTCTCTGAAAATAAAATTGATAATGGCGGCCATTATAAACGGATTTTTGTTCATATCTCGCGTGTTTTTTATCTTATTAGGTAAGAATTGGCAGATTTCAAGTTGAGTGGTCCAGTATAAGGAAGACCTAACGTTTACTTCGAGAATAGTAGGCCTACAGAGTTTTCACCCGATCTGCGAAGTGCCTTCTTAGGTCTATCTGACTATAATGGTACCAACGCCAACTTTCTACGATGATAAATAGCGAAGTTATTGTCAAAAATATAATGACGAATCCTGACCTCTCTATAAAATAAGATATTCGTGTAGTTACTAAATCCAGCAAGAGCGTAGCGAAACACTGACACGAGTGAAGCGTTGGGGCGTAAAGCGACGTCAAGACAGTAGTGATTTACACATCTAAGAGGTTCGGAAAATCTGCGTAACAACTGCTTTAAAACAAACTTTACCCTATACCGTACTATGTATACTGTAATCTAAAAAATTTAACTTTTCTTACAGGGTCAAAAAGTTCAACTTTGGACATTACATTTAGACGATCTGCTAGTATTGCATTGTTTGACTGGGCTGGGTAAGTACTAGGATGGCGCCTCTCAACTTGTAACTGAGAGCTAATTTGCATGCCATTTATGTCACTATTGGAATGTAATATGTAGTTGATGAACTTGACCCAGTATTTAGTACTATTGCCACTTTTTTTTTTTTTTTTTTTTTTTTTTTTTAGTGGAATGACGAACGAACACATTTATTTCCTGGCCAGAGATGGAACGATCGGGAAAATTAAACAATACGAGTGAAATTTAAAATATTCGGGTGCTGTTATATTTTCTAAAATAAAAGAAAAACAGAAATTAATGCTAAATTTAATTATATTAAACGAGAATTTCTTGTGTGTTCGTAATTTTATCATCAAAACTTTTGAAATTATTTTAATGAAATAGGGTAAATCTACAGTTTTAGGTGCGGGAAAATGATTTAGTTATAATTTGGGCTTGGGGAAACTCATTTAATTGGTTAAATATCCAAGCTAATAAGTAACTATTAAAAATACCACAACTATTGTACACTTGAACAATATTCACTCAGAGGGTGAAATAATAAAATTGTTTATGGGTGGTTTGCTCCTTGCAATTATTTGATCTTGATTTACCATTCATTGGGATTATAGTGGTATTAAATATTGTTTTACTTATCATTGTGTATAAACTCTGGAAACCTGACTGATTTAACGGAAGAAAAGGGATTCTTTACTCCCACCACTGTGCCTCAGTGGTAGGTGACCCAATTTATTAAAGGAACCGGCTATTATTTATTGTTTATTCTAATCAAGTTATTGAGATGAAATCTTGGGAAACAAAGCAATGAAAATAATTATTTGTTTGATATTTCTGTAACCTTTCTAAACAATTTTAATTCATTCAAATGAAAACATTAAGAAAACAATCTGTGTTATTTTAATAATGTAGAAACTTCCCGTGAGAAAGTTTTAAACACATTTTTAATTTAAATTTTCATTTAAAGTTGTTTTTACTGTTAAGAAACTCACCCTATATTAAGTATACTGGAGTAAGACCCTCAATCTACGAATACAATTTAACATTTTCTACAAGACATAAGAAACCAACTTATGTCCGTTACATTTAGAGGATCTAGTTGAATGATGGGACTGGGTAAGTACAGTAGCTTACATCACGCGTTTTAAACTCTATGAGTCATTGTTGTTCAAATATATTTGCCGATACACTACTTTAATCAAGCAAAGAGTGTACCCAAACTGATACGTCAATGAGTGTACCAGACTTCCCTCCCACCCAGGCCTATATACAACGCGCAATTAATTTATATTCAAAGTAGATATTAACAAGGATCACAAGGTCGAGATATATTACACAGTCGTTAAACTTACCGAGGTTAAGTCGCTTAGTATTTTATTTTGATATTTTTGGAAGGATAGAGTAGTCTTGACAATTAAACATAGTCTAGTTGATGGAGCTGTTTTAAATCTACCATTTACTGAATATTTCGTATCTGTTTTTGTTACGTAGTTACGCATAAACGTGTCTACCAATCTTTATGAAATTTAGGACTAAAGTTATTTACACCTTAGATTGGACAATGTTTGTACAAGTTTTTTCATTTTTTTTTCTTATTGTTTAAAAGGCGAAGAACCTCTCAGTCATCAAAGTCTTATTAAAATAATAACATAAAATAAAGACCTCTAGCCATCAAATACTCTAATAGCGTCAGGGCCGAGAGAAAACAAGAGTTGATCAAGAAAGACCGGATAGGATAGATGAAACAAAGGGATGTAACCCAGACTACATGAAAAAATGTGTAAATTCAGCAACGGTTTTCATATTTGCCACGCCCTTACCTCACTATACAGATCTCCTATATTGTTTTTTTTTTTTTTTTTTTTTTTTTTTTTTTTTTTTTTTTTTAACCACTCAACATTTACTGCACGGTTCCCAAAAAAAACTATGATAGCTTTAAATGTAAAATAACATTTAACTTTTTATAAATCTTTCCCCTTGTTTTACTCGATTGGAAAATAGAAAACTACATGAGGCCTACTTATTTATTTTTTTTTACTATTTCAATTTTATGTTGTTTTTTTTTTATTTCATAGGGATACATTCAAATAAATTATTACTGATATATCAGTTACACAGTTTTATTTTCTGTAGTATTGTTATTATTATTTAATCGTTCATTCGACATCATTTGTATATATACAAAGTAATACACGACGTTTCGAGAATATAAATCAACTCTCGTTATCAAGTGTTAAATCTAGAGCACAAAATAGAAAAACACCAACATAGTCTAGAGCCGTGTTGGAAAGTAAAATTAAATCTATAACCGAAAAAAAGAATTTAAGCTTAAAACTAGGCCTGAGCAGTGAGCAGTCAAAGCGAAGACTAAATACAAACATGATCAAATAAAAACACCACACACAGGCCTACAATACACAAAGGACCGGAACGCAATTCCTATAATACTTCATATAACTTCCATTAAATTGTATAAATATGCACTATGTCCCACAAAAGAGGTAGACGTTTTTGATTTTCTATTAATTGCTTATTCCTCAACCGATTATTTTGCAACTTTACATACGTTTTAATAGTGTTACCAAGTATGTTGTGTCAAAATTTCAACACGCCAATGTTTATAGAAACAAAATGCCGGTAACACAAAATAACTTCCAAGATACCTATATTTTTATGACTTTTACTCTTGCAGGTTTAATTAATTATTGAACAGCTGTTCGATTCAAATTAAACAACAATTACATTAAGACAGAAACTTGTAACCTAATTCTGAGAAGCCGACCTGAAATTGTCTAATCGATTCTGCAACGTTATTAAAACAATGGCCCACGCCCAATGCTTTACTTTTTGATCAACTGTAAAAACCATTTTGCAACTACAAAGGACAATAAAATTGTACCCAAAATAATTAGGTTATAAGTTTCTGTTTTAATGTAATTGTTGTTTAATTTGAATCGAACAGCTGTTCAACAGTTAAACCTGCGAGAGTAAAAGGCATAAAAGTATAGAGGCGTAGTAGTTTTTTGTGCTGCCGCCACTTTGTTTCTATAACACTAGTCTCTTGAAGTTTTCACACAACATTTTTGGTAACTTTATTAAGAAGAATGTAAAGTTTCAAAAGAATCGGTTAAGGAATATACAATTAATTGAAAATCAAAAGCGTGTACCTCTTCTGGGACACACTGCAGCAATGAATCGTAGTAAAATATAAACAGTATCTAGTAGGATTTAAAGATTCATTGTTTCTTAATAGTCTCCAAATCGTTGAATGTAATAACGTTAAAAGTTGCCTCTTTCCTATAGGAAAGTCACGTGACTTCGAAGCTTCTGACGCGTTTCGAAGTATCTGTTTTATATTCAAAGTCCTCGCTCTGCCGAGGTCGTTATAGATCATTAAAACACATACTTTACAAGCATGCTAGCTGTTCCCATGGCGCGAAAATCGGGCCGCAGAAGTTCACATCCTTAGAAAAATTATTATTTCTTGTTGTTTATATAAAAAAAAGGAAGAAAATAACATAAAATAAAGATCTCCGGACACTGAATACTCTATTAACAACAGGATCAAATGATAACAAGGGTTGGTCAAGAGAAACCTGTTAGGAAATATGAGCGACCTAACACGAAGAAAGGTCTAGATCCAGCTAGGTCCCTCGGGATTGCCTGAGGGAAGAATTCATTTTAATAAATATTAAAACAGTCAATTGTAATGAGCTACACTTTTTGTGTGGGAAATTATGTTTTAATTCGTTTACTTATTAAAACAATTTAATAATACCACTATTGATATTATTACATATAATATATAATCAAAAAAATATACAATTGAAAATGTTTGCTATTGAACTAGTGACAAAATCATGTTCAACATCCCCAAAAAACCGAATATTGTAATAAAAATTGGTACATAAAAAAGTTGAACATTACAGCCACCATTTTGAATTTTAGGTAAATTGAAAATTGTGTAATATTGGACTGTTTTTTATAATCATTTGACTAATTAATTGTAGTGTTGTTTCATTTAACAAATGGTAATCATGTTACACGATGAAAAACTTATCTGCATAAGTAAAATGTTGATTAATAATTATTATAAAAATTATTCATCTTTACTACGTAATGAGTAGATAATGGAGAATTTCATAAACATCCCCATTTTGTCATCACCTCAAATCTTCTATATGTTTATTTTCTGAACGTATTTTGGGTCTGTTCAAGAAGAGGATCGTCTCTCAAACAGTGGCACTCAGAAGGTTTACTAACAACCAACGTATATATATATAGTATATGATACACACTTTATTGTTGTGGAGTCCAATATAAATTTGATGTCCTTCCAGATGGTGTCAAGCAGATCTTCATCCTTGTTCCTACGGAGCAATATGAATTCACGTAAGTAGGAATCTATGAAATCTCTACTGGTTCGGGGTTCCACATTCCTTCTGTTCTTGGTAAAATACTCCCCTTAATACATGCCAACAACGTTTCAGCTGTTCTGTCTGTTATATTTATGTCAATAGAGAATAGTTTACGAATGGCGGTCCTCTTCTTGAATAGTCCATGTTTCCAATATATGTGAAAAAAAATCTTACAATTTGGTTGACGTAATTTGTACTTTGTGGTTGTTTAAAAATGTAAATACCTTTGTGGGACACATAGTATGTAACACAAAATGGCCAATTTTTGTCACAATTTTGGATCCCCCCCCCCCGATATGAAAAATAGATCGGTTTCTAATAGTAGACCTGTCATAAAGTTATGGGTGTTGTAGACAATTACAAGGAAATTATGTTTTTAGTTTTTTGTCGATATTTCGATAAGTCTGTTATATTTTGAGCTTTAGAAAAAAGTATAAATTTTTTGTATAGTTTAAGGTTTTTTCGAGATATTTGAGGTTAAAAATTTTTGACGCCCGCCATTTTGAAAATAATAAAAATCAATTCTTTCTTTCTTTATTTTGATGCACTTGTAAAATTAACATAAATAATGCGTGTACCAAATTTGAACTAAATGTAATCTATTTCCAAAGTTATAATTAAAAAAAAAAAAAAAAAAAAAAAAAAAAAATGGCGGATGGACGGGAAACTAATAGCCTTCGAACATATTTAATATGGAATATTTTTTCAATATTTTTAAATAAAATCTCTGTATTATCTTTGTAAATCACTGTGTATTAAAGAATAAGACACGACTGGCACAACATGCCCGCAAATATAAACATCATGAAAAATTAGGCACGCCATAAATAAAACCTGATTTGGTACCTTCACTAAATTGAGCGATTTAAAAAAATTATTAAAAAATTTTTTTTTTAAATAAATAGAAAAGAAATTCTAACAAATATCAATTCGTTCAACAAACAATTAACATATTGTAACCTTAATTAATAAACATAATTGTATAAGATAAATAATAAATTAGTACTTTTTATTTATTGGTCTGGCATTTTGAAATCTTTAAGACAATTTTTTGGAATTTAATTATGAATGCAAGTAGAATTGAATCAAATTATGATTGTAAGACGCCCATGATGTATGATTACTTACGCTATATCCCTAGGTAGATGCAAAACAGCATGATATACTGCACGGTATCGCCTATTTGTTATCATATACCAGACTGCAGCCAGAAATATAAACTGCAACCAGTATTGTGTACATATTAGAACCGCACATATTGTTACACAAACAACTACACTTGCATCCATTGTGTGACTGAGATCAGCTGATCAGCTGTGCCCACTTGTGCTGGATGACCTTGACCGTACCCCTATGCCTTCTCTACCGTGGTAAACAGAATTTACGATTTTATTTTATTATATTACGGTTTTCTTCTGGCGGGGAGGAGGGGAGGCAAATATTTCTGAACTGTACATTCCTTTTATTTGTTTATATATGTAAGTACCCAAATAGTTTTGCTTCATTTTGAGGATGGGTGAGTGAAAAAGTTTGTGCAATGTTCTTGCAAAGTTTATTTGTTTAATCATTTAAAACTATTTTTTATCTTTTACATAACTATAAAATTTAATGATTTACGATTTTTTAAATTAAGAACCTCGACGTATTATTGAAAATTTTCACCTCCACCACAACCAAACCGGTAAAAGAAAATAATAATAATAATAAATTACATAACAATTGAAAAAACTAATTAGTATAGACGGATTCGATTTTATGGCCGAATATAAAATTCTGGTCATCCAGGGCCATTTTATATAACAGGGTGGACCAGGTTATAAACAGGTCTATAACCGATTTGTTTATATTTAACAGAAAATCGGTTATAAACAGAAAATCGGTTATAAACAGGTGGACCAGGGACCGAATATAAAATTCTTTATATTCTTCAAATATAAAGAAAAATTCCATTTCACATGATTTGAACTCCTAGACGAAGAGTTTTTAGGCAACCCCCTCCATTATATTCGGCAGAGTGAGAAAGTTTGTGCAATATTTTGTAATCATTTTTACTATAAAATTTTCATGAGGCCATTAGACAGTTAGTTAACAATGGTTCTTACTCCGGTTAAAACTAGTATCTACGTAACAGACGCTTTTAAAGAAAATGGTGTCAAGTACATTCTATTTATGACTTTAGAGGGGCATCAGTTAAGCCAAATTTAATCAATTATTGTTATAACCGATAGTTTGTCTTTTACTTTCTTACATATTCGTAGTATAAGAGAAAGTTATATAATGTTTCTAAAAATTGTTGTCGAATTTGTAGGGGAAATTTTGGTTTTCTAACAAAGTTTTTGGAATGATGTTTGTGATGCAGTCTAAATCAGTAAACAGATTTTGATTAAATTTGTTATTTAGATATATTTTGGTCATGTCTATAATATTTCACCCCTTTATTGCATTTTTCAATTCTTCAAAAATTGAGTTTATAAGAACAAAGTTTTGTTAAACTTGTGACGATGTCACTGGTTAGGGATAGAAATTTTGCTCACAACCTGCTTGCTTGCGATGATTGCGGTGACAGTGTGGCCTAACTGATCATTAGTTCACAGATGAGGGAAGTAGAGAATCAAGAAGTAGTGAAGTGCCGCAGGACTTGTGGCTAGTCCTCTCAGTTTATTTAGTTTATACAATTTAACGTCGTTTCCTAAATTATTATGTCGGGGGACCATGGTATTTAAATGGGTAAGTTACGAATAAGCTTATAGGCTTGACTACCCATATTACAATTAGAGCTGTTACTTTAATGATTAAATGTAAGACCTCCCTAATTAACTTGTTAAGACGACCTGGTTACCTAAAGTGGTGTTTAGCTGAAGGGGATAATTGATTTATGACCTCGAAAGGTAAGGTCCTCCCCCCCCCCCGGATATTTAGTTGAGATATTTCTGTCAATAACCGAAATTCATCACAAATGTAGCCTCTAAGTATTTAAAAGAAAAGTCTTAGCCGCAAACCCACCAAAATTGCTGTACAAAATATTTTATTTAAAAAAAATCATCTACATTTAAAAAAAGTAATGTAGATATCATGCGATGCAGACTAGCCCTGATAAACTGGTCTTGATATATCTGAAAGAAATTTAAATTTAAAATATCGATAAAATATTAAAAAATCGTTCATATATATGTTATAAAGGACCTAATTTCTCAAGAAAATGTGAAGATTAATGTCCCAAAACAGTTTGCTAAACTGCAAGTAATCAATAAAAAATTACGGTAGAGAAATATATTATAAAAAGAAAATAAGCCCCTCAAGGCCATGGTAATTCCGATGTTTACAGCTAGTAGTCTTGCGTTACACCTCTATCTTTAGTCTTTCCTGTCACATCTCTTGTTCTCTTCCAACCTGACGCTATTAGAATATTAGAGGGCTAGGAATCAGTTTTATGTTCTTTCTTCTTTTTTTTTTATAAGGCGATGATGATTGAATGGTTTTTCGCCTTTAAAACAACAAGAAAATGAACCTTGACTACCGTCCTTAAAAACTTGTCGAGTACATAACACAGACGAATAAATAATCTCGACTCGTATGGTGCTGACATTGGGACCTGTGGGCAGCTGCATTATGACAACACATGATCTTACAATCACCTCACGTATGATTTCTTGGCCAAACACGGCACTATTATGGCATGTCAAGCTTCCTACTATCCAACAATGATTGCTTATAATATTTGGTTGTTCTTCAAGTTGAATTCGATGAGTTCGATCCCTCACTCTTTAAACTGACTGCCAACGACTGACGCGCTCTGCTGTCAGGAAAAATTTCACGCATGCCCATGAGAGTACTCCCCTACCGGAAGTCAACTTCCGTGCTTCATTTATTTCCAAGAAAATTGTATTCGGTCTCTACGAAGACTATAGCAACATTTGTCCCGTTTATATCTCGTAAACCATAAGTTAATTTAAAGATATACATTTTGTTGGATAATGGGCTCACTTTGGTGAGTAAGGGCTTGTCAATCCCGAGAAGATCGAGCTGGATCTACACTTTTTCATGTAGCCTTGAGTTAGATCCGTCTCTTTCATCTTTCCTATCCTGCCTCTCTTGACTAATTCTTGTTCTTTACCGACCCTGACGCTATTAGAGTATTCGTGGGGTAGGGCTATTTATTTTATGTTCTTTTCTTCATTTTTTGTTATAAGGCGATGATGATCAAGAGTTTTTTTGCCTTAAAACAACAGGGTGGGGAAATGGATAGAGGGGTTTATGCCCGTATCTTAAAATAGTAGGCAGTGGGAGTGTGCAGCCGGGAGGGTTACGTTGGGCGGTTCAACTTTAGATTGCGAAGAAATACGATGTTGAAATTGGTGTCGTTTTGTACAGAATAACAGTAACTACAATATTATTTAGCAATAATAATCGATGAAATAAAATCTGTAAAGTTTACAAGCTCATAAGTTTTATTATTATAATCAAATTTTAGTTCTTTTTTTTTAATAATGGGAGCCATAATGGCCTTACTTTTATACTTGATAATATATATATATATATATATATATATATATATATATATATATATATATATATATATACTTGAATAATATCCCTATTACTAATAAACAAGCTGAAATTTTACCTGTTAAATCGCCACAAGGATTTTACCCCTTCTCCTGCTAGGAAGCTTAATACAACTAACAATAGACCACTCTCCTAACAGTTTGTCACGCCTTCTGGACCACATCACTAGTTGCTGTATCCTTGATACAACAACACGTAATTGCCGTTAGTTGTGTGTTTACCGTGTTTGTGTTTTTTGACTCCTCAGTTTCAGCTCTGAGATGCATGCTTAGATATTAAGGTTGGTGGTATTCTTATATAATTTTACTTCTCACATAGGCTTAGTTTCTAGTTCATGTTTCTTTAGTTTTTAATCACTTGATAACGAGAATTGATTCTTATTCCCGAAACGTCGTGTTTTCAATTTTTAACACACAAATAATGGCAAATGTCCGAGAAATGTATAATAATAAAATTGAACTTCCATCATTAACATATAACTTCAAGCTGATAAGTTAGCCGAGCTGAAGAAAGATTGCATGTCGTAAAAATTGCAAAGTATATATTTTATAATTTTTTCCTCTTCTTAAATTGCAGATAAGTTATGTATGAATACCTCGTTACTGTTGTTGCAATTCTATCTTTTATATTTTCGTTACAGCGCTGTTTCGCCGAGCACTGTCAGCTTCCTCATCACTTTAAATATACTAACAAAGTCTGGGATAATTTATTTATGTGTATTGTGTTTCGTATGTTCAGTGTTGTATGTACGTGGTACACCTGAGGAAGGGAATGAAAGAAACTAGAGCACTTGTAGGGTTTCACTGTGTCCATAGTCCATCTTTATAAGAGATTGTGGAGTGATTTCCTGATCATATGGGTACTCTATCAATATTACTCCCAGGGAAATGGAACTAATAAAAGCACCAATTTTCCCTACTGTATTGTCTTAGGTATCTTCCCTGTTATCTTTTTCCAAAGAGCCTAAGAGGCTTTGTATAGCATTTTTTAGAGGCTTTGTATAGAGTTATGTGATGGACTTTTTAAGTCTTACTGCAATCAGCGTTTTATTTATGCTTTTACAGAAGGCCCTTCATCGCCTCCTTTTAGATCTTATGATGTCTTCTTGTAATCAGTAAAGGCATCTAAATATCTCTCACATATTAAGTTTGTTTACCGTGAGAGCTTATTGCACTCTCAAATGATGTACTACAACCTAGTCATACCCCAGAAGATTCATCATGAGGAATTGTCAAGCTCCTTGCCAAAAACTCAAACGACCATACTCCCCAGTAAATATTTCTATCCTGCAGAAGGCTGTGTCCTGTAATGGAAACTACCATCACCACTGCTTACTGAAAGAATCATATGCACTTTGCTTAGAGAGAGGAAGAAGTAAGAGTTTATTCACCCTTAATCTTGAGATAGTTTTGTCTCTGTAAGTACTTCTTTTCACTTCCTCTTATGTTCTTTCTATGCCAGACTCTTTGATGTCCTGCCATTCCAGGTTCTTGAATATGCTATAGAAAGGCTATAGTCCTATAAAATTTGCCGCTGTTGTATTAGCTATTGCAAGTTGACACAAAAGAACAAATAACACACAAATATAAAGGAAAGTTGAAAATAATAAAACAAATAAATTCATATTATATATTTATTAATTCCATAAGAGACACCAAAAGAGCACACACGCTACCGCTGGTCCATCTATAATATATATATATCCTATCACAGAGAGTAGATTTTATCTACACAAGGCTGTATTTTTAAATGTATATCATCTTATATGTAGAACAATTCCAAACAAACAAGCTAAAACACTTCTATAAATTCAAATTGCAATGTATAGCACTTTTAAAGTGAAATCAGATCATAGTTTTTTTTTATTTATTTGGTCCAAATTTATTAAATGGAACATTTATTACAAAATAAAACACAATTGTACACATTTCATATTGTTTTTTCATACTGAGAAATGACGAACTAGGTTCTGTACAAAATTAAAACAGAAAATATTTATGGTTATTTGGTTTAAAAAGAGTACATCAAAGGTTAGCCATTGATTTTTTGAGTTCATTGATAATAGTGTAGTTAAAATATAGTACTGATAAGCAGTGGAACAGCCAAGAGAAAGGGCTTAAGCTCCCCCACTCCAGAGCGCTTAGTAAGTACAATAAATAAATATAACTATTTATTGATAAACTAATACAAATGTTCCAATCCCAAACTAATTGCTCAAACCCACCTCAGATCATACATATTTCAATACTGCATAGTGGTTGATTAATTAGTCATAGTTTCAGAACTAAAAAGTAAATCGGAGCAGCTTACGGCAGTTTAGTGCATGACTTGAGATTTCATAACACGATCAGCACGAATCTTAACCCCACTCTTTCTTTATACAGATTGTGGAGGAGTGAATAGGTTTTGGAGACAGAGTAGAAAGTGAGTTTTTGAGTGAATGATATGTAGCCATACAATATTCTGATTAAAATTAGTGGGGAGGAAGAAGGATTAAGAGTGTGTTTTACCAGGGGACCGTGGTTTTCAGCATAATATATTGAGGGGTTTATTCATGTAGTTTTGGAAGTCAGGTTAGTGGTCAGGTCTGACATCTTATCTTGTGGTGCAGGTTCGGATAACCTTTTAAACTGTTGGTAAGTTTGTTTATAATAACCTAAATATAGGTTGCTAGTTGTAGTTGGCTCTATGAAATAAATCCTCAGCAAAGCTGGCTGTGTTATGTCGTGATAGTTAGGCACTGGAAAATGACATGGGCATATGTGCAATTTCAGCTTTCAGTCCGAAAAACGGAACAATGATGTAGCACACGACCAATACAGCAATTAAGTTTTTTAGTAAATGGGTAAAATTAAGTTTTTTAGTAACAATAACCTAGAGTCCCTCTCAAAATTATGGAATATGTATGACAATGTTAATCAGGTTTTTTATCTAATATATATATATATATATATATATATATATATATATATATATATATATATATATATATATATATATATTTACAAAAATCGACATAAGGATTTGTTCAGTGGAAGAATCTACTCTTTTGGAAGCAAGAATAAAGGAGAAAGCGAATTAGCTAAGTTTCAATTTTGGGAAAACCCTTTGAGTAATAATCTACTAATAATGAAATATATCTAAGGGACATATTTGATACCTACAACAAAGTTATTTAAGAAGTAGTAATATAAGAATGAATCTATGATTAAACACCTTCACCATGCAACAATGCACACAACTCTTGTTCTTTTCCAACTCTGATGCTATTTGTGTACAAAAGGGATTGGGTGTCTTTATTTTATATTCTTTTCTTCCTTTTTTTCCTTTTCCTTCTTCTTTTTTTCCATAAGGCAAAGAACAGTGAGAGGTTTTCCCCTTTAATAAACAATCAAAATATATAATGTTTTTAAAAGCCTACATTTTCACTTGAAGTAAAAATTACAATGTTCAATGGAAACCATTTTATCATCCTCTCAACTAGGAAGTATTGCAGAAATGTTTAAAGTCCTCCCTCCCCCAGGCTGTGCCACTGCCTGTATGTAAACAATGGTAAACTAGAAAACATCCTGTTTCTTAAAGTAGAATATAATTTTAAATACATAATGCTTGCACTACAGATTTTTATCTCTAGTAAATATACAATTAGATCATTAAACTCTCATGGCAGTAGTTTTAAACATATCAACTCATTTTTTTAGAATAAAATATGTGGATACCACAAAACTACCAAAATGTAATAAAAATCTTGAAATTAAAATTTTAAAATATGATTTTGGATATACTGTAACTATTATACAAAATTAATTACTCTTAAAGCTGAATTACACCGAACATCTTTGAAAATTGATTTAACCAATAATTTAGTTTTAAATAACACTATACAAGTGCTTCTGTAATTCTTACTGTATGATTGTGCCATCCCAAGGGATTTAGCTGAATCTGCACCTTTCTTCATTTGTCTTGAATTAGATCCCTGTCTTTAATTTTCCTATCACGTCTCTTTTGAACAACTCCATTACCTTCTGACTTTGAAGTTACAGTAGAACCTCCCATATCCGACCATGACGGGACAGGGCCGTGGTCGGAACGGCCAAAAGGTCGGATATCGGGAGGAGCGTAAAATGCCGTTCCCAGGTACAAAAAATGCCACACAGTACTGTAATACAACTTTATTACACCTTTAAAAATATTGTGTATACATTTCAAACATTTTCTGACATGAAATTAAATACGTAAATATTGTATATTCAACTTGTAAAACTATTGATTATCATTTACAAGTCACATCAAGTTTTTGTTGAAGTGAAACACAAACACGTTTACGTTTTTCAGTTGTCATTGTCACACACGTAACTCGTAACCTCAAACTAAAAAACTTCACACTCCGCAGATTATGGGAAAAATCACGAACAAAACAATATTGACATAAACGCACAAACTGACATTCCACATCAACAACCACGGCTAAACTGACAGTTTTTTACCCAAAAGTAAAGCATAGTATCGATGAGTCACTTTTTCAAGTCTGTACAGGCTCGCGAACGGAAACGGACCGTGAGAGCGCGAGTAAACAATAGACAGACGGACGGTCGGACACTAGGTCGGATATCGGGAGGAGTCGGATGTGGGAAGGTCGGATATGGGAGGTTCCACTGTATTATAATATTAGAAGTTAGGGGTCGTTATTTTAAGTTCTTTTCTTCCTTTTTTATAATAAGGCGATGGATGACCAAGAGGTTTTTCACCTTTTTAAACTACAAAAACAAGCTCATTTCATAGACGTCAATGAACAAGCTCTTGTAAACTCAATGTAGCTACTGCACAACACACAGTGTGTTACACAATAATATTCCTAGTAAAACTTGCACAACCATACCTGCATATCCAATATAACAATAAATGACAAAATCATCTATGATCTTTGCAATATAATTTTTACTTCATTTTGAAAGAAACCTCTGTAGTCTAGTTTTGTTCATCAACAAACTAAACTGCCTTTGTTATTAATTATTTGTTTTTTTCAGTATCAGACAGGGTACACAGCATTGCTATCTTTAGGTTCGAGTTTGATTCCTTCATTGATCAACTAAATCATATTTTAGACCAAACCTTTGTTTCATATAATACCAAATTATTGTTAGTAGTCCAGGCTAGGCCTAGGCTAAAATTGTCTTCAATTGTTGAAGCCAGAACCTTGTTTCAAATATTGTTCTAAATTTATTCATATTAGTCAAGGCTAGGCTTAACCTAAAATTGTTTTGAATAATTGAATTATTGAAGCTGATGAACCTAATAAGCTATTTTATGTGTTATATTTTAGGCTAAAACTTTGTTTCAAATATTTTCTTATTGATTTCGTATTGATCTACATACTTTCATGGAAAAAAAGATATATATATATATATAACAAGTTTAGTTTACGTTAGGGTAGACATTAGTTATAGACTTTAAAACTGCCCTAAAAATACTTGTCAGTTAAGAGATTTAAAGATGTCAGTTGTTGTATTAAAATCGAAATGTTACTGAATTATTTTTACATACAACAGTCATCTTTGGAATTAGTGATTTTAAAATTGTTGAACTCTCTCAAAACAATAAATATATCCAAAATCATATGTTTCTATTAATATTAAAACAGGAATATTAAGTTATCTTAAGTCATGTAGAAATTAGGTTATTTCTACCTCAAGTTACTATAACATACATTCTATATAAATTTATTCTTTGTTGGATTTTATCCAATATATGTAACTTCGTATAATAATAACATCTGATTAAGAAATTCATTTGCTAATTATTTATTTTTAAGTGGCTCTGAACAGTTAGTAAAATTTATAAATTTATTGTAACAAGATAATATGATATAATACACATTACTAAATTACGAACATGTAACTTCAAATATTGATATCAATACATTTTATTCAATTGAAATAAATGAGCAAAACTTGAGAAAATTTGAAGCGCCAAATGAAAGAAAAAACAGACTTATCAAAAAGCACTCATAATTCTTTTAAGAGTTTGCTTTGACTTTAGATACTTTTGATGAATTTTTGATTACATCGATTTAACAACATACCCTTAATAAGGAAAACAAGGATTCCCGAACCACAAAAAATTAATATCGTCACAGTGCTCCAGGGACATTTGAACATACCCTTAATCTATTGTTGTGGTTAAGTTTATAATGGATAAAACATATTATTTTAGGTTAAATATTTTGTTAAAACTTCTAACTATCAAACGCTGTATTTGAAAAAAAAGTTTTAGTGATGACATTTTTTCTATTAAAAAATACACAAACATTTTGTATACCTTTCCAATAGTATTTACCTTTTTTTTAGATTAACAGGCATAAAGTATAATTGCGACAAATAAAAGTTAATAGTAATAAAATATTTTTTAACCAACAATTATTCAATGTTTACTACACATAGTCTGAAAAACGTGAGTGGATTTATTCCATATAACTTTTCATAAAGTGAGTGTAAGGATCAAGCCCAACATCTGAAAAGTTGTTAATATTTTTTACATGTATGTTAATTTAACTTAGATGATGCTTAATGTAGAATTAAACATAAACAAAATAGTAATTAATGGTAACTAACTATGGTATGTTTTTACTACAGTTCATCGACTAACATGAATCTCCAAAGAGAAATTTCATTTATACATTTAAAGAACGAGGTGTGATCATAAAGTATTGAGACTTATTTCATTGTAAGCTAACCAGTTGATTTTGAAGTGTTGTAATTGAGTCGGTTACTATTAGGTCTGCTTATGTCTAAGTCATTTGTTACATGCCATTGTGTTTTGCGCCATTTTGTATTTACCCATGAAGTTAAAATCTGCATCATACAATGCTCCAGTACACTCAACCCATGTTGTGCAACAAATAAGATACCAAACCGGTATCTTAATATACATAATTATATGTAATCTGTCTCAATTCTTTTGATCACTCCTCATAGTCATGATTTTAATAATGAATATATCAATATAAACAAAATATATCTTAATGTACGTTTTTAACGTATAAAAGCAATTAAATAAGAATATTTTCCTTTTTTATCCACAAGAAAGTATCGGATATAACACATTTTTATATTTTAAACAAATTTATCAACAATGTTATTATAAAGTACACAGTGAAATTGTAAATATATATATATATCTAAAACCTTTCAAACTATTTAAATATATTTTCAACCTTATCTATGTCACACTTTCTATTAATTTTTTTAGAACTACATTTATCAACTAGATTAAATATATAATAAATTACAAATTTTATAGTTTTTAAAATCTCAGAAATGTTAGCTCTCAGATATTGAACATGTGTGGTTTAGTGCCAGAAAGAAAGACGTTTGAAAAGACGAGTAGATGATCAGTTTTTGAAACACATTGAGTACGGCTATTTTTTAGAAATAACTTTTTATTAATTTATTATATTTTAAGGATTTCATTTTTGGTAAAATGAAAAATAAATACTGTAAAGAGTAACAACAAAAAATTTATGGTACTTGTTTTTTCATAAATATAAGATTAAATATTGATTTTATAAGAAAATGTGTAGTAGACTATTTTTGTAAAACCTACAATTTTACATGAAGAAGGAAGTTATAGTATTTTTATAAAAGTTATTTTTCACTCAACAGTGCACTTAAAATACCAATAAAATAATCAAGGTATACGGTACGGTGCCATCTTCTTCTGATTTATACCTTTTCCACATCAACCATAGGGCTTATTGTTTTCCCTATATTGAAACTGGATTATCTGATGGCTACAGGAATTCCCAGGTAGATCTGTAAGCTCCATGAACTTGAGAATATTTCTGGCAAGGTTATCTTGAAGGCTTATCTGGTACTTTGTCAAAGCTTCAAGTGTCTCAGCCCTGATTAGGAGCTTTCCATTTTCTATTTGTAGGCCACAACATTTCCCCTGTGAATATCCCCATCCTGTGCAAATATTTTCCCAGGTAACAGTTCTGTGATAAATCCTACTAACTTCGTTACTTTGTTATTCCTTAATGAGAAAAGTCATATACAATTTGCTTAAAGGGAAACTCAAAGGTTACTTTTCCACTTCCTTCCATGCTCTTTTTGAGCCCAGTGCTGTTAATGGCACTAATGGCTTGTTTAGCAAATATTTGTATTTATTTTGAAATTATATTGATTTTTCATAAAGAAAATTATTCTATTAAAATATACATTACCATACCCAATATTTCCTTGTTTTACAATCTAAATTCTTAGTGCAAAGCTTGCATATGTTTTAAGAACAAATTCTTTTATTAATAAATTACCACCTTCAGAACCGTGTTTGATTTGTGATTATTTTGAAGATTATAACATAATGGATATATTATTGAAATATTTAGAGACAAAAAATGCTCCTGTTTTACTTTCAAATTTCAATTATTGGGATATTTGTACATGTGGAAAAACTAATTAAATAAGATTGCAGATATTACAAATTTAGAACAATTCAAGAAATAAAATAAATGTCTTTCACATGTCAAAAACAATATACTACATAATTATTCTGACAAATCACGCATTATAGCATTCCTTTTTAAGTACACTGGTGAGTTAACAATAACACCTCAACTGACATTTCTCATCAAAATGTAAAGCTCTACAACATATTTTCTCATATAATCAGTATTTAATGTGATATATGCATCAAACTAAAAGTACTATAGATTTTTTGCTTTTTTGGTATAATAAAAATGTATATTTATTGTAAATGTTTCATTTCTTCGAACTAAAATCAGTGTGGAATTGTATAAAAAAATACACAAAGAGGCTATATAAAATTAATCACAAAGTGAAGATTATGGTTAAACCACTCACCTATTTATAGGTTAACTGGTTGAAGAATTACAGTGCTTTAGAGATTACTGTTAATTTTATAAAGGAAATTTGTTAAAGTGTTATAAACCTAAATACATTGAAAGGTATTATACATTTTTTAATAAATTTAAATGAGAAGAAAAAATTAATATAATTTCGTGATTGTTCTTTTGAAATAATTCTTCAAGTTAAGCCTACATAGAATTCATATATTTAAACTCGCATCTAGTAGTAACTTTGAAATTCATAAATTTCTATATATTATGTTTGTACTATATACTTATACGTTTTTATAACCAAATGAGACAAGTGCGTACCCAGGATCAAAACTAGAGGGGGGGGGCAAGCCATGGTCATTCAATATACAATTGATTATTTAAATAGTTATTTCAAGAATTGTATTAATTCCAGCAACAAAATGTATAATAAAGATTTATTTTTTTGCTTCCAGGGGGGGCAGCTGCCCCCCGCCCCTCGCTGGGTACGCCCATGTAATGAGATTCACTTCAATTAATTCCAAATCATAAATTACAAAACTTGACATATACTATTTGTAAACATAATGAATTCATGGATTCAATCGAAATTATTGATTTTTGCGTATGAATCATACAGTTTTGAAAATATGGTAGACTCACATTATTTGGGCCTCTGAACTATCCGGCCTAGGAAGTTATATAAATAATATTAATATGGATGCTCAAATTTAGTCTATAAAACAGTTAATTCACATTACTTTTCGATCATAAAACTTTATGAAATGTACCTACAGTACACGTTTCCTGCGAAGTTTTTATATCCTAAGTAAAATCATTAGTAAATGGAGTAACATAATTTTCAATTTATAACCCACAGACAAATTTTAAAAAAGAGATAATTTTAAAGTTATATGATACAATTTTAAAAACATTTGGTATCTGATTTTCACTGTTATATTTTCTTAATGTACTACAGTAAAAGTTATCATGAGTCAAAGAAAATTGATGCCTATTTTATCATAGAAATATCTGTTTTGTGAAGTCCCAGACTAATATTTCTTTATTGCTTAAACTGGATTTTGTATGACTGCAACAACATTTTTCTAGATAGAATTAGATCAATTTTCATATCACAGCGACAATTTAAAAACATAAATTAGAGGGGGGGCATGTTTGTGACTGTGTTAATCACAGTTCAAAATATCACATTCAGTTTAGATAGGCCAGAATACCATTATTGGATTAATATTGAAGATAGAAAGGAAAAAAACTAATTTATAAAAATACAAATTATTATGATAATAATAATAACAAAATGAACAGTATTAATAGATATTTCTCTGGAATTCAAGTGTAATTCAAATAATTATTGATAATTTTTTTAATTTTGAGATTATAATATTAACTATTTAGGGTTTAAAGTTTTTTAAAATCTTGCATATTTATTATAGTAGAAAACATATTTGTGTATTGTTAAAATAATCTGTAGAAAATTATACATCTACAAGTAAAAGTTAATCTAAAACAATTTTTGAAAATTTCCAACTTTTTTCCCCTTTGTTAACTTGTTCAGTGAATAACAACAAGTTCCCCTTTGTTAACCTGTAGAGATTCACCTCTACATAACAAATTTGAGCAAAATTATGACTTCTCTCTAAATAGTCACATGCAGCAATTATAGGCTTACAGCAAGACAAAAATAGTGGCAAAATACTCCTATGGAAATGATTGGAAATAGAATATTCCTATTTAATTTATAGTCTCAGATGTTATATTTCTATGAAGACGATAGATATTGTTAAATTTCTACTTAGATATTTTGCTAGTAACACATCATTTATTTAAGTAAGTAAATGCTGCGACCAGTATGGCCTCGCCCTTCTGATGTTTGCATTTGCCATGTGGTCGCAATGACCAGGTTGCCACAACATAAATACAAATAACCTTAAATTAAATATCAAATAAAATGGATAAACAATAATTATAACTGCTGTAGATATTGTTTCTATACATTTTCAAAGCAGTTTAGGAAAAAATATAAACTTTATGTTTTTATCAAATGCAACATTAAATTTTAAAATAACTGTATCCACTTTAAAAAAAAATTAATAGTTTAGAAGAAGAGATTCACAAAACTTTTCGAACACACACAATTTTGAAACTGGTAAAACAAAGTCTCTAATTGAAAACGTGAAGGGGAAAAAAAAGTTAAAAAATACTATATTAAATTACTTTATTAGTTTTAAATTGAAATAGTTAATTACGTTTAAATTTTAACCTTTTTACTTATATGGTTCGAGAAGCTACTAAAACATAATCGGAATAATGTTTTACATCTTACAACTCTAATTATCATGCCACTAACCCTTAAAAAATTCAGCCTTCCTGATGATTTTGTCCTACTCTCGTCTCTTTCTAGCTTTTCACTCCAGTTTCAGACTCTAATTTCTCTGAAATCACTTTTTACTACACCACTACTTTCCAAATCATTGTTTTCTTGATATGACACTTTTTTTTCCTATAGCTATATCATTTTCCAGCCTCTTCATCATTCTGTTCTCTTCATTCTCTCCATGTACCCAAACTGAAAGACTGCTATTTTTGATTTCTGCTGTGGTGATGTGAAAAATCATAATTTGTAATAGATTTAAAATCCGCGGTTTAGCGCCGAAAACAGGCTGTTCAAATCATAATTTTATTCAATAACTTCATAAATAAAAGAAAAATAGATTTTCAAGAAAACCAAATATGTAATAATGTCAATTTTAGTATAATTTGTTTTTTATAAATAGAATATGTAAAATTTTGTGTTATGTGGGGAGTATGTTGAACTTTGGTAACGTTTACCGGAACAGCTCTCTTGCGGAAGAGAAAAAAATCTCGTGCTTAGATCAGTCTTCGTTTGGGGCTAGTTGCTCTAAGACCTATGAATGGCAGTTCTCCGAGTTTCTGTTAGAACATTAAAAAATGTGTTCAGAAGTTAAATTTGTGAAAGACATGGTGTATTAACAATTTCAAAAGTGCTAAGACAATATTGTTTTCAATAAATAAACTTTTAAATGAAAAGGCGTAATAACTTGCAATTTTTAATTATGTTGTGCAATCGCTGCCACGTGATTTTCGAATTCTCGACAAAGAACTCTTCTATAAGATATATGGAACAATTAAAGTTAGCATAAGACATTAATAATTGGTTGTAATACATGTACAACAAAATAAATCTCGTGAGCGATGAACAAAAGACAATTCGTTGATAGTGGACAAAGCATCTCTAAAATTAGCACGCAGTCACATGGAAAGACACGAATCATCCTTCGAGGAAAAGTGTTTTCTTTTATAAAGAACATAACGTGATTTGGTATAACACGTTTAGACTTTCATTATTTAACCATATATATGTACTTTGAACAATTTAGACTTTTTTATATACTTTCAAGATATATATTTGATATCATAAAATTATGTATTTCATTAATAAGATTCAATGTGTTTGTTGAGGAGTCTTTAAGTAAAATAATATGATCAAATAAAGTTATTTGTTTTATTAATAAAACTAATTCTCAATTTCAGTAAAAATTATATTTTTTATAATTAAAATATTTGCTATGAGAAGTAAAGTAAAATCCTTTTTCATTAATTTTTGGAGTTGCAACTAAATAACTTAAAGTTATTAATATAATTTGATTAGATTCTTTTTCAAATGATAGTAATATTGATAGGATGTAGGATGTCTTATATAAATTTTCTTTTTTTATTTCTGTTACATGAATCTAATGTGTTTTATGTTTAATAAATTTTTATGTAATATTTCAGAGACAAGTGTTTTCATTTTTGAAACCCAGAATCACTGTGAGTACACTGTAAAAAGAGCTTACGACCCCAGAGATCTTATAAATAATTAAATTCATTCTTTTTTCTAAATTGGTATGCTAAAGCAAACCTGGCGCCCTATAGTCGAGCAAATTAACAAATTAATAAATAAAATAGATAACTTCATCCCTTTTTTGAATTGTTACAAATGTCGCCGCAACTGTGGGCCTTTTTAGTCGAAAGTACAGTGATTTTGGCAATGAGAACTCTTAAAATCAAGGTAAGGACTCTCTCTATCATAATAAGAAAGATTCTTTTTTTAAATGTTTTGTGTTAAATATAGTAAGGTAAAAAAGGAGTCAGAAATTGTAAATGTTAATAATAATGATGAACAGGTAGGGTTAGGAAATCAAAATTCTATAACAACACAAAGTAATAGTAGTAATGAATTGTTTTATCAACAGGGACAAAGTATTTTAGATCAAAATGTAGATTTAGATAGTAATAATAACAAAGCAAACAATGAGGTAGATAATACTGAAAATTTAAAAGTTAAGAAGAATGGTGGGGTTAATGATTTTGATGGAATAAATAAAGTTTTAAGTGATTCAGTAAATAATAATAGTAATTTGGTAAAAGAAGATCAAAATTTAAAGAAAATGGAGGGTACTAATAATAATAATAATAATCTAAGGGCTGAACAGGTTAGAGTAATCGAAGAGGTTAGGGTAGGTAAGAAATTGGAAAATAATGATCAGGATTTAGAGATTAAGAGTATGTTTGAGCAATTGATGAGTAAATTTGATCAGAAATTTGAACAAAGTAGCTTAGAAACAAAAAAGGAAAGTTTAGAGTTAAGACAAGATTTGAAACAAGAATTTAATATTAGATTTGAACAGAACAATCTAGAATTTAAACGAGATAATGATAAAAAATTTGAATGTATAAGAAATGATATTAAACAAAGTAGATTAGAAATAAGTAATAAATTTGATCAGAATAAACTAGAAATTAATGAAAAACTAGAGAATTTTAATATTAAACTTGAACAGAATAATGTTAAACTTGATAAAATAGATAATGACTTGAAACTGAGTAAATTAGAACTAAGACAAGCTAATTTAGATTTAAAAGAAGCAATGTGTAAAAAATTTGAAGAAATGAGGGTTGAATTAAAACCAAATTATGTAAAATTTGAACAGAATCTTAAAATGGAAATTAATGTAATGGAAACTAATAATAAAGTAGAATTTGAATTAAGCTATTGTGAGAAAAAAGTAGAATTTGAACAGATTAATAGTGTAGAAGGTGTTTTGGTAGAAAATATTAATAATTTAGATAACAATTTAAATCAAGCAATAGCTGAAATTGAAATTAACAGTTTTAATGAGATAAATAACATGTCAAATGATTTGATAATAATAGAAGACGATTGTGTGAATGATTGTGTTCAAGAAATTTCTAAAATAATGAATAATGGGTTAGGTAACAAGGTAAATCTAGAAACAGCAAATAACGTTGAAATTAATATGTCTAGTGGGGTTGGAATAGGTATAAGTAATTTGAAAAACAAAGTAAAAGTAAATAATCTAATAACGAAGGTATCAGCTGTTTATTTTAAAAAACAAGTGGGTCATAAAAATGTAGAGTTTGAAAATTATGTAATGATAAAATTTAAGAGTATCTTTCAAACCCAAGAACAAGAAATTAAAAGTTTTTGTGAGAAATCTAACTTTAAATATAATCTTGAAAGTAAAAATGTAGAAATAGTAAAAGAAGGTTTTGTACTAGTGTATAAGAATGGTGGGGTTAGAATTCCTGAACGAACAGATGTTGAAATTAGGTCATTAGATTCTAAGATGTTTGAGAGAAGGAGGGGTGATGGTATGCCTGAGAGGGAGAAAGAGAAAGGTATTTTGTCAACACTCCGAGACAATAACAAAGGGAGATCTTTTGTTAGGAAAGGGTCTGTTGTGATGTCTAGGCTAGACAAACTGTCCGTGTGGACAGAAGTATTTAACGCTAGAGATATTTACAAAAATCAAATCATGTATTTTAAAATCTTTCACCAATCTGGGAACCATCGTAAAAAATGTATAATTTATAATTGAGTTGTAATAAATTGAAATTTGGAATGAATAAATAAATGTAAGGACATTTTATAAACACACGGACTTGATTTTTAAAATAATTAATAAAAAGTAGTTAAGATTTTGTTAATAAGTAAGTTTAAGTTTGAAAATAGATAATTAAGAGTTATGAATACTAATAATTTGTGTGTACTGATAAATTTTGTAAGCTAAGACAGAAATATAGAAAATAATTATATGCCAAGCTAGTATGATTAAGAGTTTAGTTTTAGAAAACGTTTAGGTATTTGTAAAGTAAAGACGCTGGATTATAGCAGTAAACAACTTTATATGTTTATTAAGATCTTAATATTTAGAAAACGTGACGAAAACAGATTAGCTAGATGAGAGGATCATTGGAGCTGCAAGATTGTTAGTAAGTAACTCTGTATGTTTATGAAAGGAATAAATATTGATTTTACGTGACATAGATAAGATAGTTAGTTCGAAGCGAGGATTCAGAGTAACGTTGAAGAAATAGTATTCAATATTAAGGAGGTGGATTCAATAAAATATTCAATAATGACGAGAGAAATAGAATCTAGTTGGAGCTAAAAGGTTCACTTCTTATCAGTAGTAAGCAGATAAAGAATTGCGTCTCTATATACAAAGGGGAAATTGTTTATTCCTTAGTCAGGTATAAATTCCTATGCATGACATTGAGACGAAATATAGGGTGTTACCAAAATGCTGTCTAGGAAAATAAAAAACCTTTGACGTATAATTCTAATTTGACTTGTGTTTTCAAATAAAATTTACTTAAATAAAGGATAATTGGCTTTAAA
Source organism: Aphrophora alni (assembly GCA_963513935.1). Taxonomy (NCBI): domain Eukaryota; kingdom Metazoa; phylum Arthropoda; class Insecta; order Hemiptera; family Aphrophoridae; genus Aphrophora; species Aphrophora alni. The sequence continues at coordinate 88,735,842 of OY740774.1, read as the reverse complement.
TAAAGTAAACAAGAACAAAAGTAGATTACTTAAATAACTTTAATAGAATTGAAAGTAAATTTCTAAGTAAAAAAAACTTAGAATAAATTTTAAAAATAAAAATTTTCTTTTTGAATTTGAATAATAACATCTAGAAAGGATTACATAAACAGAAAATCGACGATGCTAGTAATAAACTTGGTAAAAATAAACATTATTTCAACTTCGGATGAAACGATTTTAGTGAAATTTTTTATGAATTTTAAAATTTTCTTCGTGTAGATGCATTTAAGGAGTACATGAACATTTTGGGTGGATGGTTGAGCGTTTGTGTAGTTAAAATAGAATGTTTTATTCGTAAGAATAAGGCATTCTGAGACTGCATAAGAGGGCGTGTTGTGAAATAGAGATGTGTTTTGGGTTTTATCTTGAATCAAGTAGGGATATTGCATTCAACCACTGCACATTTCAACGTCACAACATGTTACTCTGTGTAAGAGTCTAAAGAGCAATTAGAAGTATGCACGGTATAAAGTAGACGGTTAGAAGAACCTATGTAGGAGAGGTTAGGAAGAAAAATGCATAAATAAGTGTGACATTATTACATGAAAAAACTTCATGTAATAAATTTTAGACAGATGTTGAAGGCAAATAAATTGTAGGATATATATGCAGACGCGATCAAGCTGCATATACATGGAATAAACCGGACGTGACATTATTAGGGAGTACTTACGTAACTAAATGTATAATTTTTATAAAACTGTAAAAATGTTGATTAGGTGATTAGAATAGGTAATTAGATGTTAAATTGTAGAACGATAAGTTGTATGTCTGACATTGATAAATTTTAAGGATTATTAGATAATATGAGATAAAAAATTGTTAGTTTTAAGTGATTTGTGGTTTGAAAATATGAAGAATAGTTATTTAAAGTTTGAGAATCTATGTAAGTTTTGCCAAGACAGATAATAATAAAGTTTTTAAGTTTTTTTGATGTTAAATGATGAGTAAAGGAGGTTAAGTTTTTGTTTTTTAAAGGAAGGAATAATAAATTAATAATGATAAAGAGATTTTGATGAAATTTATAAATAAAATAAAAGAATTAACGATTTTTAATAAATAATGTTTGAATTTAAAGCAATAGATGATAGTGAGAAGTTATTTGATAAAGGTGTCTAAAGATTTTGATGAAATACGGTGTTAGCTGGGAAAGCAATGATAATTTTTTTATTTTTTATAAGTTTTTTGTATTTAAGTGAGTGATGACAAAGGAGATTTTAATGAAGTAATTTAAATGAAAGAATTTTTGAGTTTTTATATGAAGATGATGAGTTTACAGAATTGTTGAGTAAAGTGGTATTTAAAATGAAGTTGTTCTGTTAATAAACTTTTATAAAAGAAGGTAGTTAGGTTGCATTAATGGTAATTTTTGAGTTTTTAAGAGGTTTTTTGAGTACTGCGATGATATATAAAGAGGAATACGGCGATTTTAATGAAACAAGAGGAGATTTAAGGAATTCTACGAAATACGGCGATTATTATGATTTTTTAAAGGAAGCTACGTTGAAATAAGGAGATTATTTATGAAATAATATAGGTAAATAATAAGGAGTTTTTTATTATGAAGAATTTGTTTGGGGATTAATGCAACTTGAATTATTAAAATATGAAAGATAAGATGGAAATAATTTTAAGATGGGATACTGAGAGACAATACAATTGTAAAGAGGTAATTTTGAAATAAATAGATGAGTGTTGTAAGCAATTTTATTTTTTTTTGTAATAATGATGTTATATTTTGAATTTTAGTTGAAGAAAAGAGCTTTTTGTAATTGTAAAATCAGTAGTTAACATGTTATCCCAGCGAGACAAAGAGTAATTAAGAATTTGATAGAGAATAAATAGTTATTGGATTTAAACTAAAATAAATAATAATGTAAAATCTGAATTGAAAAGTTTTAAGGTGAATTGAAGTAATTTTGAATAATAAGTAAATAATTTTGTAATAATGTTAATTAAAAATGAGAGGTCTTAAATTGTAATTGTGTTTAGTTGAAAAATGATTCAGATGAATATCTAGAGTCAAAGGTAGATTTTCAAAGGATGTAGAAATGTCGTCTTGGCAAAGAGGATGAGACGTAGAAAAAGTATATAGACGGCTGTCTGGGAGATAAGCTTTGAGTGACGGGATCCTGTCAACAAAAAAATGTTGATGGAAAGTTTCCGCCAACGAGGTTGGAAAGGAAACTGATGATGGGTTTTATTGGATAAATAGAGATAAGGCTTAGCACTAATTGATTCGTATATTTTAATATTTATGAGTTATGATGACTCAAATAAATTGAGATAGTGAAATAGGATTTTAGCAAATAGATTTTTTAGTTTTTATGTAAAAAGAGAATCTTTCTTAAATTAGGTATACTAGTGATACTTATTTTCTTTATGAGGTCCTTAACTGCTGAAATAAGGAATCTTGAAAATCTATTGAAAAATTTTTCACATTTTGGGTTTTTCTTTCGAATTGAGTTTATATATATAGAAAAGATTTATAGTACAATACTTGTATTGTAATACAAATCTTTTGTGGGGTTTTGTGGTGATGTGAAAAATCATAATTTGTAATAGATTTAAAATCCGCGGTTTAGCGCCGAAAACAGGCTGTTCAAATCATAATTTTATTCAATAACTTCATAAATAAAAGAAAAATAGATTTTCAAGAAAACCAAATATGTAATAATGTCAATTTTAGTATAATTTGTTTTTTATAAATAGAATATGTAAAATTTTGTGTTATGTGGGGAGTATGTTGAACTTTGGTAACGTTTACCGGAACAGCTCTCTTGCGGAAGAGAAAAAAATCTCGTGCTTAGATCAGTCTTCGTTTGGGGCTAGTTGCTCTAAGACCTATGAATGGCAGTTCTCCGAGTTTCTGTTAGAACATTAAAAAATGTGTTCAGAAGTTAAATTTGTGAAAGACATGGTGTATTAACAATTTCAAAAGTGCTAAGACAATATTGTTTTCAATAAATAAACTTTTAAATGAAAAGGCGTAATAACTTGCAATTTTTAATTATGTTGTGCAATCGCTGCCACGTGATTTTCGAATTCTCGACAAAGAACTCTTCTATAAGATATATGGAACAATTAAAGTTAGCATAAGACATTAATAATTGGTTGTAATACATGTACAACAAAATAAATCTCGTGAGCGATGAACAAAAGACAATTCGTTGATAGTGGACAAAGCATCTCTAAAATTAGCACGCAGTCACATGGAAAGACACGAATCATCCTTCGAGGAAAAGTGTTTTCTTTTATAAAGAACATAACGTGATTTGGTATAACACGTTTAGACTTTCATTATTTAACCATATATATGTACTTTGAACAATTTAGACTTTTTTATATACTTTCAAGATATATATTTGATATCATAAAATTATGTATTTCATTAATAAGATTCAATGTGTTTGTTGAGGAGTCTTTAAGTAAAATAATATGATCAAATAAAGTTATTTGTTTTATTAATAAAACTAATTCTCAATTTCAGTAAAAATTATATTTTTTATAATTAAAATATTTGCTATGAGAAGTAAAGTAAAATCCTTTTTCATTAATTTTTGGAGTTGCAACTAAATAACTTAAAGTTATTAATATAATTTGATTAGATTCTTTTTCAAATGATAGTAATATTGATAGGATGTAGGATGTCTTATATAAATTTTCTTTTTTTATTTCTGTTACATGAATCTAATGTGTTTTATGTTTAATAAATTTTTATGTAATATTTCAGAGACAAGTGTTTTCATTTTTGAAACCCAGAATCACTGTGAGTACACTGTAAAAAGAGCTTACGACCCCAGAGATCTTATAAATAATTAAATTCATTCTTTTTTCTAAATTGGTATGCTAAAGCAAACCTGGCGCCCTATAGTCGAGCAAATTAACAAATTAATAAATAAAATAGATAACTTCATCCCTTTTTTGAATTGTTACACTGCTACCAGGTCTAAATTGTTATACAAAAGTGCTAATTCTATATTTGTCCTAATCCTCCAATTGTTTTCCTCCCATACCCATGCCATATATTTTTCTCAAAATCTTCCCTCCCAGATTTCCAGCTTATGTTTTTCTTTTTCATTAATGTGGACACTTCTGATCCATACAAAACAACTAACCTCAACATCACCCGGTACATTTCCATTTTTAATTTTGTAGTTAACGGTTTGGTCTTAAATTAATAATCCTTCAACAACTTTTAGTCTCTTACAAAAAAATTCTCCTTATGATACTTGTCTTAACATTTTCTTTACCAGTGAAAACAGATGTGGAACACTTAATTGTTGTTTAAGACCTCCAGCATTTTATGTTTCACTTTGCTGACGTCATTTTCTCTGTAGCATCATATATATATATATATATATATATATATATATATATATATATATATATATACAGTGTGAGTCAAAAGTATGGATACACCCTGTTAAATTTTAAATGGATAAAGATAGCAAAATGAAACTCAGAACACCTTTCTAGGAAATAAAAGTGAACTTTTTAGTCACTATTACAACTTTGCCCATTTCCCCAAAATGGGATTTTTGGGGGGCAGCTCAAAATTTTTAAATGTAAAGACCCATTAAGTGACACCTTATTTTAAAGTCCTAGATTAAAGAAGAAGAACGGTAGAAACCAGAGCTTTCTATCTCAACCCAGTACAAAATGGCAGCTCATTGAAATTAAGTAAAACTTCATTGAGGCAAAATATGAACATCCATATTCAGGTGGTAAATAACCCCAATAGACAACCACTTTTCTTACAAACTCAAACCTGTTTTACAGTTATTACCTGCTGTAGGGCAGGCCTCCCTTATCTTATCAGTTTTGAGGGAGTCCATTATCAGGTTCAGTTTCTGGTTGGAATCAACAAAGTTAAGACGTGTTTTTGTGATCTGTGTTTTTGTGATACTATACGTTGAAATGGAGAGTTTAAGTGAACAAGAGTGTATTATGATCCTGATGATGCGAGGCTACGGAGACTGGGTGAGATCTTATGATGAAGTAAGGAATTTATTTAATGACACTTATCCTAATCGAAACCCAGTATCTAAATCAGGAGTTCAAAAAACTATCTAACGTTTCCAGGAAACAGGCAGCGTTAAAGACAGCCCCAAACATGGAAGACCAAAATCGGTTACAAATGAAGCATTGTCACTTGACGTTTTACAGTCTGTTGTAGAAGATCCTCACGCCTCAACAAGAAATGTTTCCCTAATGTTAGGTATATCTCTCTAACATCAGTTTGTAAAGTTTTACATGGCGGTGGTTTTAAACCGTACAAAATTCGTTTAGTTCAAGAGCTAAGTGAGGACGATTTTGATCGTCGATTAGAATTTTGTGAACTGATGTTGAGGCACATTGATAACAATACAATTAGAATGAACAACATTGCTTTCTCAGACGAAGCAACTTTTATGTTAAATGGTAACGGTAACAGACACAATTGTCGTTATTGGGCTGATGTTAACCCTCGTTGGATCAGAGAGCAACATACCCAGAACCCTGAAAAACTAAACGATTGGCTTTTCATTGTAAGGGATCAGTTTGTTGGGCCCTTTTTTATTGATAGCAATCTTAATGCCGAGGTATACCAGGAAATGCTACAAAATCAGATTTATCCAGCTATCCAAGCAGCAATCAACAACTGTAATCAAGTTTGGTTCCAGCAGGATGGAGCACCTCCACACTATGGCCTGCAAATCCGCGAGTATTTAAACAACATTTTTCCCAATCGCTGGATAGGCAGAAGAGGAAGTATCGAGTGGCTACCAAGATCGCCAGATCTATCTCCACTGGACTACTTTGTGTGGGGTCACATTAAAAACAACGTGTATAAAACGAAACTCCAGTGGATTAATGACCTTAGGGACAGAGTAGTAGCGCAAATTTAAAAAAAAATTCCGCGTGAATCCATACAGCTTGCCGTTTCAAGATTTTATGACAGGCTTGGACATTGTCAAACTGTCCTGGGGCAGCGTTTGAACATCTGTTATAAAAAACAAAGGATAGTAAGTTTAAGCAGTTTTATTGTTTAATGTAATTAACTACTATGCTATTGTAATTACAAATTATTAATACATTATAAAAAGAAGTTTATTTTATTAGCTGTTGATTTTAAGTTTCACAAATTTATTGTTTTCAATTAACAGTAAATTTCCCAAGTATTAGAAATTAGAACCAAGTTCTGAAAATTTCAATGAGCTGCCATTTTGTACTGGGTTGAGATAGAAAGCTCTGGTTTCCACTGTTCTTCTTCTTTAATCAAGGAAAGGAGGTGTCACTTAATGGGTCTTTATATTTAAAAATGTTGAGCTTCCCCCCAAAAATCCCATTTTGGGGAAATGAGCAAAGTTGTAATAGTGACTAAAACGTTCACTTTTATTTCCTAGAAAGGTGTCCTGACTTTCATTTTTCTATCTTTATCCATTTAAAATTTAACAGGGTGTATCCATACTTTTGACTCACAGTGTATATATATATATATATATATATATATATATATATATATATATATAGTAACGAGATAAATCCAAGTTTAAGAATTGATAACAAGTTGTATGAAATTGAATCAGAAAATATTGATTATGATCCCAATCATCCTCTGGTTATTTGTAACCAATGGTATGGGAACACGTATATCAGGAGATTAAAAACCTATATTGAATACAGGTATAGCACTTCTGAGGTATAGTAGCTGGATCTACACCTTTCTTCATTTAGTCTTCCGATCACTCTATTTCAACTTTCTTATCAGGTCTCTCCTTCTGACCTTGACACTTCTAGTCGAGTTTTCAAGAGCTTAGGAGTTCCTCTCTTCTTGAGTTTATCAAGCAATGACTGATAGGTTATTCACTTTAAATAAGAAATCCCTCAGGGGATTTTTACAGTAAGTATGGGGGGGTTTTGCAATCCCGAAGGAGCCTATCTGGATCTACACATTTTTTCATGTAGTCTTGTGTTAGATCCCCTACCTTTTATCTTTCTTATCAAGTCTATCATAATTCAAGGACTTTTATATTATTTTTTAACTTTTTTTTATTAGGTAATGATGAATTAGAGGTTTTTTGCCTTTAAAACAACAAGGTAAAAACGAAAAAGAAGAAAAGTAAGCCCATAGATTTTTTAAGACTACTAAAAATTGTTTTAGGTACATTTACAAGTAAATAAGTCAAAACAAATTTTACATAATATGGTAAGAGGGGGACAGATACTTCGGTTCAATATGTGCCCATACTAACCATTAAGTTTATCCTATTTTTTCAAAGTGAATGTGTTAAATACAATGAATTTAAAGCGAGATCAAGATGAATTTCATTTAAAAGTATATACAATATAAAATCTAGCAGCAGCTATAAAAATCAAAATTACAAATTATATGAAATACCCAAAAATAAAATTTTTTAAACACTTTGAGCAGTATGTAAAATGTTAAAAATATTTCCTTCAAAGTACTCTTCTGGGATTTTTTTTGTGAGATAAAGAATATCATAAAAAATTATAATTTAAGAGCAATACAAACATTACCTTTCTGTCTGCAAGGTGACGAAATAGCAGTTTATAAATGTAATACGTGTACTTTTGGTATTTAAAACAACAGTTAAAATATTAATAAATATAAATATACAACGAAATTGAACACTACAACTATAATAAAATAACTTGCTACTATCTAGATCAGCTATTATTAGTAAACAACTTTGAAGATTGCGCTTTCCTACAATTACACAGCCATTTTATAATTCTTGCGTTACGTTCAACGATCGAAGGGAGTTCAGTGATTTGATTGCTCGCTCCTCCACTTCCTCCTGTGCTTTGATTTGTGGAGCAAAGTGTCTGCGAATCAACGGAACTCGTATCTGAGAAGAATACTGGCGATGATGATTGAGAATTTGAAGTTGCCACCATACTAGAATAAATAAAACAAACCTTATTGGAAAAATAATAATCCATGGTATTAAAATATCATATCTTGTTTATGAGATCAAATTTAAAATGGTAGAGAAATTAATGAAACTTTATTAACATTATTATTTCCTATGATGACAATACATGTTTTTATTACATGAAAGTTGAAAAGTATGGTTAATAACAAGTAATACGTTTGGTGGGAGATTAGTTATGTAAATTTTCGTCATTTTAAATTCAACTCTTTTATATTTTTATGTTTTACTATGTTTTTTAATTACTTGGGCAAAAGTGTCCAAGTTGAATTTTTCCTACAAACAAAAATTAAAGCATAGAGGGTGACTTCTGGTGAGGTGGTAAAGGGTACTTTCATACGAATGCATACTTTTTTACCTACCCACAAAGAGAGCATCAGACACAAAGACAGCCTGTGAGTGAAAGAGTGTATGCAGCTAATTCAGATGTTTATTTTTTTTACATCAAGCGTGGTGATACCCAAATGGAAACCATTCAGAAAATATCATCGGTACCATACAAATTAAGAAGTGCCAAAACCATTTCATGGTGAAGAGCAACTCGCGTTTTGGTCCTTTAACAAACTGAAATGATAAGGTTATTGACCAAGTGTGTAGTTTGGGCATGAAAAACCATTTTGTCACTGTCAGAAAATTTGTGGATGACGTGATTTGGTATATTATACATTGAGTGAAGATTTGTCCTTTCAGAAAATGTCCAAAAAGTTCTTGCTGAAGCTAGAAGCTACAAGCTTGGTTCAGAAGTAACTCTGAAAGTCTCACAAGACATACTGAAATATCTTGAAGATACTGTCACAAGTACATATCATAAGATTAAAACATTATTAAATATTACACCTATAGATCTTCTGTCACTTTTATGATTTTGTGTGAAATACCTGTAGGCAACTTAAGGTCTCATTCTCTTATATTGTTTTAAAGTTTGCTTGGTCACACAGTTTTTCTGAGGTACTTTAGAGTCATTAATCTCCCAGTATGTGAATTTTAATCAATCTCCAAACTGAAAGCACTTTTAAAAAGAACTCAATATCACAGAAAATGAAAAAAAAATTGACGTTTAGTAAAGTCTCTCACTGATAGTTTGACTGGCAGTGACTGATACTCTCTGCAGATGGGAAACAATGACATTTCATATACTTGTTTGTCTGACTCCCAAGATACATTTTGTATCCACAAGAAAAGAACAGGTTGGATACTTTTTTAACAAATCACGTATTTCTCAACAAAATTATAATATACAAATTTTCATTACGTTTTTTAAAAAAATACGAATATTCTGTTACATTTTCTTTAGATTAACATTATTCTAAAAACTGATATAAACATAACATACTTATACTCTGCAGTGTCTAACCCCAACTGGTCAAAGAACGTCTCTAGATCCGTAGGTGTTGGGGGTGGTTGGCTAAGTGTAGTTAGTTTATTATAACGGCGGCCTACATCAGACTTTGAACGTAGTATAGGCCTGAGTCTGAGACCATCGTCAGCCCAGAGAGGTTCTGCTTTCCCTGCGGAACCACCATAGCTTATACTGGATTTGACTGGAGATGTAGGAGGAAGGCGTTCACATGAACTGGAACTGGAGCTCTCCTAATAGAAATAAATATATTGTTACATTTGTAGTTAACTGGAAAAGCCCATGTACTGATACATCATAAATTCACATCCTAAATGGTCAATCATAACATGAAATAATTCCTGAACACTCTTCTGAAATCTTGTACTGACCCATGAAAACATCTAAAATATATAATGATAGTTGGACCCCCAAAATTGTTTAATGCTTTGTGAAACCAGCCGATCTAGTATCAGCGATTTAAATCATTGTCCAATACCCAGCATTAGCCATTTTAAACATATTTCAACAACTTATTTCAATTATACTATAATTATTGGTCATATTATATTTGAGACATAACTGAAAAATGTGTTTGAGTTTACTTTACAGCTGCTAGGAGCATGCAATTTGTATAATGTATGGAATGATTCCATACTACAAATTTGTTGTGATACCTGTAAACAAAACTTGAAGTTTTATTACATTTTTGGATTTATCACTTGATTCATTATAGTATATACTGACTCGATAAAAAAAAAGTTAGATTAGATTTGGACTTGAAGCCCCTGCACCATTGCTTATGAGCCCTCTAGTGAGATATAGTAGGACAGAACTGCCTTTGATCCAACAAAACTCAGCAGCTTTTGTCCAATACTAAGATCAACATCCACCTCTGAAGATTGGTCTTCAATCAGTCTCCAGTCTCTCACAACCCAGAAGAATGTGTCTGAAAATCTCATAGACTGTTTGCATTACCTTTATATCTTCCTCAGTTATGACCAATTTAAGCAGGGACTTTTTGAAATGGCCATCTCCGGTAATAAGCACAGTTACTTGCTTAAAATAATGTTACTTTTGTATAAATAAATATTGAGGTTGACTTGTGAGATAATATTAGATAGAATAAAACTCAAACACAAGATCTCACAAAAATTACGTTTACTTATTCAACCGCATTTCAATGACAAAGTAGCCATCCTCAGTGATACCTAAGCTACAATAACTAAACTATAACTATATGAGTTATAGTTTAGTTTTGTTCTTTTGTATAACTAATTTGTGAATGCTCTGTATTAATTTTGCCAGATTCAATATTCCCATTGTTTTTTGTTTGAAAACAGTTTTGGAAATCAATCCAAACCAGTGAGTACAAAAAAACAAAACACAAAGACTACACCCACTCATCGTATAATATTATCAAATAAAAAAATGTTAAAACTTGAAACCATAAATGAAGTTAGAAATCCATAATTACCACATTAGCATATAAACATGTATCTTTATTACTTACATGTGAATGACTACGGGAGTGCCGAGATCTACTTCGTGAAGAATTTAAGCTCAAAGCATCACCCGTACTTTGTCTAGGTGAACTGCTTTTTCTGAAACACAATTTTGTTGCTAAATTAACCATAAATTTGTACAAATTAAGTACTAAAGTGTTTTTTATACTTCTGTCAAAATTAGACTCATGTGAGATGTGTTTGGGAAATAAGAACTGATTTAAATTTTGGCTAGAGTGCTTCAGTTGTCTAATATTGTATCTATTTCTAATCAGTTAGTTGAGCTCATATTCACATAGTGCATGTATTGAGGATGGTCTTGAGTTGAATTTTACTGCGGATTAGTTCTTTTGTCATAATTGAAATTGCTTTTTTTAAATGACTGTAAACCCAATTTGTGAAAATGTAAAATGTGAAGATAAGCCAATAACAATTACAATGAAGCACAAGGTTTATAAAATTAATGTTCTGAAAAGGTAGAAATGATGGCAGATATATTTTGGGCAATACATAACCATTCTGTCCAGTAACCAAACTAATTGAATACCAGAATCAACACCAACTTCTCCCTTATAACAGAAATATACATCCCCCTTTAATTCTACAATAGATAGTATTAGCCACCATCAACAAAAAATACTCTGACAATGAATATCTACAGAGACCGATCACTAACATGACTGAATGGTAAAGGTGGAGCCGGAATTCATTATAAACTGTTCACCCACTAGATAACAGTAGAAGAATGTAAGATGGAGAAAGTAAAGCAATATCCATGGTCTTACAGAACTGCTACTAAGACTATTAGTCTTCGAAAAAGCCATTATCCGCATAAACTTCAAATCTGCAATATAAGTCCTAGCATCAAATAGACAGCCCACAAACCAAACAATAAAAGATGATAAACTCTCTAGTGGGTTCCTTCACATGTGGAAATAAATTGAATGGGAAGGAAGCGCCTGACCACCTGGAAAAGAAACTGTCCGGGGAGGGAGAGAACCTCATACAACTTCAAAACAGTAAGAAGACTTGTCAAAAGCAGAACCCAGGAGAGGTTCTTCAATTATGCCAACATAATATCCATCAATAAACAATGGATGAAAATAGGAAGCTCCTGTAATAAAAACATAAATCTACAAAGAAATCAAGCGCCAGCAAACTTTAGATTGAACACCACACACCAGATGGAGGTGTGGAGACTTGCTCCACACCTCCATGTCATTAACATTTAAAAATCTCACCCCGCACAATCTGCAAAGAATGTAACACACTAATGAATAGAGATCATGTCGTTGTGTGCTCAGGACTCGATTGTGCACATCAAGAAATGAAGAACCTACTAAAAACTATATTGATACCAGAAGATGAATGAAGTAATCCACCAATCTACCATTAGAAAACTACAATAAATTTTGATCAAAAGAAGTGAATCTACAATTCTAACAATTGTAAAAGTTGTAGTTCTAATCTTACAGTTCAATCTGCTATGTTCAAAAGCAGTCAGAGATTATCACCAATTATTTTTAATAAAATAACAATTATTAAAATTCTATCTAAGTATCATAGATTTCTTCATAAATAACCTTAAATAATTAATTTCCATATCTGGATTGTAAATCTCTGTATTGTAATGGCAAATAGATATAAATAACAAGATTTTTTCTACTTGCACACACTTATCGAGAATGCTTTAAATCCATAAATCAAGAACTTACTGGTATCAGTTTTTTATGTTTGTTATACAATTTATAAAATTCACCTGCATTAAGTACAAAATACGCTTGACAGTTCAGGGTAGACTGACTGCTATTTTAAAATTAAGAAAATGAATCCTCAATCTACCATTCTATAGTACCTGTTTGAATAGAGAGTATATTCACAACTAGCAGGTTCACTGGAGTCACTACTAGAAGACACACCAGAGTGCAGGTCAGGCAAAGACTTATGATGTACAGGGCATACTTGAGCACTTGTGAGAGTTTTCTCTTGACTTTGAGAATTGCACCTGCGATACCATCGAGGAGATTTCTTTACATCTGTTGTATTTGCGTCCTGCAAATAATTAACTTAATTAATCAATGTGTCATAAAGTTTAAAGAGATTGTTAACTTGTGGGATTTGGCTAGAGATGGTCTATTGACCATTTTTGGCTGTAATCAGAAGCATGGTCAACCTATGCTTCTTTGATATGGCGACCAAAGGTAGAACTTACTTCTTCCTACATGAATCCAGTTTCAAGTGATGCCAATAACGTGGTTCATCTCGTACAGTGCAGCGATTAATAACAATTCTTCTCACAATACAATTGGTTTTTATCCTATTTTTAAAGAGCTCTTCATTTCTTTGCAGTAAAACACAGTATGCTGCAGTGTTTCCATCTGCCTTCTTACAACATCCACAGTATGGCAATCTGCAAGGTTGAAGCAGTGCAAATATATCTCTGTAATAAAATGACCAATTCTGGCTTATGCTGCAAACAACTGAATCTTCCAACTGACTCTGTCATATAGATTAAGATCACTTAGTACCATAGAGTTGTAGTTTGGTTGGTGTAGCTGGTATATCACTGAAGAGGACGACCTTGTCGTTGAAACGTGTCTGATACTTAGACGTATTTTTTATGAGAATTGTGTTCTGTGTGTTTGTTATTCACTTAATACCTGTTATATATCACATAGTTCCCTAACTGTTAAGGTGTTGTTCCAAGAGTACATCTACTCATGTCTATACAACTCCTCAATCCATTCTGTACAAACATTCACTGTAACATATATGATTTTGGCTGCACTTGAGTTACCAATTTGCCACATCTCTGATTCCGCATTCTAACACTGTGGCCGGATATTAATTTAATGACAATTTTTTTGAAATTTGTTGTATTTTCTTGATCTGAACAAAATGAGAAGCATGAGAAACATTTTGAATCAATCACGTTTGCTTATTTTCTCTGCCTACAATTCTTCACAGTGTTGAAGGCCTAAGTATAATGCTAGAAGTTTAGTTTCCATACTAGATCTAGCAGTTGGTGCATAGAATTTGAGGCATGGAATAAAATGTATCAATTTGAAAATTAAATTGTTAATACCAAATTATGCTCACCTTTAAATATTTACAATATTACTTTTTTGTATTACTTTAAAATTTCCTTAAGAGCCGACTTAACCAATAAAATCCCACTCTTCAAAAGTTTTATGTTAAAACCTCAACCTAAAACATATTTTGTTGTAAAAATGCATGTTAACTCAGAGGCATAACTTACCTCTAATAGATTTTCCTTAGAATCAGCATTAAGTAACCTGCGTAGCTTTGTTTGTAGTTGATCTGCACTGGAGTTGGTAGAGTTGTAAGATCTCCTTAAGGATGATGACACTAAATGTGGGCTCTTTGGTGGTACTGGAGGTCCTCTTACATCTGCAACAATAGAAAACAGAACAATTCTTTACAAATTGTGCAATGATCATGTTACTACCTCAACTCCTCCAGGCAGAAACGGAACTTATTTTCTGCACAGCTCATAGCTCTCATAGTTTCTGGTTAAGTAACCGAGTGGCATTAAAAGCACTGTACAACTGCAGTAGTTTTTGTTTGAAACTTCTTCAGAGATAGTAATAGACTTGTTTAATATTTTCAAAAAAACACCTCATTATGCACAGCTTTGATTACGTTTACTGTTATATACAAAGCCAATCTCTTCGAATTTCCTAATTTTGAATTAATGTTTTATTAGGTAAATTCTTCCCTAGAAACTTCAGCTGAAATGCATCGTGCCACAAAATGAAAGATTTGGTAGCGAAATTATTATTTAATGTTTAATAATAAATATTATTTTTTCGAAATCATTTTACTGAGTTATATAATACTTTTCATGAAATAAAAATAATAACAGCTGATAAAATTCACTAATAATTATATCAGCTAATGCAAAATGAAGTATAGTTTTAGCAGGCCTCCCAACATCTTAATCTTAAATTATTATAAAATAATATTTTTCTTTTGGTTGTGTTTGAAAAAAAAACCTATATAAGAGTTCAACAGACAGAAACAGACACAGTCAGATCTATTTGTGACAATTTCATGCAGTGTAGCAATAAATCGTGAATATAATTCAAATACATCTTTTACAATTTGAAGGGTAGAATTGCATTATGGTGGCAGATGGAAGTGGTTTGGGTGTCTTGGGAAAGAACAAATACAATTGTGAGATGGAAAGATTTGATGAAAGCTATAGAATCCACAGGGGACAAGAGGGAGGATAGTCTAATCCAAATTTAGATGCTTTCTCTTTTGTTTAAAAATATACAAATTCTTTAAAACCACCAAGTTCATTGGGTTGTATTACACCAAGCACTACAGTGCAATGAATTACTTTTGGCTTCCATGTTTCCCTCTTTGTTAATAGATGATCGATTAATAATGTTCATACTTTATAACTTTGATATTTTTATACTTCTCTCACAAATACATAGCACAGAGGAAGTGTAGTTTTGTGATTTGTGTTTTTTCTTTGATTACATTTGTATCAACTCTTGGTTCTTTGACTGTTTAGGCCTAGCTTTAGGAAATTTAAATTTAGTTTCTGACATAGTTAGTAGGCTATGATAACTCTTTTCATGTTCTAGGTTTATCACTTGATAAAGCGAGTTGATTCATACCTTCAAAATGTCTTTTATTAGTTTTATTTAACCAAATAATGGCAAATATTGGAATAAACTATGTTAATAATATGGATGATTGATCACTATCTAATATGGTAACTTAAAACCACAATAGAGGAAGTTATGAGATGGGTAGAAAAATGTATGTCTGATTTTTCATGAAAATATTTGTTTTGTTGTCGTTAAAAAAAAATGGTGTTTGGAATTATGTCTGTGCAATGTTTTATAGTCCAAACAAGTGGACCAATTTTAACTAAATTTAGTATGTTGATATATTTTAACTATATTGGGGTATTTTTTCCAATAACTTAAAATCCACAATAACAATTTTGTTAAAATTTGAGTGAAGTGTGAAGATTAATGACCCAAACAATTTTGCTGTACTCTAAGTAAAAGAAAACAACTATTCTGGAATAATTGATAAAAAAAAACAATTAACATTGACCAGCGATATTAAAAACTCATTATCAATTAAATTATTGATATAGTTTATCTAACATTGTCCATCATTTGTGTGTATAAATAACAATTTTGTTTTATTTATATACATAAATAATGGAAAATGTTGAAATAAATTAATTATATCAATAATATGAAATGTTCCAGTAACTTTAAAACGAGAATCAACAAGTAAGGAACCAAGTTTAATATTAAAATTAATAGTAAATGGTGCAAAAAACGTAGCACAACCTTTCCACTCACACATCCACAAAACCAAACAAAAATTAACCATAACTAATCGTCACCAAAAATTTCAGTTCAGTATTAGTCGATCAAAATGTAAAAATGAATGAAAATAGTCAATTTATTGATTTGTTACCAATAACTCATGAAGCAACATTTTTAAAGAGATGGTGATCAATATGTTTTGTCTACAGTTGTTAACAAAGTGGTATTTAAATTCGTTTGCAAAACAGCTGATTTCTCAACAGTTTCACTTTGTCCACTACTTTGCACACTACTTTGATCACTCCGAATGGCAACCGAACAAAACGAAATTTAGGTTAAGTTTATTTGAATTGATTTATAATATACAGTAAATGTCCCGTATGTATGTTAGATTAATTCTTACATGTAAAATAACATAAATAACGTTTTAAAGTTGAAAAAGGAAGTAATTATTCATAAAGATGATCGACAGTGTATGTACACGGAGAGTATTTTTCGTTTGCCGAGTTTTGAAGTTGGCAATCCTGTTTCCTCAACAATACACCTAAGTTATTTGTAATATTAATAAATAACCTCAGTTTTGACGTGAGGTTGAACACTATTGTATTAAATTAATGTTTTATTAAATTGTGTTACTGCTGAAGTATGTTTTTTATTTGTCACAAAATAACAACTGTAGACAAAGTATAATGTGAAATTCGTGAACAAAGTGTCTTTTTTAAACTCAATAAAATTGACGCACTCGGCAAGCCTCGTACGTCAACATTTTTTTCTCGTTTAAAAGAGTGCCACTTTGCTCACTAGTTGCACAAATAACTATTGTTCAGGTCCATATAACCGATTTTGAGAAAAACGTAATTTTGTGTTTATTACAGCAGCTGCTGTAAATTTCGAGTTATCAACAAAATTTTAAAAACGTTGTGAGTTATATACCAAATTGAATTAAAATTGATCCATATGTTTAGGCTATAGAGCACATACGACAGACTTCAGACAGACAGATTAGATACTATTCCAAAAACCCTGGGATCTCAAAATGAATATATATGCAAAAAACTCGACATAGATTTTAAGATCTATCACATAACTTTCTCTACATTATATATTGTAAGAAAGTATAAATATTCTACAAATCCCCGTTGGCATTTTCTAAATAACATTGTTTGCCAGTGTTCACAAACAATAAACATGCTGTTTAACTGAGTACATATTTGTGGCATATACAATTAATTGGTCAAACACCTGATAGATGGTCACAGTTCACTTTTTTTTAGTGGTATGATGCTACTTCGAGAGATAGTTAGCTATATCAGTGTCAATTAACATAAAAAACTATAAATAATTTTTAAAGTTATGATATATATTTGAGTTTCCTAGAAGAGATGCACATTTGTATATATTTGTATTTTTGGAAAGTATGTAAATGAATTTTAATTTATAATGAAGTTCCACCATGTACTTAGTGTCAATAATTGGTTAAGTGGTTTAATTTAGTTAAATTCTTTGATATTAATTGTATACAAATATTTTTATTTAGATAAGAACCTGGCCATAATCTTCACCATCAATGTCAGGACATCTATAAACCATCTCATCACCAATTAACTCCAATCAGCATCTTTGTCTTTTGAATCAGGTATGTTTTGATTTCGCTATTGAAATATTTTTCTAGTTCAAGTGTGGTCAATGTTCTATTTTTGGATTTTATCAAAATATTAAATAGTTGTGCACACACACAACAATTTATATTTTTTATTGTAGAACATGTGTTTGGACAAGATGGGGTCAAGGTTCATTTCTGTTTTTTTTTTTTTTTTGCTACTTGTATGTGAATCTAAATATTTATTTTTGTACATGGGTTTGGGGTCATTAACCTTCACAATTCACTAAAAATTTATCAAAAAATGTAAGGCCAATTTCGAGAAATTACTTCTCTTATAACAGTCCCACGGCAGATTTTTTTTGTTTTTTACCGATAACTCACAAATCAACTTTTTTGGAGAGATGGCGACCAGTATGTTTTGTTTGGGTCCTTAGGAGCTGCACTTGAGCAAAATTTGGTGATATTTTTCATATGGCTAGCAGCTACATTCAAAATTTGAGTAATTGTAAAAATGAAAAACCCATCTGCCCGAATATCAAATTTGATTAAAATTGATTCAGACGTTTGAGCGGTAGAGTACTGTAAGACAACAGACATCAGACAAAATTCCAAAAACTACTTTTTTGAACTCAGAAAACCTCAAAAAGGATATATATATATATATATATATATATATATATATATATATATATATATATATATATATTTATATATATCTGCAAAAACAAGATATCAAGTTTCGACCTGTTACACAACTTTATCTTACTACATTGTGCCATAAATGCATCCTTAGTATAAATCAAATTTTATTAAAATCAAGCTTTGTACAACGGAAATCAAGGTTTATGTAAATCCTTTATGTAGAGTTATTGTTGCATCGTCCTTTCACCAAACACATTTAATTCCACTTGCTCAAGTGAAGCGCTTAACATATTATATGCATAAAGTAAAAAATGCTCTTAATTTTAAATTTTGCAGAAAAAATTATTGTTAAACACTACTTCAATGACTAGTGTAGGTAGACATACCATGGTCTAAGATATTGGTGTTTTTATGAGAGTGATCACAACAGCTGGAGTTTCTATTGTACAAATTTGCTATCAAGTCAAACATTTTAGACAAACTACAATAATATTTTTAAAAAAATATGCAAATTTAATGCTACAGTATGGAATAAATCAAATCCATGAATAATCAGTTGTCCTGTGATGATGAAGCTTGAGAGAAATAGTAGCAATGACCTGGAGTTTGTCTAGCCCAGCAATTTTAATTTATGACATATAGAGAAAGTTATATAAACTTCTGTTGTTCATGGAATTGTTGTCCTGATCCCCAAAAATTGGTTTAGCCGGCTTGAATCTCTTTGTTATTTGTACAGTACTCTACAACCCAATGAGTAAATAGATTCCAACAATTTATTTTGAATCAGCCAAATTTTTTATTATTTTTCATGATTTTTTATTCAATAATTCAATATTTGGGAGTTATAACTGCTATAAGATCAAAACTTAAATTTTAGATTTTCTCAAAAGTGGCTTTTAATGAATGGTATTATTAAAAAGACAATATAGCCTTAACGTTCGAAAGTGTATTCATTGTCATGTTTTCATAAATGCCAGTTTGGAAGTTATAGGTAAAAGAAGAAAAAAATTTGATGGCCAAAAAAAGGACTATCATTAAAAACTAAAAAATTCTCAGAATCTGCTATACCTATTTCAATAAAATTAATGTGAAATATTAATGACTAAAACTAATGTGCCAAATCGATGGCTGAAGGAAAACATGATTCAGGATCAATTACCAAAAATAAAAAATTAACTTTATAATGGTTTTAATGATTCAATTACAATCAAATTTGTTTACAGTATAAATAAAGTAAGTTCATCCTCTATTTAAAATATATAAATATGTACAAATTTTTTAACGTTTTAAATTTTATTAAGAGGTTGATAAGAACCAACTTATCACACATAACCACATAGAGAAAAGCTAAATGACACAGTAATTTTCTCTTGTAAGTAGCCTAGTATAAACATTTTTGAGAAGATGGTGATTAACATTATTTTTGGTTTTTTAAACGGATGTGTGAGAAAGGTTATAGGTACAATTTTTTTTAACTAAAATAGGCTTCTTGAGCCCCGAGCCACCTTTACTGCTATATTCTGAAATTTTTGTGCTCATATAATTTTCCTACAAATGGCAGCCATACTTATTTTTTCTTTCAAATTTACAGTGTCAGCCGCCAGTATCCACAAGTTTTAAGTTGTTAAATCTAGTTGAATTGCACTTTTCTCTCTTCATAAAATGTCTCTTGCATTATTTGTTGAAGTGTATTGTAGGAGGATGTGTGCCAGTGATTTCAACTATGATCCCACACATTAAGTATTAAGATGCAGAACTTACATTAAACTCGAATAAATATTCTTGAGTTTACTATATGTCCTGTTCTTGCTCTTGTACAGTTAGAGATTCTTTGGTACATAGCAGGATCTGCAGGCATTTTTGTTAGTCTTGAAAGTGTCTTCCTTTATCTCATGCATATGTTCACCTTTCAATCTACTCCCTTTTAATGACTGTGGCCATATGCTTACCCAGAATTAAAGGATATATCAGCGCCACAACAACTCATCTATCCAGTATGAGTAATCGTTCGGCTCATTTTGAAGTAATACACATACACATAATTTCCTGTATCCCAATTTAAAATAGCACATTGGACCCACATTTACAGTCAGCAACTCCACACCCCATACTCGATCCTGTACTGGCTAGATGAAATATATATCTTCCCCATCTTTTGATTATAGTACTCACCTCAGGAGATTAATGGCCATAATAGCAGTAATAACAATAGTTTTCAAAATAAATATTCTGAACATATAAATAGGTAACGGGCGGAGATTCCAAAAGAAGTGTTTGTAAATGGTTTTTTTAAAGTGGTGGAGACACTAGGATAAGTAAATTGATGTCAAAAGTGAACAAAGTCCTTTAGTCCTAGTCACAGTATATATAAATTTAATTTCCTGTAAATTACTTTCGATACTTTCCTGTCAGACGTTGTTTATGTAAAAATAGTGGTAAAATACATCAATGAATATGATCAGTTGACATTTCATCAATTCAGTTTCATTGAAGGAAATTACAATACACTAGAATCTTCACTTTAGAAATGTTAGCAACACTTTGTGTTGAGTACTTACGTTTAACAAAAGTAGAATGTATGAATTCAGGCTCAGAAGGCAAAGGAGACTTGAGCTGTTGGTGATGATCCAACACAGTTTCTGACTTTACATACAGACATTTTGTTTCTTGTAGCAACTCCACAGCACTTTTATGTTTCCCTGAAATATTTCAAAACATATTATATTAAGTTTAGTATTATTCAGATTCAACTGTAATGGTCTACACTTGTGGAAACTTCAATAAACAAATGAATGAAACACAATTTATCACAAAAACTCACTTGTCTCAATGACCAAGTCATAATCCTCAGTTGCTACATGCACACAAACTCTACTGTCAGAAAAATGAGAACATGTCCTATTAAGTCAGGAAAATGTCCTTGCATCATGAGAAAAATGAGGAGCTATGATTACAAACTTCATAACTTGGTATATATCGGTGGTGACTCGTGGATTTTAAAATGTGTAAGATGTATGCTACTATGAAAAGAAAAATTATAGACATGACTAAAATATATGAATAAACAGTGTATATAATAATAGATATAAAAATATTCATGATTACTTACTGGTCATATAATTAATAATTAGCAATGAGATTTACAATTAACTTTCCCATTACCTGTATAATTTGTATGTAACTACATACCGATTACTTTTAACCTGATTATTATGTTTATCTTAGTAGGTTTTTCTTAAAGTAAAATTGTATTATATATTCAGTTTGTGTAAGCTGCTGTAAGCTCATTAGTTTGTTAAGAAAGCTTATTTTATTTTATTAAAAATAATAATAATAAATCAAATAAATAATAAAAGCTCCATTAGCTAATGTTTCTTTGTTTAGTTTGTTAATGGAGTTTAAGAAATATTTTCTAGAAATGATTTATGTCCACTTCATACATATTCCACACATTTGTTATGAACAGAAAACAATAAATAAAATAATATTATAATTTTTAAATCCATGCAGTTAAAAAATATCACTATATTTACTGATATAGAATTTAAATTTAACTGTTTTTTTTCATTTGATATGCGTTCTTGACGTAAATTTAGAGAAACAAGGTGTAGGCATTCCTTTTAAAACTAAATCCCTTCCCCCCCGAAACTGAATGGTTTTTTGAACAGGCGTTCAATTGCACAGTTACATTCATTTTCATCACTAAAATTACCAGCTTCCATATTCATTTAACTAAGCTTGGAATCACTGCTAAAAATTCAATGCCTTCAGAGGCTCACTTATAGTGAGTCTGGGTATGTGATCCCGAGATATCGTACCCTAACTAGATCTATGTCTTCCTTCATCTAGTCTTGACTTTTCTATTTCATTTTTTCTATTACATCTCACTTGACAAACTCTTGTTCTCTTCTGGTCCTGGCGCTATTAGAGTATTTGATGGCTAGAAGACCTTTTCCTTATACCTTATCTTCCAATTTGTAAGTGTATATTATCTTTTGAATAGAAGGTAATTTGCTGGGGGGGGGGGGTCCCAAATACTCAGTAATTGTCGGTGAAGTAGTTAAAAATTTTATGTTACTGTCAGTGATTTGATTTATTAGTTTTATGCTAAGGAGCATTTTATGTTTTGTTTTTGTTAAAGCACTGAGACTGTGGTGGTTTTTCACATTTGAAAAATAAATTTAAATGTATTATTAAAATAAAATAAATCCTACGCTCAACAGGCTATTGTGGACCGATGGCTTCAAGATGGCTTTTCATTAGGTGGTGTGTAGTCAACACATCAAGTTTTTATCACTGAAATTCTAGTTTTTGTGAGCAAGATTTGTTACTAATCATAGGTATCCACTTTTCACCATGATCACTGTCAATACCAAAACTGTTTTAAGCCCCCACAGGGATCGAAACTAGAACCTCTTATAAACAAAGTGGTCTGCTAGACTAACCAGGATGCACAATCACTATTACAGTGACTTATTAATGACATATACTAACTAAATTATCCATAATAAATGATGTAAAGGTTGTTTGACTGGGCTACTAAAATAATAATATAATATTGATCACTGATACTGTTGTCACTCTGTACTATACTGAGAGTTGAATGAAAAGCTACATCTTCACTAGCATATGTAAGTATCACTCTATTATCAATCGTTACACACTGTAGAGATTCAGATAAGACACCTTTCAATGTACTTTATGATAGCATAGAATGATACTCTTTCACGGTTGCATTGCTTCTCAATTTAAAGTTTACAGAAATTTATACAATATCCTTTGTAAAAATGATTAATTTATTTTTAAAACTTCACATTCAATTTGGAAGAATTCTTCCAAGAAGAGAATTATAAATAATTTATTATTTGGAAATAGTGTAGAATGTTGTTTTAATTCCAATATCTGTTGTTATACTTGTTTGTCTTTGAATGAATAAGGATATAATTTATCTATTTTCTATGCATAGTTGACATCTCACAGTTGAACTATGTTGTCATCACCAGACAGATAAAATCCATACATCTCACTTTACTATAGTTAACATTCGACCACAATTCATTTGTATGACAGTGAGTCCCACAAGTTATAATACAAATATCATTTAAGTGAAATCATTTTCATTTGTTGGGTAAACATTTTACTGATGAAATATTGTATGAAAATGGGTAAATAAAGGGATATTGTTTATTGTTTATACAATAGGAAATAAAAATATTGCACAAAATAATAATTCAATGTAAAATAATGAAAAAAGGCACTTGCTTAATTAACTATTTAATACTATTAAAGGAGCAATTCTTGTGTTTGTATACTTTATCTTGAAAATGTGTCAAATTATGGACAGTTTTGCTTTTCCAAATGGAGTGCCCAGAGTAACTTTAACTAAGGATGTTGTTGATATTTGATACAATAATAAGGGAGAAAATAGTTTAGGTAGATTTCAGCTTTGTAAAATACCACTTAGTGGGTTAAATAACCAAATTAATTTCCTCGAACTAATAATAAAATAAATCTAGGAGACACAAATAGTCATTCATCTTCGTTGATTCCTAATTTATTTGTACAAATTCATCTTACATTTTTATTAACCCTGATAATTTTGATTTGAATATTACACTTAGTAGTATAAACATAACAAATTTAACAATAGCATTTATTTTGAACAATACAAAAATGAAAACATAATTGAACCAATTACACCTCGAGATTATAAAACTTGGATCGGATGAAATACGTTTTATGTATTAATAATCAAATATATATTCATTGCAAATGTGCCCAAGTCACGATTAAAATAACTAAAGTGTATTTCCGTCTCTGTGACTTAATTATGGTGTAATAATTCTACTTACATTTTTGACACGTTTCGGAAATATTTTCCATCCTCAGAATATTAAATTTCACTCATTGGAGGTCGTCACAATAAATATACTTTCAACATATAACAACACAAAACCAACATATGTTTTGTGTTGTTATATGTTGAAATCATATTTATTGTGACGACCTCCAATGAGAGAAATATTCTGAGGATGGAAAATATTTCTGAAACGCGTCGAAAATGTAAGTAGAATTACTACACCATAATTAAGTCACAGAGACGGAAATACACTTTAGTTATAATAATCAAAGCAAAAGTAACATGTTGATGGGCACCATCATGCTACTTACCCAGTCCCCAATGTAATACAAGCAGATCCTTTAAATGTAATGCCCAAAAGTTGGTTTCTTGGACCTTGTAAGAAATTTTGTCCAGTAGAGTAAGATTGTTTAAAACAGTTACACAGGTTTTCTGAGCCTTGTAATTGTGTATATAAGTAGTTTCTTGACATCAACTTGGCCATAGCGAGCCTTGTAGATGTGCATATATTAGAAAGTCTCCATTCACTACATTAGTTTTGGTGACTCGGCGACCATAACGTATCTCATAACTGTAAGAATATCACATTTTCTTGGGAAGTGAGAATTCGAAATTACATTTTTAACAGTAACTTCAGTATATGTCATTGTAAAGAGGTGGGGTTGATATGATTACATGCAGAATTAAAATCTAGAAATTTTATCTAATTTAGTGTGTTAGAAGTTGAATAACACTCGAGATAAGTACTAAAAAACTGTTTAAAATGGGAGCTAGTTGGATATTTTCAATTAGATTTTTCTGAATTTCAAAAGGGCTATGAGCACAATAGTCTTAATTTTTGTGGCTGCTATTGTGCTTTTTTTTTGTTTTTAATTACTTTTCAGTTTTCTGCAGCCATGAGATGTTATAAAAAAATGGAGGTTGAAATTATTTGCAATTACCAAACTTAACCTATAGTTGGTATAGTTGTAGGTAAATAATAACTGCAGCCGACTCAATTTGTGACAGTTACATATTACTATATAATATAAGATTCTACAAAGCATGAACTTGGCTTCCTAACACATCCAAGCATATACACGGATCTATATGTAGCGGGAATCACTTAAAGTGTTACAATTGCTGTCTCTGAAACTGTTATAGATACAAAATACTTTAAATAGGGAACTTTACTTACTCTTTTTTTGTGGTTAAATTGTAACATATATTTTTGTGGACACAGTTCAATGCAGATGATCTAACCTTGAAGCTATGTAACCTTGAAGCCCAACATAGACTATACTAAGGCAAATAGGAGATGCGTGCAAATTATGGCAGTGTATGTAATTATTTTATATGGAACACCAATTTGTAATCAAATGCTAGGGAACAAGAAGTATAAAATTATGCTGGAGAAGCTACAAAGAAAAAATATTCTTAGAAAGTGCAGTAACTAATGGTATTGACAGGCCTCATATTAATCTTGTGTTAAAGGAAAGGGTTCCCTCCCCTGTATAAGACAAAAGTCTTAAACAGTCATTATATGAGAGATAGAATGTTGGATAAGTGGCAGGTCAGGTGGGCAGATATTACCAGTATAGGAAGCTGGATGAGAAAATTTATTCCAGATTGGATAAAAAGGAAGCATGAAGAGATGGATGGACTTATCACCTTAAGCAAGTGTTCACAGGACGTGTGTTTCAATTACTATACCCAAAAATTCAAGTTGAGACACAGCCTAAATTATTGTCTGTATTGTGGGGTTGTTGATACTGCACATCACACCTTTGGTTGTCCTAGGTAGAAAATATTTAGAGATAAATTGAATGCACTATTGGAGACTACACTGTATGGTACTATTATTATTAATCTAATATTGGATAAATGGAAAATAATAGTAAAATATATAAAGAAGATATATAGAAAAGAGAGAGAGAGAGAGAGAGAGAGAGAGAGAGAGAGAGAGAGAGAGAGAGAGAGAGAGAGAGAGAGAGAGAGAGAGAGAGAGAGAGAGAGAGAGAGAGAGAGAGAGAGAGAGAGAGAGAGAGAGAGAGAGAGAGAGAGAGAGAGAGAGAGAGAGAGAGAGAGAGAGAGAGAGAGAGAGAGAGAGAGGGGGGGGGGGCGGGAGGGAGAGAGGGGGGAGAGAGAGGGGCGGGAGGGAGAGAGGGGGGAGAGAGAGAGAGGGGGAGAGAGAGAGAGAGAGATGAAGAGGAGTTTTGGTAAGCAACCATACACTGTCCTGAAAGGGATTTCCTATCCTTCCAAAAATTAAAGTCCAGAAATGCTTCGTTTATCATTTATCGATCCATTTGTGTATTTTTCTGAAAACACCTACATATTAAAAATTGATTTAAAAATTCAATTTAAAATTTGTATAGATGCTCGGATAATACTGTTTAACTTGTATACAAAAAATAATTAATTTCATACAACCATTCAAAATAGTCCTTGTTTAAAAAACTTTTCCTGAGGTTTTGGATTTTCTCTATGGATACATGCTTACTTGATGTTACAATATTGAAACACTATAATTAAATCCTGCCATTTATTCATTCTAAATGCATTAATTACTGTTCCCAATGCTTTCATAATTAACTACTGCAATGCAGTTGAATGTAATACAAATGATAAAGTTTCACACAAGTCTAACAATCAGCATAACCCTGTGTTTGTGTGTGTGAACACTCCCAGCTGCTCTACTTTGCTATGTCTGTGGGTTTCTCTTTTTTCTATCCTGCAACTAAATCAAGCATTAGTTAGTGATTCTACTTTTGTATGTGTGTATTTGCCTATTATGTATAACAGTAGTGATTCTTCCATATAGGATATTTATTTATATAAACGTTAAAAATTAACGATGCAAAAACATGGCATACATTTTCTCACTCACCCATCCCCAAAACCTACCTACTAAGTATTCCTCACCAAAATATAAATTAAGCATGGAAACTGTACATAATATTTTAAATACTGTAAGGTCTAAATTTGCTTTACTTGTGCCATAAACATGTCACCAGCATAAGTCATATTTGATTAAAATAGAGTTTTTAATGATGGTCAAAGTTTATTTTTATTTTTTACCAATTATTACTGAACTGTAACATTTGGTTTACTTGTAATATTGCACATGAATTTGGATTATTAATCTTCACATTTCACTAAAATTTGAACGATAAACTCACAAACCAGTATTTTTGGCGAGATGACAAACCATGTGTTTTGTTTGGGTCCTTAGAGGCGAAATTTCATCAAAATCAACAGCTGAAAATCTTAATTTTATGTTTGTTTAACAACAACTACCACAACAACTATGATTTAACAAAAAAAAAAAAATCCTGAGATCTTGCTAAAATATGCCCACACACCAAATTTAATTAAATTGATCCCATTGATTTGGGTTGTACAGACGACAGATCGACCGACACGACACGATACACGATTCCAAAAATCACTTTTTTAAACCCAGGTTATCGCAATACAGATATATCAGAAAAAAACTCGACTTTGGTTTTTAGACCTCACATAACGTACTCTATACTATCTATATTGTAAGAATAAACTATTTGTATTAGGCACATAGTATAAATTTCTATAAACATTAAATTAAGAATCAATCCAACTGTTAAAGGGTCTCGTCTTATCGTGTAGGACATCAAAAACATCCCATACTCACTACTACACATGATTAGTTGCAAGTGCAACTATTGATTATTGACTGACCAATGTATACTCCATTGAGGATGCTATTTTCTATACTTATCTCAACTCTTGGTATCTTACAGAATGTCAAACGTCTCAGTGGTCAATATTTGTTGGATATTTTGGTAAACCAGATATAAATTCTCACTTCGTTTAATCGTGTTTGATTATATGACCAGTAAGTAATCACCAATATTTAGATATATTATTATACACTATTAATTATTAATGTATTTTAGTCATATCCATAATTTTTATTTCGACAGTAGCCTACATCCTGCGTGCTTTAAAAATCCATGTCGCCACTGATATACAATGGGTCACCCAAAATAATGCTTTATAAAAGTATTTATGTATTTTTTTTTAACTTTGGCATTGTAAGTTTGATATATTTCCAAATCAAAAAATAAGCATAATTTCCGACTCTAACAACACTGTGGAATACTTTTCAACAGTATTTTTTTTCCTTCTTTTTTAAAGGCAAAAAAACTTTTTGGTTGACATTGTCTTATAAAAAAAGGATGACAAGAACATAAAATGATGATCCCTAACACTCTAATGTCAGGGTCCGAAAACAACAAACGTTGGTCCAAGAGTAACTCAAGACTAAATGAAAAATGTTTTTTAAATCACTTGTTTTTTTATAGCTTTAATTGACAGTGGAATTTCTAGGAATAAATTTGCCATCTCTGAGAAACCTATAAATTAATATGACCACTGAAAAACCCAAGTCTATTGGTTGATTCTGTGAAGAACAATTTATTTATCAATGATATGGTTAAGCAACTACTAAACTGTTTTGTCCCTGAGACCTATTCTGTTAATAACTATAGGGTCAAGCATCCACAGGTCAAAGTCTTTTATTTTAGAACTTTTGTGCAGTTATTTACTCAAAATATTTTATTACACTAAAATTATCTATTTGAGGATTATATTGTTAGATGTTTAATTAGGAAATTTGCGGGTTGTAAATGAGGACACAACCACAATATTTTAAGGCATGAATCTGTCTGTATTATTAGAGAAAGGGTAAGATATAAATGTATAAAGTTTTGAAGGTTTTAAATGAAGTGCAATTTTAATTAACGCCAGTGATAGAAACAAAGTATTTACAATGATGTTTCTTATATTGTATACAAGTATTGACCAGAGTTAGTGGGCGATGTAGAATTGTGTATTTTAATTTGAACGCATATTACATATAATATAAAAGTGATTTGTTTCTACTTTCTTACGTTCTCTATAAAACCTACATTGTTCGCTATTAACCAATTTGGGCTTTTCCAATTCCTTTTTAAATTCCTTAATTCTTTCCTATTATAATATGTTTACAAATAATTATTCAAGAATGATTCTTGCACACTATAAGAAAAAGTCGATATTATAGATATTCCCAAAATCTTTATTTGTGTAAAAATTCCTTTTCACAGGGGAGGTAATTAGTTTCTTTCAGATATAGGTTTTAAGAAAAGTTTAAAAATGAACATTATTTTCACAGAGTTGAGAAGATTTACTGACGTTCCAAGATTCTCGCATAGGGGAAATAAATAAAAAAAACAGTTTATATTCTAACAAACTTGGCAACAGTAATTAAAGGTTCAGTACAGTCATAGCTATGAGCTCTGGCCTGTTTCTTAACAGAAAATACTCTAAACTTTACAAAAATTACCTGCAATAGATGATCTGTTTGCCCTTAAGAAATGGTTTCCTCTATTTAAAGTCTTGAGTGGTGTTTGAAGGCAGTGATTCTGGGGTCGCATAGATGTGGTAGCCATCTTGTCCCTCTATCCTTCTATAACAATAAACAACACATTTAATGTAAAATCATTTATTAAATTTAATGAGTATACAATTTAAAACAGTAGCGATTGGTTGATTTTAAAATGTATAATGTGTAGGCTACTGTTGAATGAAAATTTCTGGACATGACATTGATAATTAATCTATACTATTACATACAAATTTAATGGTGTCTGTCTGTGTGTGTTACTCAATCACGTAAAAACTACTGGACCCATTGAGCTGAAATTGTACATGGACATTCTTAGTGTCCTTGGTTAACACATAAGCCTATTTTTATTTAGAAATTCTTTCAGGGCACCGCCCCACTGGCCTTGAAAACTCCCTTAACACTCAATACAAATATATGTCAACCCCCTTAAGAAGGAGGGGTACTCTGCTAGTAGCATATAATAATACATCTAAATATTGGTGATTACTTACTAGTTATATAATAATTAGCAACAAGATTTGCCAGCTTCCATACTAACTATTACACTAACTCAATGTTTACCAACTATTAACAGTGTGAGAATGTAAGGCTGAACTAAGAAAGCAATAAATTGGAATTGTACATTGACGCACTTGCCACTCTGTACTGTACGGTATTGTAAAAAGTGATTTAAGATTTTATTATCAGTTATAATTAGGAATAACTTATTTAAAAAGGAAACCTGAAAGAAAATATGGAATACAATAGTGAAATTTAATTTATAAACTTAACTATCAACTTACTAACAAATTATGAAAACGAATTCAGATTTATTTAAAATTTATACAATAGATAAAACAATTTTTTTTTTGACTAGCTGTATGTAAGATTTTAGAGTTTATAAATTAAGTTTCACTGATTTGTTCTCAAATGAATATAAAAATGACTGTATTTTAAAATGATTTAAAGCGTTTCTACAAACTTTTTGTGTGATATTGATAGGTTTATATACAAGATCTAGACTCACCTGTATATCGATATTTTACAAATGATTCAGTACATATTGTGCTATTTTGCAACTAGGCAGAATATTGAATTTTAATTATAAGCAGTTTGTTCAGTAACAACCTTTCAAAGCTATATTATCAGCTACTATTTAATTTTATAAATATCACTTTAACTTAGTTTTTAATCACTTTTTACACATCTATATTATATCTACATTACATTACTTTATTTAGATAATTATTTCTCATCTAAAGGGTGAAAGAGTGATATAAAATGGGCGTTTTTTCCTTCTTTTATGCAGATGGTTATTGGTTGATATTTACATATACAGTATTTAGGAAATTATTAAACAACACTGTAAGACAATTTTTTGTTAAGGACATAATGTATGAATATGGTTGATGAATGATATAATCTTAAATGTCGTTTAATGAAATTTTGTATCTTTAAAATGGAGAACCATATCCTCAATCCTCAATAGTATATGTTTGTCATCCTATAATCAATCACTGCATGTTAAAGTAGTTATGTCCTAGTGATTCATTGGCTATCAATGTCCTAATGTCCTATGCACACTAAACATAGAAAACTATTGCTTCTCAATTGAATTTACAGAAATTCATATTATTATTTCTTTTGTAAAAATAATTAACTTTTATTTACTTTATAAAATATATGTAGTATAGAGAAAGTTATTTGATGGATCAACAAATAGATGTGGATGTATCTGTCCCCCCCCCCCTTCGAGTCTAAAAAAAAGTGGTTTTGGAATGTCATCTGTGCTAGTGGTTTACACCCCAAACAAGTGAACCGATTTTAATCAATTTGGTATGTGGGGAATATTTTGGTCAGTAAGAAATAACACAAAATTACGATTTTCTTAAAATCTGCTCCAATGATTTTGATTAAATTCTTACATATTAAATGGATTAAATAAGGTAAGTATAGGTTAGGTTAGGTTAGGTGTCACATTCCATAACGAATTCTCAGGATATTTTGACATTCCGGTGATAATTTTGTTTAGATGTGTCTTAGAGATTTTTTCTAGGTGTCATTATTTTTCTTCTAGAGAAACCTTTCCAATGATATATCACAAGATGGGTTTCGCAATTTTAAAAAGAGGCAAAATTTTTAATACCCATGAAAAAATCACAAAACTTATTATATTAGGTATGGTAAGCCAGGTGTATAAGGATGTAGAGAAGCTATCCCAGGCCCGGTTCTACGGCTCGTGCTCGTCCATTATTTTTGTTATCTGTTTGTTTATGAGATTCCTTGACACAAGACAGCAAAATAGAAGAGCAAACACAACGGAGTGCATGTATACATCTGCCAGGAGACAATATGTATTCAAGATATGATATGAATGCAACCTGTGCTTTCGTTATCAGCTGTAAGTCAAAGTAGGTTTACACTGTTGCCAGACTGTACTTCTTACCCATATCCTGTTAATTTTGCTATAACAGGAAACATCTGTTCAATCTAGCTTCTTTTGCTTGGTGGAATTTATGAAGTTTAAAGTTTAAAGGAAATACATTTTGTGAAAAGAAAGTATTTATTGATTAAGGGTAAAAAATTGCCTTCGTTTCTTATTAAAAAGAAAAATAATTGTTTAATTGAAGATAATTAAATTAAATTTTGTATATAATTTTTCAAAGAAAACGTTACACGGGCACACACAAAAAATGAGTTTTTCGGGGATGTATACGTTCTGAGATCTCCTGAGCTCAAAAAATTGTTTGGTTTTTAATTATGACCTTTGTTTTTAAATACAGTATATGCTTTCTCAATGGTCCTGTTTTTTGCTGACTGCAATTTCAGCCTCACAGGGCTATTTTCAAAGGTTTCTTAATTTATGAATTTTTAATCAAATTGATTAGGCCTACACTACATATCATAACACGAAAATATGTCATACAAAAAACTGTTTATTCTACTGGAGTGATTGTCAAAGTGGGTCTTTTTTTGTTCCAAAAAAACCTCAGTCATCATCCAGTTTAAAAAAATGAGCAAACAATAGAGGTTCAATAAGTACCACAATAATGATATAGGATTTATCATTTTACGTATGTTCTCTTCAAATGTTGCCTTTTACATTAATTATATGTATTTATAAAGTAAGTAAACCATATGTACTCAAACCGATAACACTGATATTGAAACATTCGAACGCTTAGTGTTATTTATGTCGTGTTTATTAGAATCTAATGCAAAATCTTATTATAATATTATATATTCATTTTATAAGATAATATAATAAAACCCTCTATTGTAGTGCACACTAATCCCCTGCGCTTGTGTGTGAGGAGGTAGAGACAAATCCTTAAACGTTTTCCTTATTTAAACAGATGTAGCCTTCGAATACTCGACCCTAGTCAGGCTCAGAAGAGATCTGATCCGATAGGCGAAAAAAGTGGACTGATTTGAATTAAAATTGATATCTGGGCGTATTTGACCATATCTCGATAACTCAACATTTTGGATAAACTGCCACTAGATCAAAACTAGAAATTCAAATTTTATAATAATCTGTTTCAATTTAGCCTCTAATAATCGTTCTAAGGACCCAAATAAAAGGTCTGGGGCTATACGTTACAGTTTACGAAAAAACCCATTCGTAAG
The DNA here is from genome assembly GCA_963513935.1 of Aphrophora alni. NCBI lineage: Eukaryota > Metazoa > Arthropoda > Insecta > Hemiptera > Aphrophoridae > Aphrophora > Aphrophora alni. The sequence goes on along the minus strand of OY740774.1, from coordinate 88,702,571 downwards.
TTTTGGATAAAAAATAAATAACCATCTACGGAGCTGTTATAAAAGACCTGATTTATTCCAGATTTGAAGATTAATGACCCACACAATGGTGTCAAATTGCCAGTTTAAAAAAAAACTGTTTAACAATTCACGAAAATGAACCTGTACTATCGTTATACAACATACGTTGTGGAAGTTTATGGCATAAGCGAATCGATCTTAGACTATGTTGAGAAGAAAAAAACATCGACTTGGAGTGTTAATCGTTAGGAGTGTAAGGGTAGTTAATTAATCAGGGATTTAACATAATTTGAAAGCTCGCTCGTAGTAATGTTAAGCATGTTACATCACTCAGATGTCTAATGGTCACTCTCAGCCATTGTCTCAACATCAACCAGCCAGCTTTGAGGAACACTTAATAGTAATTACACCAGTGCGCATTATGCTTAATAATTTAGGAACAAACGGCAGTCGATAGTGTTACGTGGTTTGAAAGCCATGCTTTGGCCTCTTGGCTCCCTGTATATTATCAGACGGTAATAATGGGCGGTGAATTAGAAATCACAACAATGTATTTAGTATGTATTTAAACATCTTTCAAAATATCAAAAGGAAAATCGAAGTTGATTAAGAGGTACCTTGAGAATTACCCTTCCCTATGAGTAAAATATAAAGACATTATTGTGCAGAAAGAGACGGCTATTAATTTTGGTTCTGAATATGGTAGCGTAAGAAGTTTGGTGCAATGTTTTGGCTCTGTTATAAGTCCATGACGTATTGAAGTAGAACATGTCGAGTACACTTGTGCGGCGAACGTCTCTGCTACCAACTGAGGCGAACATCTGCCCTGGTTATTCGATTGGTCCAGACGTTCGAACCGCTTAAGGTTCCGGAAAGAGGGTTTGGAATAACGTGTTAGGACTTACCCAGTAAATATATTGGATCGTTAATTAACCCTTAGTCTCAAACCCAACTAATCACTATGTTCACAGCCAGCTTATGATGAGGTATAAGGTATAATGTACTAATTAAATATTATAATTACTTAACTTATCAATTAGAAATTACGGTTAGGGACAGGCGTGATGGTATAGTTACGTTAACCCTTTAGGTCATAATAATTCCTTCTCAATTTTAGTTGGATGACCTACTAATGACTACGTAACACCCGGGGGTCGATCAGACCCCGCAACTAAGGGTTTAGGTAGCCATTTAGGTTTATTACTAAGAGGTTAAATTGTAACAACGCGCAACTTACGTCCGCTAACTTCGGCGCACTGTGAACGACTGTGTTTTGTCTTGACTACGATGCGTGCGCATCGCATATATTATGCCGTGATACGGTGATCCCCGAATACCCGTGGAATTACCAGACCTGGCTGTAATATAAACATCTGGAAAAGGGAACGATGGTTATATTGTCGAGAATTGTGTGCAACAACGAAATAGAGAAGAGAAGAAACAACGAAATGCAACAACGAAATAGAGAAGCCCTCTCCAATGTTCAACGAAACATGATGCCTTTTTTGAACCGTGTCAACAAAAAATGTTACGTATAATTTTCACGAAACATGTCCGGCGTTAAAATTCGTGTGTTCTAAAAGTGGATGTAGAATTTATTTTAAATTAAAGTATGTAAACATTGCATGTTACGCCCCACCCTTGCGTGTCCCGCAGTTTATTTCAAATAATTAATCAACTTTTTTGTATATTAAATTACCGCATAACATTAATGAAATGGAATTTTTATATAGGCTATGTCTGGAGGCAGAGTACCTGCAGCGGGAAAGGTCGTGCGGCATTTCCCACGACAATAGGAGTGTGTAATTTAATTAGCGACACTTCATCAAGCATCACAATCAAACTTAAAATGTTAAGAAGATCAAAATAGTGACGAGAGATTTATTAAGAACATGTCAACTATTTGTCGCTTCTGAATCGACCAATGTTTAACGTGAAATAGATTTTTCTTAAAAGGAAAATGGTCTGCCCATTGTGGATTGATATAAAATTTATATTTTATTTGGAAATAAGTTGCGTCGTATTTTTATCCTTTTATTCTGACAGGGTGTTTCTGAAATACTTTGGCAAACTTCGGGAGCTGACCTTACATAAAAATTAATAAATAAAAAGTTCCTATAAACATGTGTCCGAAACAGCTTTCCATTTTTTATGTATTTTTTTACTAGTGCGTAAAAAATAAAGATTTTTTTTTTTTTTTTTCAAAATGTCTATTGTTTTCAAAATAGCGATTGTTTAAATTTTTTAATGTTGAATATCTCGAAAACCACTAATTTTACAACAAAAATACAAGAGAGAAAAAAGTTTCCTCATTTAACTAGAGATAAAATAAGTTCTTTATTTTTTCTGAAGTCGAAGGATAATCGAGTTATTTGCAAAAAACTGAAAAGATAATTTCTCGGTAGTTGTTTATAACACATAAGATAGCTCAGAAGCAAAGTTTTTTTTTTTTTTTTTTTTTTTTTTTTTTTTTTTTTTTTTTTTTTTAATTATCACACTTTTAAAAATAATAATAAAATGAAATTGAGCAAATCAAACTCAAAATAGCTCTTATTCAATGTAATAACAATTTTTAAAGGTGCTTGAAGTATAGAATTTAAAAGTACGTAAAACATTCTGGTATCTTTACATTTTATCATACAGTGGGAAAATTAAAATTGTAAGAATAATAAAAGCCAACTCTTATTCAGTGGTGAAAATTTAAAGTTCATTGCTATACCAACTTAAATAACTTAAAATTAAAAAGCTATTTTAAAAAGAAGACAGATTATTTTACAATAAATGTTCGGCGTGCTTTTCATTTGAAGTTATGCATGCGTTAACACTTCTGTTATTGACTCCCGAATTCTTTCGAAAATGCCAGGTGTCATTACGAAGCTTATGGTCGTTGAATTACTCTTTAGCGGCCTTTAAGCTAAAGATTTTGAAAAACTGAGATGATGGGTGTTTAGGGCAACTCTTCTTCTTTCCAACACTAATTTTTGAATGATGATAGAACCATCCGCTGAGGTAATATGGTCCTTTTAGAACAAGGGCTTTCTATGTTTTAATTGATATTTTACAAAAAATACCGAGGCTACAATGTCATCATCTCAACATCAATGCCCATCAAAGTAATATAGATTGAATTCTAAGTTTTCAGTTAATAAGAAAGTTTACAAATAAAATTAAACAAATTATAAATATTAAAAAAATAGTTTTTTTGTCTTTTGTTTAAATTATCTAAGCAACAAATTAGCGGAATTGAACTTGACGGTAGGTTTTAAGATTCTCTACAACATTGTCAATAATATTAAATACGGTTTTACAGGTAGATTTCTTAAAAGTGAAAAAACTAAATTTTTAACGATTTTTTGGGTTTTGGTTGGTAAAATTGCATTGATAAAAAAATGTTGAAATTTATGCCAATTAGTCATATTTTATCCCTGGAACACGGTGGTGATTTTGTTCTACTATTAATTTGTCACCAAAAGGCCTCTTTACTGTAAATGACCCGGGCTAATAATTGGTTTTTTCAAGGTCAAGCTGTCTACTGTCTCCTCTTTGAACGGAGTTGACTCGTGACGGCTTCTACAATGACCAAACGTTTGTTATATTTCTGAGATTGTATTTATTATAACATTTTTTATCCACATTTCCGAGATTCTAAGACAACCTTCAATTTTCAGTTTATTATTTTACTGATTCCTCTCGAACAGTAATTTTCTTGACATATTCTTTGGGGGTGCACAACCTCCCCGTTTTTACCAAAGTTTAGTTAAAATCGTTTTGGCAATTTTGAGAAATACACTCACGTTTTATTTTCCTATTTAATTGATAATAATTCTCCTATGACTCCAGAATTGTTAGAAGATATCGAACAATATATTTAATACGTCTGCTAAAGTTCATACAATTTATTTTGTCACCTGTCTCGGAAGTCTACTTGATAGCAATTATTTTCTAGTTATTAATACATAACAAAGTGTCTTGTAAGTAAAAAAAAAAAACATCTATACTTCGACTTCCTGTCACATCTGTTGTCAGACAGCTGACACCACACAAGACCATATGTGACCAGTAACAGCTGATTAACCTATAAATTATCCTTTAGTCTATCGTAGCACATATCCCAAGTCATAACTTTTCGTGTGTCATTCTTCCATAATGTAAGTTCCAAGAAATCAATGACGATTGTTATATATTTTCAACGTTAATAGGTCAAACAAAGGTGAACAAAGACTGCATTAATGTCATTTAGAATGTTGTCAATAAAAAGTGTACGCCGCCTTTGAAGCTTTGAAGATCTATTTAAATAAAGGTTTAAATTTGGTTCACTTGTATCATAAACACGTCCTCAGCGATAGTTGTCTTTGATTAAAACCGAATCCTTAATGATACTGTCAAGGTTCATGTTTTTACTGTCGGTTTTTGTCCTGATCTTACTTCCGAAATTGGACATGAGTTTGGATTCAAAAGTGGATAAAAGTTCCGAGATACTAAATTTCATTAAAATCGGTCCACACGTTTCGATTTTAAAGCATTGCACTATATGTTTGGCTAATTCCCACTAAGTATAAGTGGGAAAGTAAAAGAGGTTAATAGGTGAAATAGTTGTCTTCCATTTTTGCCTTTTTAAAAATTACTAGAATTTCAGAAACTTAAAAAAAAGTTAAAACTATAGTTAAGTTTTTTTTTTATTGTTAAATTGTGGTGGGAGGAAAATGAAAATTGTTTACGCTTTATGTGTTCCCCACTAAAACCTCCTAATTTTAAAACCGATCTTTCTAGTCTTATTATAAATTAATTGATAATGACAATAATTTAGTTTCACGTGTTTATACTATAATTAATTGTAAATGATTTCTCACATTTATGTAATATAGAGAAAGTTATGTTATATATTTGTTTTGAGCATAGAAAAAAAATTTTTTTTGAAAGATTTTTGTCTGGCGACTGTTTATGCGTATCTCACATCCCAAACTGATTTTAATCAAATTTGGTATGTGGGGTACTTTTTATCTTCTTTTTTCAGAACTCAAAACTTCGGGATTAAGAAAATTCCTAAGAAAAAAAACACAAAATTATCATTTTCTTAAAATGGACTCTAACAAATTTTGCTCATGTAGCCTCTAAAGACCCAATACAACTTATTGGAGGCCATATCTAAAACATGCCCGTTTATGAGTTATCGGTAAAACCTAAACAAAAATCGGCCAATAGGGTCGTTGTGCAAAATTACGTAAACAATATTAAGGTTCAGGAATAAATGGTAATAAAAAACCATTAACTTTGATAGCTGTCATTAAAAGTTTGATTATCAATACGATTTACGCTTAGGACGTATTTACACAAGTTTAGGCCTTTATTTAAATATAAAAAAAAAATTTCAGACAGTTAAATTTAATTGACAACTACTGAAGTGACAGTATTTATATTTACGATCACTTAGTTTAATTTTGTCTCATATTAGGCGGGAAAAGATTTCAGAATCTTAAATCTCATGCTGTAACTATGGCTTCCTCCGTGTTATCGGAACTTAGGGGTAGATTTATAAATAGCTGTGTGGGGGAGCATCAGCTGGAGTTAGTGAACCTTGCCAGCATTAAAACTCTTCCGTTTGAGTTACTTTCTTAGATAATTGTTAAAAAGTTTCGAAATGTAAAATAAACGTGACCATTTCACACACCCAAAACAAATGATACCGACAGATACCGAAATTTGCAGTAACATATTTATCAAACTATTTTGATCAATTTTTGTAAACTGTAGTCTTTAAAGCTCCAATAAGAAGTGTTTCTAGCCATGGCAAAAAGTCCGAATCCAGAGTTGTTGGTCAAACAAGAAAATGAAAACTGTTTATAATTGTTTATATATCTCAAAATAAGTCTTAAGCTGTTTCGTCAAATTTTGGTGAAAAGTGAAAAAAATTGTCATCAAATTTGAGCGTTTTTTTTTCATATGGGGTCGATATTTTGAGGTTTTATCTACGGTAGAAAAGATTATTTTATATATAGGCCTAGTAAAAAATAATTGGAGATATGATCAAAATATACGAACATTAATTGTTTGTAAATAGTTTATTCGGACATTTCCCATTTTTAAAAACTACTACACGAAATTTCGAGAGTATAAATGAACTTTCGTTGCCAAGTGAGAAACCTACATCAACAAAACCAAGTAAATTGGTCACATAGTATTTGTAGTATTAAATTTGAATGTGACACAGTATAGCAATTATACTGCTATACTGTATAGTATAGTATTGTATTGCTATACAGTATAGTATTGACTAGACATAAATATCTCTAACTATAGTATAGCAATTAGTGAAACAAGAAGAGCACGCGATTAGAAGTAGTAGATATATTTATAAAAAATAGACGAACTGGTACAAAAATCATAAATTAAGAAGAGGCGAAGATAATACACTAGGAGAAAAAAAACTTATAAAAACAGAAAATAACTGAAACCAACGGTCAATCTTATCATCAAAACCAGTATCGAAAAATGGCAGTTACGACTTCCATTAATAAAAACTGTATTTAAAATTAAAAATAAAATTTACTCTACTTAATTAAAAGGTAAGTTTCTCCTGTTAATTCACAGCAAGGTGTGAGTACAAGGTCTAGCGGTAAACTCTTGAGAGAAGGGACAAAACATTGTCCATTTCGATAAAACCGTTAGGTAACTACCGTTGACACTAAACTCTACTTGGTTAGTTGATTCGTGTATGATCTTCGTTTAACTTGTGTTATCATTTCTAGTGTTAGTATACAGTTCTGTGACTTATGGTTTTGCTTGATCACGTTTGTATTTTAGTCTTCACCATAGTCCTAGGACACCGGCTAAGTTCGCTCTTTTTTTGTCATGTTTTAGATTTTTACTTGCTAACGAGAGTTGATCCGTACTCTCGAAAAGTTGTGTATTAATTTCATATACACGAATGATGGCGAATGTCTGAATAAACTATATCAATAATATGATGCATAATCATCCAATAACTTTAAAACTAGAAAAAAATTGTTTTTATAACAATAAAAAATATACACCCAAAATATTAAAAACAAAAACTGTTTTAAAAATACTTCAGTATATTAATGTATAAAAAACGAAAAAAGTCTAAAACCTCTTTAAAAAAGCCATACCGAAAGGCGTCCTCGATGAATATCTACGAAAATAACTATTTGCGCGCGCAACGTATAATTATAGAATGACAATATACTAGATATTAATGATGTGGTTTTCTGTCATCGTTTCAAATCTTAATACAGTACAAAGTAGTAAGCATCGGTGGTCAATATTAGTCATTTTGGCAGCAAAACAATTTTCGCGTTTTGTTATAATCTTTGTTTACAAGTAATAGGAAAATTAATTGTAAATATCGCTGCAAATTGTTATTATAAGACCAGTAAGTAACTACCAATATTTAGATGTATTATTATTTACTATTAATTATTATAGTATTTTTGTGGTGGTTATATTATTTCTTTCTACAGTACAATGAAATCACATATCTCAACAAACAACATAATTTGTTCAATTAAAATGTGTGGTTCCAATTGGTTGCAGCCTTGAGACGGCAGTCCAGCAAACTCGGATGCAATAATTGCTGGAAGAGTCGATTTCAGCAGCGTGTCAGTATTGCATGGTTAATAAACTTGCACAAACTTTCTAGTATATAGCCTAGACACAGATGCTCATAAATTGTAAACAGTTGAGACGTATCAATTTAAATAATTTTTTGGAGCGAATTTTTAATGAAGAAACTAGCTATTGTGATCTCCCTTTGGAAATCGCGACACTAGAGATCATGAAATAACCATTGATACTACACATTGGAATAATTTGTCACCATTTTTGGCTCACTAAAAACATTCAACACATAACTAAACAACGTATTAATTAGGAAGGTTCGCCAACCGAGAATTATTGCTAAAAAACTAAGAGAAGCCATTTTAGGTTCATAATCGTAGCCAGCTTTTCGTTAGCTACCTAAATTTGAGATTGATCAGGGAAATCTCGTCAAACACAAGTTGGGCACTTAGCCAACTGTAATGAGACTAAAAATTAACACTTATTTAAACTAATTAACAAGTGGAAATTAAAGCCAAATAACTTGTCACGAGTTGTGATACTAAAAGTCAAACCAAATTATGCAAGCGGATCACGCCAGGCGTTCCCTCTGCGTCTCTCAAGGGTTAGTTATTGATTAAATAATTATCTACACTATATTAATTAAACTCTGGACTATTTTAGGAATACACACTCTTAATCTGCCTTTTTCCACACTCAATGTTCCCGCAAATCCCCTCTCTGAGATCCTGACTTGCTAAATCAGAGCTTCTAGTTCAGGCACTTGCCGAGTGGCGCGCTCCCATTGCCGAGATGTGCGTGCCATGAATTTTATCTCTGGGTGCCTTTTCCACTATCCATCATCTTTGAATGTCGTTACTGAATTATTGCCTCGCTCTTCGCGCGGTTACATAATGTTCTGCTTTCTTTCACCATATCTTCTCGACACGTCCATGGAAAGAGCCACAAGTTTGGTACATGGAAAACCATTCCTGAATCCTTGTCCTACGCGATAGGGATACTAACAAGAAGGAAGGTGGTTTTTATTGAGTAAGAACCTCACACTATTGGGAAGATCGGATATCTCCATTTGTCTTTTGAAGATTTTCCACCTCCTACGAAATAAAAAAATATTATCTCTCTGAGATATGTCCATTCAAATTTGGGACTTCTGGTTGAGTCGTGTATGGGACCGAGTATCCCGCTCTCAGTTAACAAGATCCACGTGCCACACATTATTTGTCTGGCTGCCATCTACTCTTGATCGTCTTTGGAAAGTACCACCGAGTTATCGTCTCTCTGAGATCCTGAATTTTTCCAATTCAAATACTGAACACCTAGTTCAGACGCTTGGCGTGTGGAGCGCTCCCAGTTGCTGAAATATGCGTGCCCAGAAACTGGATGTGTTTTCAGGCAATTTTAAACACGCAAAACATGTTTATAACATGTTTAACATGTTTATTTCCTTGAAATACTTCTCACACTTATAGACACGTCTCTCCAATTGATTAAAACCGTGCTGGAAATATTCACTTGTCAAGCGCCTACACCTGGTTTGTCACTATCTTTTGGATACTATGCACACTTTCAAAATGGTACTTCCGAAGTTGGTTCGAGTTTTGGGAACAGGAAATAATGTCATGACTAAGATCTGGAGGGTAAGGTGGCTGCGGTACCGTAGGAATGCCATATTTTGAGGAAAAAAAAATCATTCACAAAAACGTTATGACGTGCCGTGTTATCGTGGTGAATCATCTAGGAGTTGACAATCTCTGGCTGATTCTTTGAACCTTGTACATTTGATTAACTTTCTGTCCTTAAAGTACAAATTCCTCATGAGATATTTACCTCGAATAATTTTTTTTTTTTAAGATGAACATTGATTTGATCTTGCGTTCTCCTATTCTTGTTATATTGGGCATGACGAAGTTTTGTCTCATTCTAAGATGTTTCATCGCTCGGTATGACTTTTTTTAAATTAAGATTATTTTTAATGCGTTTAACAAGGGCAACATTTTGGCAGTTGTTCTTTCGCTTCTAAGTGAAATTCATTGTAAATCGAATCCTGAAATCACGAGTCAAAATGTTTGGTAATTCAAATTTAATTCATAACCAATCTTTCTTACCGTCAAGCATTGATGAGATCAGGATTGAAAACCACATCCTTACTAGCGTATATAAGTATCACTATAATCAATCGTTGCGCGTGGATAGCCATTTAACGAATACGCTTTTCCTATACTATAGAATTAACACTTTCTCAACATGTTTGAACAAAAATGATCGTCAATTTTATGCACAGAAATTTATACTATTTCCTTTGTATAAATAATTACTTCCTTTTTTTAATGTTGAAGGATCCTCAACATCCTACATCCAACCCTGTTTTGAAACTTATATATCCATTTTGCAAGATACATTTTATATTGACGGGAAACCCATATATTACATATTGCTAGCCCACGCGAAGGGTTGAAGGGGGATGTTAAAGTTGTTTACTTTATGGAAGCCTTAAGTCTAAGTGCTTTCTCGTCCTGACAACTTGTACCAAAGTAAACAAGTAAAAAACTGAACCCGTCTTTAAAAGAAAACTTTGTCCTTTACTTCTTCATATTGGCGTCGGTGGACTTGGATTCGACGTTTCAACATGGATATGTTATACGTATAGTACAGCAAAACTAATCAAAATATCCCTTTCAGTTCTTCTTTTTCTCTTTTTTTGAGGGGGGGGGTATTTATTTTGGTTTCAAAAACAGTCAAAGTTTTGTACTATTAGGTGAGAATAATCTTTATTGTTACATATAGGCCTATACTTAGTATAGAGAAAATTATGTGATGGATTAAAAATGTTGATTTTGCGGATATATCAGTTTTGAGGTCTCTCGAACGTAAAAAAAGTGGTTTTGGGATCATGTCTGTCTGTCGTCTGTGGTCTACAAATAACCAGGGTTACAACTAGGCGTGAGAACTCTAAACATGATAAGAAATTAACTTGATTTGTGGTTCTTCTTAATCACATTATTTGTACATAGTTTTAGATTTTATATTTATACAAACTGCCAAAAATTTGTAGAAACTAATTTTTGAAAATACTTTAGGACGCAATATGCAATACAGATTTTTTTTTTTTAATTTTTTGAACATTTTGAACGATTATTATTTATTATGATTTTATGGGTTTTTATAGATATAACTTATTGAACTTATCTTAACATAAAAGATACAATTATTAAAAAACCAAAAAATGGAGGCTTTATATAAATTTCTAAAACTTCGTAGGGGACTGTTTTTTGAAAATACTTTAAGACGCAATATGCAATACAGATTTAAAAAAAAAACGTTGTGATAGATATTTATTATGATTTCATGTTTTTTTTAAGATATAACTTATTGAAATTATAACCTAAATGATATATATAATAAAAACTAATCAAATTTGGAGGGTTTATATCAATTGTTTATATGCATTTATTTTTTTCTATAGAAGTAGTCTATAAATATGAAATGTAATTGTTTGTTTTTTCTGTGTAAGCTACCAACTGAAATTAAATAAATAAAATTTAAAAAAAATAAATAAATAAAAATAAAAAAATTGTTAAATTATTTGTAGGAACTATTTTCTTTTCAAGAGACTTAATTGCAAAGGACGTAATATTCAATACAGATTTTTTTTAAGGTTTTGGTCATTTTGAGGGATTACTATTTATTATGATTTCATGGTCGTTTTTACGATATAACTTATTGAGCTTATAATCTAAAGTTGTAGTAATAACAACATTTTTTTTTTTTTTTTTTTTTTTTTTTAACGGGCTATATAAACTGCCCAAAGTTCTTAGACTGTTTTTTTGAAAATACTTCAGGACGCAATATGCAATACGGATTTTTTTAAATTATAGAATATATCGGAGATAAGAGCGCGTTCTACCAAATCGCTCTTCATAATGATTTCGTAGTTTTAGATCTCAATTTTTCACAAGAGCGGTGCAACAACTATATTTTCAAAAGTAAAATCTGAATTTTCGATCAAACCGCATCTTAGAAGGCAGTCTGATACTCTCAAAACAAAGCATGCAACCCGCATAAAATCAGTCACCACTAACCTACATAATAACCGACTGGGCAACCTCTATATTTGCAAGCACGTATGAGCATTGTTTAATTTTCAATGAGAAATTACAAAAATGTGAAACTGTGAAAAGGAAGCTATCGACATTTACAAGCGAGTTAAATTTACAAGAAAAAGTCACGTAGCGAAATGAAAACCTTGTTTTTATTCTTGGTTGCGGATTAATATATTGACCGGATTAACAGATAATAAGAAATTTTATTATTTAGCATGAAAAGGGACGTATTTACTGAGTAAAGTAAAGTTAGTTTTTAACCAAACTGTAAATCATGGTGTGGTTTTGATCCAGTGACGATTTTGATTTTACACTACTATCGAAAGAAAAATTATAAGCACGACTATACAATTAATAGTAGATAATAATACATCTAAATATTGGTGATTACTTACTGGTCATATAATAATTATTAGCAAGAGATTTACAATTAACTTTCCCATTACCTGTATTTTAGTAAATCTTATTCTATATTAGTAAATACCATTTCGTGTAAATAAAACAAATTTGCACAAATCGTACGTTTATTTATTCAAATATAACATTAGTTTAGTTATCGGGGCAAGAACACATATTATATTACAAAATCAATTTAGATTGTGTCCAGGTAATCAAAACTGAATTGGCACCAGCTGTTGTTCATGTGCAATTTATGGGGAATGAAATCATAAGTTCAGAATATCTAGTTCATGCATCACTGAAGATGGCTACTTTGTCGTTGAAACGAGTTTGGATAAATAAAAGTACTATTGATGAGAATTTGTGATCAAGTTTTATTCTATCAAGTACGCTATACAATCTCACAAGTTAAGCTCAATATTTATTTAGAACTGATATTGAACAACGGTAGGACCGAGGAAAGAAAACTACATTTTATATTATGTATAATGTTATAGCGACTCAGTGAGGACGTTTTTCAATGACCTACACTTTGATACGAGATATTCCTTCTTTTTCTTGACAGCCACAAGGGCTTATTGTGTTCTCAAATAGGTAATATAGGGTTCGATATCCTTAAACATTACCAGCTTGTTAGTTCCAAGAATTTCAAAAATCTTCCTGTCAAGGATGTCTTAAGGAATTGTGTGTTTATCAAAAATCTAAAGATCTCCGACCTGCCTCGATCTAGACATTCGTATTCGAAAATCAGGTGCTCTACGGTTTCCTCTTGCAGGAAATATATCACTTAGGGTACAGAAACACTCCAGTAAATACGCCCATCCGAGTAGAGTTTTCTCAGATGACACTACCCTGTAACTAACCGTATTACCTTCCTTAATACACCTTCTTATGGATGCTTAGAGGAGGAGGTGGGAAGTGAGTTTGCTCATTTTTAGACCTGAGGTGCCCTGAGCTTATATGCTAATGACTTGCATAGCTAGCTTCTTGGATAAGGCATAACAGTTCAGGTCTGTTTATCGATTTCACTGCTAACACTTTGTTCAACACGTCTGCACATTAATTCCCAACAAAACGTATTTCTTTTCGATTTAATGTTTACATAAACGTATAATATTCTCCTTGTAAAAAAGTTGATTTTTTGAAGTGTAGGATGATTCCTCACATCCTACATGAAAGAATCACCACTGATGATATTTTTAACATTTCTAAATTTGCAATAGTGACCTGATATATTGAAATACTATATAGATGGGATCTGCCAATGAAGAAACGTGTCACATAACATTGATATGAAAGCGACTCTCTATTGATATAATTATGTTTTTACTTACCCAATACACGAAGTGTAGGATGATTCCTCACATCCTACATGAAAGAATCACCACTGATGATATTTTTAACATTTCTAAATTTGCAATAGTGACCGACATTTATTGAAATACAGGGGTGGTGAAAAGTCCCGGAACGGGTTAATATTTTTTGAACCGTTACAGATGGAACCATATAACTTGGTACACTGTTACTGGGCATAAAAACTATTTTACCACAATTCCAATGAGCCGCTACCACTTCGGGGGGACGGCCCACAAGGAGTCGGAAGAAAATCTTAAATGAGAGCGTGGGTTGAATTGTACATCAAATTAAAGGTCTAATTTAGTAGAATACAATGCCGCAAATCCGACTTCAAAAGGTTCACCCTAAACAAAATGGCGGCGTTTTAAAGTTAATGAAAGTTACTATGGCGTTGAGTGTTAAAGATAGCTGGAAAATGTTTACTCGGTACAGGTTTCAAAACAAATGCCCAGAAATCAGTGTTGGAGCTATAAAGCTATTTTTTAGAGTTCTACTTGACCCTTAACCTCTAATGTAGGACGGCCCACAAGGAGTCGGAAGAAAATCCTAAACGAGAGCATAGGTTGAGTTGTACATCAAATTAAAGGTCTTTAACAGCAGAGTACAATGCCACAAATCCGACTTCAAACGGACAACCGAGCCGAAAATGGCAGCCATTCAAAGATGGCTTGAATTTGAAATTTTTATAAGTTGATAAGTAGCTGCGTCTAATCTAATGTAACACATTTAATTTTCCTTCCAACTCTGAGATCTTTCGTTTAAACATTCCAATGTTAAAGTAGGAATATCAACCTGTTGAATTTGCTAAAATTTACTCTTCTAGGTAATAAATTACTAAACCGATTCAAGACTTTTCAGCACCTCAAAATTTCAAATTCAAGCCATCTTTGAATGGCTGCCATTTCCTGCTCGGTTGTTCGTTTGAAGTCGGATTTGTGGCATTGGACTCTGCTATTAACGACCTTTAATTTGATGTACAACTCAACCCACGCTCTTATTTAAATTTTTCTTCTGACTCCTTGTGGGCCGTCCCCCCGAAGTGGTAGCGGCTCATTGAAATTGTGGTAAAATAGTGTTTTATGCCCAGTAACAGTGTACCAAGTTAAATAGTTCCATCTGTAATGGTTAAAAAAATATTAACCCGTTCCGGGACTTTTCACCACCCCTGTATAGATGGGATCTGCCAATGAAGAAACGTGTCACAACATTGATATGAAAGCGACTCTCTATTGATATAATTATCTTTTTCACTTACCCAGTACAATACACGAAGTGTAGGATAATTTTGTTAATCGTAACAAATTTTGACCTCCGTTTTTAGGGTCGTAGATAACACCAAGGACTCTTATAATTTCACGAGCTTATCTCTGACCGTCTGTCTATCTGTATGTCGGAACCCCAGTCTATACAGACAAAATGATAAATCCTATATATTCAAACTTTGTATTGTCCCACGGATAGGAAAATTTTTAGCGGTAACAAAAATGACCTTGGGTTAGTTACGGGGCTAAAATTATCGAGTTGAAATTAGTTTTTTTGTTTGAAATATTGTGTGTGGGACATCAAATAAAATTAGAAGTTACTCTGATTTTAGGAATATATATGTTTATTTGACAAACAAATTAATATCCTACATTTAAAGTGTCAAATATTACATCTTCCCCATCTAACTTAAACTCGGCGTGTCCTACAAAATGAAAAAAAAAAAGAAAAGAAAAGAAAAAAAGAAGAATATTTGAATGCGAAATCATAATTATAGTTTTTCTTATGACGAATACAACTCCATTTAATCACACAATCTGAAAAGCGTATCGTATAAGTATTACAAACAATTCAATAGTCATTAAAAGATGGATTGTATTTTCATTGGTTTATTAGGGGTCATTAGGTAAAACCAAGGTTATTTATAATTTCACGCGCGTGTCTCTTTGTACAATTTAAACTATCACTTGAAGACTTCGAATTTATAAATAGTTGTCCCTAAGACGTGTGTTTTAACACATGCTTGACCCTTTTGTTTGACCGAACTTCACGTTTCATGGCCTCAGGAAGCCGAGAAGGTGTTTTTCAACATGCCGTGTGTTCGTCGTCGATGTCTTATGACAGCACGATAGCGACCACAAAATTAAAATAGGAACACTGAATTTGATACAGGGGACTGTAGGTGTGCTATATACGTGTACAACTGGGACGAACGTTTAATGCGTTTAAAAACCGAATAAGCAAGCGCACTTCACAATCGGCGGGTTTATTGATTAACATGGCGATAAACAAAGCAGTGTTACGATAGAACCAACAGTGGTAGAGACATGAAATCAACTGACTGCATAGTTGGGGACTGGGCAAGTGTGGCTAACCTTGAGCGGGCGTCACGTGACAGCCTGCGCGGTTGCTATGCGCAAACGGTTCTTAATTTAAAAAATGACCTCTCCCTATTGAAATTTAGAAAAATCGAAGAAAACAGAAAAAAGCACTAACCGTTCACAAACATTACGATAGGAATATAAAATTTGGTATTGGACTCTATACTGTGATCATATAGAACCCAACTGAAATTCAGAAAAAATCTAAATAAACATCTCAAAATGACGACCATTTGTAACAGTATTTTCTTCATATATCTCGTGCGTTATTCAACTTATAACACACTAAATTATACAGAAATTAGCAGACTGTGCATCTCCCTACGATGACAAATAGTGAAATTATTGTTAAAAATAAAATTTCGAACCCAGATCTCCCAAGAATTGTGATATTCGTATAGTTACGAGATCAGATAGAATCGTCGAGGTTCAGAAAACATGTGCAACAACTATTTAAAACAAATTTACCCTACTGGGTAAGACCCCTTGATCTAGCAATATAATTTAACATGTCTTACATTTACATGATCTGATTGCAGTACATTGTTGTTTTATTCGCAATAAAATAATGACAGAATGATTGTACAATCTTGGAGCAACAATTTTAATAATCCAATTACAGGATCTCGTTGAATGAGAAGTCATTATAAAGCATTGTGTTCATGCCGACTCTTCAACATGCAATCGATTTGTTGTTGGATGAGTGCATGGTGATAATTATTTCCTTAATACACTCGTCAAAACCGTAAGCTCCGTTATGCATACGTAATGCATGATAAAACTGGTTTGTTATGTCTTGGTTTTGGCACATGTCGCGAGGCGTGAGCTATCTTACGCTGTTATTTCCGTCATTGCGATATTCCGTTGTAATTGAGAGAGAAAACTTGTAAACATTATAATGATTAGAAATATATTGATTTTTAGATCCTGTTTGAAATTGTATTTACTAGTCGTTTAGTGTACAGTAGAATTCTCTCCTTAAATATTTTAATAAATCGTCCTTATAAAGTGACGTGACAAAATTCATAGACAAAGGAGTAACAGATCCTTATACACTTGAACAAATCACATCGCAAGGAGAAATAATAAAAGTTAAATGCAAGACTGGCTTCATCCATTGTGATTTACCATTCATTGAGATCTCAGTGGTAAACCTCTCGGTCATCATCGCCTTATTAAAAAAAGGAAAAGGATAACTTAAAATAAAAACCACAAACCCTCGAATACTCTAATAAAATTAGGCTAAAAAGACAACAAGAATTGATCAAAAGGAGACCTAATAGGAAAGATGAAAGAGAAATTTCACTTAATATAACATAAAGTAGATGTAGATCCAGCTAGGTAGCTCGGGATTGCCTTGCCAGTACTCACTATAATGAAACCCTGAGGGTAACACAATGGCAGTAAATGTGAATCTATATTATAATCCTTGGAATCCTGATTGTTTTAATTTTTAAAAAATGAACAATTCCTCCTACCATTGGTGGCGGATAGCCCAATTCGTTGGAAGAGTAACGCTCGGACTATTGTTTGAATTTTACTGTAATTCAGTGATAAATATAAATAACTTATATTAAAACTATACAGGGTGATTCACTATACAGAAACTTCGGGAGCTCATTTTACATGAAAAGTAATTAAAATAAGTTTTATAAAGATAGGTCCAGAAATGCTTCGTTAGCGAGTTACGGCTAGCGAAATATTTCCCCCAGAATTTTGTACCCTGGTTAAATAAGGGCCTCCTGGAATTCTGGAAAGGTAAATTAAAAGGCAAATTCAATTGTTTCTTATGGTTTTTGACCTGGCAAATTGAATAAAGTAGGTCCCAGAGCTGTAAGTCAATTAGTTTTTAAGAAAACCTGTGTGAAATTCAAAAATTGGAGTAAAAAAACATATTTAACTATGTTTATATAACTTTTTTCTTTACTTTTACATGTAGAATGAGCTCCCAAAGTTTCTGCATATCTTTGTGAATCACCCTGTATTAAGGTTTAGAGAAAATCACAGGGAACAAAATAGTGCAACTGTTATGTAAATTTATTTGATATTTTTGTTTTTAATTCATACAACATATGTGCGCCATCATGATACTTACCCAGCCCCATCATAGAATGCACTACAAAAGATCATCTAAATATATTAGCCAAAAGTTGGTGTCATAAGTCACGTAGGAAATATTAAACTGTATTGTTAGATCGAACGGCCTTACCCAGTTGGGTAAATTCATACATTTAAAACATTTGTTACGCAGGTTTTTGATCCTTGTAATTGTGTGTATCACTACTTAGTTGAGACGTTGGCTAGGCTCTAACGACCCTCATAGATGTGTAAATATTAAAAAGTCTCCACTTGCTTTGGTCTTGCCAGTGTCTCGGCGCTTCCGGATTAAAATCTGCAAATTTAGTATTTAAAACGGATTATATTTTTCTGAATGTAGAAAAAAAAAATTTTTCGGTTTCTTGAGGTCATGAAACGTGGTCAGTCAAAAACGTCGAAGTTTTAGGGATTAGCAAACTTCACTTATACTTTGTTTGCTGAGTAAGTAATATTAAAAAGTAGTGAGGAAGTTTTAATATTTTGGTTAGGTTAGAAAGTGCTGCAGAGAAATTAAAACAATTGAAATTTGATTTTTCATTTCAAGTGTTTGTTATACTGCGTTCACACGAATTTTTTTAATATTTCGTGCGCGGAATTGCTGGTTGGAACAGTGGAATAACTGTTATCAGTATCTATCATTTAAAATGAAAAATACTTGTACAGATCGTTCAACTTATTTACAAAGAACTTTACTAATGAGTTTCATAATTATCGGTTCTCACGTTTATCCATAAACAGACAAACGTACGTACAAAAATAGAGACGACATACCAAATAGTCGAATTAAGAGATTTATTTAGTTTAGCTCAATCGTTTTCAAAGAACGTTGAAAACTTACAAAGCAAATTAAATTTAAAAGATGAAGAGAATATTTGACCAGTGACAAGCAACTCATGGAGGGCAAAGATCAATCTAAATACAGTCCCATTGTATTCATTTTGTTATCATTTTAAAACAACTAATGAAGCGATATATTGATTTATTAATTTTTTAAGAAGTTAATTGACACACGATCAGAACAAAAACAAATAAAATCTCATTGCCTCTAAAATTATCTTTCTTTTTTTTAGTGTTGTTATAGT
Source organism: Aphrophora alni (assembly GCA_963513935.1). Taxonomy (NCBI): domain Eukaryota; kingdom Metazoa; phylum Arthropoda; class Insecta; order Hemiptera; family Aphrophoridae; genus Aphrophora; species Aphrophora alni. The sequence continues at coordinate 88,683,599 of OY740774.1, read as the reverse complement.
ATTGTAGTGTTATGTATCTTTGTAGTGTTATGTGCAGCAGACCCCATTTCTGTGATATATTTTAATACATGGAATAAATAATATTTTACTAGTTTATTTTGTAAACCTATTGTAGCCACTGTATAGTGTGTCAAGTGACAAAAAAATATTCACAGACCAGTGGTGGCTGGTGGGTATTTTAATAAGGGGTGCTGTGTAGAATTAACAAAAATTAAAATTAAAAGAGAAATCAATGAAAATGCAATCCATCTTTTAATCTTTAACTTCGAAGTCTTTTAAACGGCATAGCGTCAACATATTTTCTTCATCAAATAAACATATATATTCGTAATCAGAATAACTTTTATTTGATACGCCACACATATTTAAAAAAATAAAATTTTTCAGCTGGGTAGTTTTTGCCCCTTATTAACTACTCCAAGGTAGTTTTTATCTTACTGTTTTTCTTTGTGGAACAATAAAAAAGAATATAAATGCCAAGTTTGAAATATATAGGATATATCTCCCCTTGTATGTGTAGATTGGTTGCGACTTACAGACAGACACGCAGGTGAAATTTTAACCGTCTCGTTTTACCTACAGACCCTAATAAAGAAGATTCAATGAAAATCCAATTCATCTTTTAATTTGCTATTGAATTTTTCGTCTCACGTCTCAGAAAAACTTTAAAACTTATACGCTCCGTATTTCTCGTTGTGTGGTTAAATTAAGTTGTATTTGTTATGGGAAAACTATTTTTTTCTTATTTGTAGGTCACGCCGTATTCATGTTAGAGAGGGGGGGGGGGGAATATGATATCTGACACTTTAAGTTTGGCCTAGCGTCAACAGATTATTTTTTTCGTCAAATAAACATAGATATTCGTAATTAGAATAACTTCTACTTTTATTTATTACTCCACACGTAATATTTCCAAAAATAAATTTTTTTCAACTCTATACTTTTTGGCACTCAACTATCCCAAAGTCATTTTTTTGTTACCGCTATATTTTTCCAATATGTGGGACAATAAAAAGAATATAAATGCAAAGTTTGAAATATATAGAATTTTATCGCTTTGTCTGTGTAGAATGATTGCAACTTATAGACAGACACGAGTGTGAAATTATAAGGGTCCATAGTTTTACTTATGGACCCTAAAAATCTGTAAATACAGTTATTGCCAGGCTTTAACACACTATACCTGAGCTTTTGAGGAGAGGGGATGGGAGTTTTAAAGGCACGAGAAAGAGGTGAAGTAGTATCGCAGATGTAAAAATGAGCGAACTCTCACTTAGTTGACATTTTACTCATGATCGAAGATTAATATTTTTAACTAGTGATTGGGTTTGTAACTAGGTTTGTGACTAGGTTTGGGCTGTAAAGCAGAAGCCAGACAGACAGATATTTCTAACTCAAAGAATCGACAAAATATGGTCGACATCGATTTTTCAACCCATCACAATCTCTCTGTATTGTACTGGTATGAGATAAAGTCTAAACCTTATACATACATCCTTCGGTATAGATGTAAACAACCTTATCCCTAAAATTCATAGCGATTGGTTGACGAGTTTCATTGTAATTCCGTAATAAATACAGATACAGATCGAGTTAAAACAGGACCTTCCCGAAGGATTCTAGCTGGATCTACACCTTGTTTCACGTAATCTTGTGGTTAGATTCCATCTTTTACACATTTTATATCAAGTCTCGCTTAACTAACTCATAACCGAGAGTTTTTTTCCCTAAACAAGAAGTAAATAAATTAAACTGGACCTCGATTACATATAAATAAATTTGAATAGTAATAATATAATTTCTAAACCTACCCCCCCCCCCTGAACCCACCCATTTACAGCACAGATTGGGATTGATTTTACCCTGGACATATCACGAGGCAGACATGTTGAAATATCTCTCTCCTTCACAACACACTATACTACAATTCCCTCTCAATGACAATAGAAATATCCCCTGAGTGTTATGGCATAAATATTGGAGATGATACGATCACACTTACAGTTTTTTGTGGATTTACTGGTTAGACTGCACCCTTATGTTTACTTTTGATTTAGTATTAAATAATCTATATTCCCTCAACTTTCCAATTTGTACATATTTACTTTCTCTCATGTGATGGGTTATGTCGAGTTTTCTGCGGATATATCAGTTTTGAAGTCCCTTAAGTGGTTTTTTTATTAATGACGTCTAATGCTTTACAACAAAAACAAGTGGACCGATTTTAATAAAATTTGGTTGAGACCATATCTCTAGATGTTTCTTTTAATTTTTCGATAAACCGAAATTTGGGGCAGCTTCTATATGAAAATAACACAAAATTAGAATATTCTCAAAACAAACAATAAATCAGCCATTTTATAAATACTTACCGATTTCGTTCAAATTTTAATGAAATGTGAAGATTAATGACTCAAAGTTATGTGATTGGGCAAAAATCGATATCGCGTTATCCGCGGATTTTCGTTTTGTGGCCCCCTAAATAAGAAAAGTGGTTTCTTCGAATGATGTCGTATGTAGGCCTGTAGTGCTTTACAACACATGAACGAGTGAACAGATTTTGATCAAATTTGGATTGTAAGCATATTTTGACCCCATCTCTGAATATTTCTTTTCGGTTTCGATAAATCAAATTTGGATTGTAATAATATTTTGACCCCATCTCTGAATATTTCTTTTCTTTTTTCGATAAATCAAATTTGGATTGTAAGCATATTTTGACCCCATCTCTGAATATTTCTTTTCTTTTTTTCGATAAATCAAATTTGGATTGTAAGCATATTTTGACCCCATCTCTGAATATTTCTTTTCTTTTTTCGATAAATCAAATTTGAATTAATTGTAAGCATATTTTGACCCCATCACTGAATATTTCTTTTCTTTTTTCGATAAATCAAATTTGGATTGTAAGCATATTTTGACCCCATCTCTGAATATTTCTTTTCTTTTTTATGATAAATCAAATTTGGATTGTAAGCATATTTTGACCCCATCTCTGAATATTTCTTTTCTATTTTCGATAAATCAAATTTGGATTGTAAGCCTATTTTGACCCCATCTCTGTATATTTCTTTTCTTTTTTCGATAAATCAAATTTGGGAGTAGCTGCCATATGATAGTAACAAAAAAAAATCTGCCATTGAAGGTGTTAAAATTTTAATGAAATTTGAAGATTTAAAACCGTGTGCAAAATGGCAAAAACTAAACTCGTTCTTCAGGAACAAATGGCAAAAAAACAAAAATGAACCATGTCAGCTTTTAAGCTAGATTTAAATAACATACGATTTACTGTGCGGACGTGTTTGTCACAAGCAAAACAAGTTTAGATCCTATTTTTGCTTAAATCCGTCGTCATGGTTTCCCCCACGACTACTAATTCATAATTAATATTCACTTTTTGACTGCAAACTACCAAACTGACATTTTTGGTGATTAATAATTTCAGTTCATTTTCGTAATGGGAATCGATTTGAAAACCCTATACTACTTATACTGTATGCGCCAAAACAAATAATTGAAATCCTAGCAGATGTGGTGAATTTTTCGATCAGCTGATTCCATTGTTGTTTGTTGTTAGATTACACTACTTGTTTTATAGTTTGAGGTTAGTTTAAACTAGAATTATTCTTACGGCCCGAGAAAAAGTTTTTATTGTAGAGCATTATTTCCGGTCAAACGGTACAGGTCGTTCGGGGTGATCCAAGTTTAGCAATAACTGTTATTGATTTAAAAAAAAAGAATTTCACTAACAGCCGCCGAGTAATGTATTAATGTTATGTGTCGCTGATAGCTCCGACGTTTGTTACAACAGAAAGAATGTACTGGCCGTCTAACCAACGTGATTAAAGTAGAAATGAAAACTACGACGTCTCTCCGAAAAGACGCCTCCGTTGGACATCTTTGAAAATGAATATCAGTGGTATTTGTGTGTAAAATTCAAACTGATCAACCATTAAATGTGTTGAAACCAGAGTTGTTTATCGCGTCTCAATGTTACCAATGGAATACGAAAACCCTCAGTTCCTATACAATGTTTCAGATGAAAGATATGTTCGCGCGATGAGCATATTTGGGTCCTTATTTGGTCGAAGAAAATAATGAAATTTTGTTACTGTAAAACAAGTACGTCAAGGAGAGAAAATTATTGAGCCTTTTATAAGAGATTTCCACGAGTTTTGTCGTGCTAGGAACCTGGATTTTGGTTCCCTAAGATGCTACCAGTCACACGGTAGACACTCTAGCTTTGCTTCAAGAAAAGTTTAGGGATCGCCTTTGTTTCCCGAGGAACAGATTTTCCATACCCATCGCATTCCCTTGCTCTCTCGCCACCAGTCGCCTATGTTTGATGAATGGTGAAGGAAAGGATTTTCTGAGTCGATCCACCAACTAATTTCGCCAAAGAATGCAACAACCCTTTTTCACCAATTGTTTCAAAATCTCAAAGAACCCTACTAATATTGCCTAAAACATAATGGAGGGCATAGAATAACACTAAAATTCTCTGTACACTTTCACTCTTGTACCATTGTTACAAAAATAAAACATATAATGTCGGCACTGTTTGTTGTGGGCATACTATGAGTTTGAAAGTAACAATAATGGGGGGGGAGGGCCGCGTTAATAAGGAGATAAATACCTTTTTTACCAATTTACCTCCCATATAAGAAAGAAACTAGGGAAAATTTAGTTATAAAAACTTCTTTTGTTTTATCTAAGAATAGTATGGACACATTTTTATGAGAAGACAGCAGTGGATACCTTTTACACATTTTTAAGTTTTTTAATTGAGTGGTGAGAAAGTTAGTGTGATCTTTTTCACAGTTTATTGTTTACGAGTAACAGTTTGAGAAGTGACGTAACGTATGATGCACTTGGCGTGTCTGTCAGTATCATATAGTGTCATGTCAATTTAGTGCCCACTTCCATCACATGTTTATTGTCTAATTTATGACTCGTAGTAGAAAGAAGCGAACGAGGGGGCAAAATACCTGTATACGTGCACCCTCCTCTCTTCTTCAAAACTAATACATTATTCCTTTACATTAGGTAATATTTTTCATATAAAAGAGCTGCTTTAATTATTATCCTGATTTTTTGTTGGCGACTTCTCGGCTGGAGATAATTCTAAAAATAACGATGTTTTCATCCAGTGGCGGTTCTTCCATGTAGGATGTGTTCAATCATCCTACACTTTAGAAAATAACTATTTTTACAAATATAGTGTAAATTTTCGTAAACATTAAAATTGAGAAGCAATGATATTTAAAAAAAATTAGTAAGAGCGCCTCGTGTTAAGGACATCTACAGACAAGTCGCTGAATCGATGTGACTACTTTGATTATAAAGTGACACTTACATAAGCCAATGTGTATGTAGTTTGTCGCCCTCGTCTTCACTCTACAAAGTGGTAAACGAGCGTGTAGTCAATATTACTTCGTTGTTTTGGTGACCTCGCGTCGTTTAAATAGTGTTTGTTTACATATAATGGGATTTACTAATATATAATAATAATTTTTACTGAAATTCAGGTAAAGGGAAAGTAAATTATATATCTCATTGCTAATTATTATTATACGACTAGTAATTGGTCACGTGCAAGTAGTTGAATATACAGAACTATTAATTGTTAATAGATGTTAGTTGCGGCTATAATTATTGTTCTTTTGTTAGTAGCCTACATTTAATGTGTTTTAAATACCACGAGTCCACATTGCTATACTATGTGTATGTGAGGGAAAATATAACCAGCGCATGCAAAACTTTCTTACTCACCGATCCCTAAAACCAAATAAAAACGAACCAAAAACGTCATTTTGGTTTTTTGTAATCATAACTTTCTTTAAAAATGTTTTAAAATAAGTTCTAAATTTTCTTCGCTTGCTGCCCTCAGAGTAAATCGAATTTGATTTAAATAGAATTTTTAACAACGAAAATTGTAATATTTTTATCTAGAGATCAAGGATTATTCCTGTATATTGTTTTAGTTGTTATATACCACGAGGGTTGAGTCATTAATCACATTTCACTACAATTTGAACGAAATCGGTTGAACCTATTTAGAGAAATTTCTCTATATTATATAACAGCACCATGACAGATTTGTTGACTTTTTATCTATAACTCAAGAATATAAATTTTAAAGAGATGACTACTAAGACGTAGAGGCTACACTTGAGCAAAATTTGATCAAAATCGTTTTAACCGATTTTAGAATTATTACGATTAGAGAAAATCGTAATATATATTTTCAATATTGCATCTACCCCTAAATTTTCAGAATATAAAAACGTCCCGAGATAATCACAATATGCCTACATACTAACCTTACATCATCAAAAGTCTCGAAATTGATTTCTTGACCAATCACGCAACATTCTTAGAAAGTTAAGTAAGAAGACACATTTAAAGTTAATTCTAAATGTTTAGAACGTTACCCAACACCGGCGTACGGGATGAGACGATGGTCGGGCAAAAAGCTTTTTAATGGATCTATTAGCCGTGTTGAGCTGGACAAAATGGCGAAGTGTGCACGACATAATCATGTCATGTCCACGCCAGCTTCGGGTTTTAACGAAATACACATGTTTAACCTAACCCGCTTATTTAATTGAACCTTGAAGCTAAAGTATATTGCGGAGACTTTAACGCTGAATAGATTTCAATGTGAACAGTTTTTACTTCGACAAATGTTCAAATAATATTCGTTTTCTGCCGTAGGCTTACAAGTTGTAACATAGACAACGTAATCGTTGAAATCTCTCTGAATATTTTGTGAATTCATTTTTTTTACATTTTGTGAATAAAGTATGTTTATCACAAGTCACGACTTGTGGATAGACAAACGCGCAGGATGTAGGGTACTGTTGAAAGAAAAATTATAGACACGACAAGAAAACATTAATAATTTAAACTATACAGAGTGTTCCAAAAAGAGGTCGCTATTTTTAATTAATATGCCGGACATATGGAACACTCTACAAACTTGACACTTTACAGTTATGTTTTACAAAGATATATAAAAAAATACCTCAAAGTTTCATTTTTATGAACAATAAAAACAAAATGGCGGAATAACAAAAAGAACATAATTCTTCAGTATAGAACTACTTCATCCCGCATTGCTATGCAATTTTATTAAAATATGCACTGTGACATCTGTTGAATCTCGATCAGCTGTTGTTTTGTTAACACACAACAATGAAACAATTTGGTAGTCGTGCGTCGTTCAAACGACGGCCGTTTCGACTATTCAGCCATTATCAAGTGGTAAAGTAATCTGGTTTCCCTTCGTCAATTACACACACTTATACACATTACACAAGAGCAAAATTACACACGAAACACTTACACGTACATACGATTAAAATTGATTCATGAATCATTGTCTACGTCCTTACTGCACAGAGTCTCGAATATTACTGGGATCACAGATTGACATTGGGAGGGGTTGAGTTACGTTATCTATTTGAGTTAACACGGTGTCGTACAATGCATTGGAATTAAAGTTTAGTTTTTCGTTTAACAACAAGTTACTGTCAATTTTGAAATATCTGTATAAAGGATAAATACGATGGCACTGGAGTGTACCAGTTGTCGTGTAAATATTGCCCAAAGACTTACGTAGGGCAAACTGGAAGATCGTTTTACAAAAGGTTTAAAGAACATATTCCTACAGCCAAACAATATATGGACCCTACAAGAACCTTGTCTAAATTTACTGAACACATCATTCAGCAGGATCATAGTTATTCATCAATAGAAAACACCCTTAAAATATTACATCGATGTAAGAAAGGAAATTTCAAGAACAGTATGAAATATACAGATATTTCAAAATTGACAGTAACTTGTTGTTAAACGAAAAACTAAACTTTAATTCCAATGCATTGTACGACACCGTGTTAACTCAAATAGATAACGTAACTCAACCCCTCCCAATGTCAATCTGTGATACCAGTAATATTCGAGACTCTGTGCAGTAAGGACGTAGACAATGATTCATGAATCAATTTTAATCGTATGTACGTGTAAGTGTTTCGTGTGTAATTTTACTCTTGTGTAATGTGTATAAGTGTTTGTAATTGACGAAGGGAAATCAGATTACTTTACAACTTGATAATGGCTGAATAGCCGAAACGGCCGTCGTTTGAACGACGCACGACTACCAAATTGTTTCATTGTTGTGTGTTAACAAAACAACAGCTGATCGAGATTCAACAGATGTCACACACTTATATATTTGAATTAATATAACAATATTCGGAATGGCGATAACAAATTATTATAATTGGTAGTCGTGTTCAATCAATTTATGTGTGATATTTAATCTCGAAACAATGAATGTTTCAATTGAACAAAAAGAAGGCTTGAAACTGTTTGGGCTGGCGTCACAAAGGATAGTTTTTATCTTATGACATATCCCATCGGACAATGACTGGAAACAGATACGCATCAATGTTAATTGATCATATAGTTCCTCAACTTACTCAGCCAAAGATGAGGGAGGTTTTTTCCAACAGGATGGAGCTCCTCCTCATTGTGCTAATTTGGCTAAAAGTAGTTTTAGATCGAGATATTCCCAAACGTTGGATAGGTCGTGGCAGCAACTTAATGGAATGGCCTCCAAGATTCCCAGATTTGACTGTTTGTATTTTTTTCTTATAGGCCTTTTGAAAAAAAAAAAAGGTTTATTCTTACCCTATAGAAACAGGTGATGAATTAATGAAGCCGATTACTGTTGATACCTCGTCAATATTTCAAAACCACTTATGACTCTTTTTTCTTTCGTTGTAATATAAATTTGTATAAAACACATTTAGTTCAAGGAGTGCTGGAAGATGACCCAGACAGACAAGTGGAATTTTGTTCGAAGGTAATTAAAAAGCTTGACGAAGATGACGAGTGTTATGAAGGAATTGTATTCTCAGATGAAGCTACATTTTACCGAACAGAATCTGTAAACATACATAATTGTAATTATTATAAGACACAAAATCCATATATCTTACACGAAGAGAGTTTGAAATCAAACGACTGTGTGTGCTGCCGTCACCAAGGATGGTTTCTTTATCGTATGACATATCCCATCAGACAATGACTGGAGACAGATACGCAACAATATTAACTGATAACATAGTTCCCTCATCTTACTCAGCCAGAGAAGAGGGACTTTTTTCCAACAGGATGGGCTGTTATAGATGGAGATCTTCCCAACCGTTGGATAGGCCATGGCCGAGACTTCATGGATTGGCCTTCAAGGTCCCCAGACTTAAGGGTTTGAAGATTTTTTCCTATATATTTTTTTTTTTTTTTAAGAAAAAGTTTATTCTCATACTATAACAAAAGATGATGAATTAATAAGACTAATTGAAGAGGAATTACTGTTGATAATTTGGCAATTTTTCAAAACTGCTTATAACTCTTTTTTGCTTCGTTGATATCAGTGAATAATTATTGACAGGACATCAATTCGAATCAAGGTCAAATTGGAAAATTATTTTATTACTTTTATTTTATTTTCTTTATTACTTTTTACACATTTTCATGTTATTTGGAAAGCAAGAATTTGTAATAGTTATGGAAATAAAAACATTTTGGTGATAACATACCATTATTTTGATATTCCGCCATTTTGTTTTGATTTACCTTAAAAAATTTAACTCAAGGGTACTCTTTTACATATCTATGTAACATAACTGTAAAATGTCAAGTTTGTAGAGTGTTATTTATACTAATAATAATTAGTATAATGATTAAGTGCCATCAAGGTGAACACGAAATGTAACGATCATACTAACTGCAAATATTCAATACATTTTTTGAAAATGTCATCCACATTTTTATAATGTTAAAAGTGAAATTTGTTGGTGCCATCAGTTTTTCCTTAAAAAGCCCTTAACTTTGATATGTCACATGGCGTGGTTCTTTTTTATATTTTGAATCAGCACAGTTACAGGTAAAAATCCGTTTAATGTCGAATGTTTGTTTCAGAGTAGTCTAGTGAACATTTTAAAAACTGTTTAGTATCCTAATTTCACACATTAAATTGTGATTTTTTAAATTTCTGAAGTTAAAACTTGCATTGGCGCGTTTTTGCTAAGAAGTGAACGTAAGTGAATCGTCACGCTCGGGTCGGTTACGCTGAATCGGGTTTACTCGGCTCCAGTCGTTATCAGTCACGTTTACTGTCCGACAAGAAGTGCATCGTTCCAATGTCATTGTATATGATCAGTGTAATATATAAAGTGTTTACAATTATTTTACACTTCTCAAAAACTACTGTTGTATTTATTGATATATTGGACAACTGGGAAAATCCGCTTTCCAAAATTAAATATTAAAATTACATCAACTGTACCATGTGGGCCTATAACTTGAATAATTTTTAAATAAATTTCTTTTCGTTTTGTTAATACGCTAAAGTAAAATGACGGATTTGACCTGGTTCAATAACATGTTTGGGGGATCCCCCGAGGTGGGGGTAGGTAACGCGTTTTCTTTTTTTTTCATATCGACCGATGTCATGCTGGACGGAAGCCTCCTCCTGCTTTGTGTGGACCTTCATTAGTTTTGAAGGTCCACGTGAACACGTACAAGTTCTCAACTCTTCGAAGATCCCTTAAAAAGTGACTGAAGTTGTTTCTTTTATTTTTATTTTTACGTGTCGGTGGTGTATTTTGAATAAGTGTCATTTCAAAGTGAGAAATTTTAATAAATTGTAGTAAATTTTACAACTTGTGTTTATTAGCAATAGTTCCTATAAATAAACTCCACTGATAAAACCTTGTACCCCAGTGAAGTATTGACAGTGGACAATACAACTACTATTGGAAATAAATTACTTATTTTTTATATTAATGGTACACAACTAACGTATCACTTTTGTACACCACTCTGTAATAGGAATTCATACTATTTTAAATATGAAATAGTAATAATTCTGATTACAGTCAACGATAACAAACCTTTTTAATACATTTTTTAATACATCCCGTATTTGTCATCTAATTGCGAATGAAATAAATAAAGTAAAAAAAAAAGTTTCAAATATTTGAACGGCCGCCATTTGAGATGGGAGAAAAATACCGACATCTAGTTGTATTTAACTAAATAAAATCTTTCCCCAAACCCTCATTTTTGGGGGACAGGTAAAAATGTCTCATTTCGCAAAAGTAGTTTTTATCACCAGAAGGCACATCTTTTTCGGTTTTTAAGTTATTGAACCAGTCCGGGACTTTTGGGACACACGGTAATAAATTCCATTACATGGTTTAAAACACTATTAAACCATGTAAAATGTATGGTTGGCTTTTTTATTAAAGCAACAAATACTGACCACCGCGTCTGCTACTATAATGTACTAAGAGCTAAGAAGGGGGGGAACTACTCCTTTAATATCGAATGTATTGTCAATCTATAATAAATCATGTGAGTATTACAATGATGTATCACTGGAAGAATTTCCATTTAAAATTGTTGAGTTAGCTCCAAAACTCCCAATTCCAGAGGTCGGTCACAATTGACTGCCAAAATATGTCCTACGTGATAAACTCCCGAGATAAAAAGGAAATGAGTTCAAAGATATTTCTGTCGTAGTAGAGGGGTGACTCTATTGACCGCCCGTAAATATGCCGTCCATCATATCATACCGGGTGAATGTTATCTGGAGGTCAATACATTTGCTGCCTCTGCTTCAGCCAAACTTTTACAAATGTTTAAACATATCACTGAACGATTTCGGTTATTCAGTTATTAATGTGACATTTAATAGAGTCTATATCATTTAGTTGCTAGATAAGTGGTAAATTATTGATGAATCGTGAATTAAAACACGTAGGACGTAAGGCTAGTGTCGAAAGCAAGAAAAACGAAACTTAAATATATTAATAATTAATATTGATGATTACTTACTGGTCATATATTAATAATTAGCAACAAGATTTACAAAGCTCCCATTACCTGTATATTAGTAAATCTTATTTCTATGTAAGTAAAATCCCCTGTAAACCAACACTTATAAACTATGCTAATTATACTTAAAGTTGAGACGGGGATGGAACACCACATCCTCAATATTGTGTATATTACCACTTTATAATAGATCGCACGCAACTAGACATATGTTGTAGAGACATCGAGGGTCTCTTTCGATGTCCCTACAACACAAGACGCTCTTACTAAACAATAAACAATAGCATAGATACTTTTAAAGGTTGCATTGCTTCTCGATTTAATATAAACATAAATTTATACTATATCCTCTATAAAAAAAAAAAAGTTTAATTTTTAACGTAAAGAATAATTTTCACGTAGTATGTGGAAGAATCACATTAATCCAAGTCCCAATTTCGAAAATAAAGATATAATTGTGGGAAAACTAAATTATAACAAACGCGTATACCAAATCTGAACTCAATATCTTTTCTGTTTCCAAAGTTATAATGCTTTTTTGTACAAAAACAAAATGGCAGATATCTGTAAAACTAAGCGTTTTCGGAAACTTTATGTTCCTAATTTTTTCTTTATACTGACTCATAGAATCATTTCCTAAAGTTTGGCATCTTACTTACAGGACACTCTGTATACGGGGCGTTTCTCTAATACCCGGAGATAATTTAGGGGGTGGTTATATGGGTCAATATAAAAACGCTGCTTTTACGAGCTATCCGCCATTTTTTAAATTTTTTTTTTTTTTTTTTTTACTAAATAATTTATATCTCTAAAACGACTTAACAATAATCAACTTGTTTTAAAATTGCGGCCATTTAAAAACTTTAAATAGAAATAACTTTAAACGAGTTATTTTCTTTTGAAATATTTAAATGGCCGCCATTTTGAAACGGATAATTAGAACAAGTTAATAATTTTGTCCAAACTAGGTCTTTACATTGATGAGTACCGTGCAAAATTTCAACTCAGTCTGTTAAGCTGTTTGTTCTAGAGATATAAATTATTATGTAAAAAAAAAATGAGGGATAGCTGGTAAAAGAAGCGTTTCCGGGCATATGTTTTTGACCCTAGGATTTATATCCGCGCCAATAGGTACCTATTTCAGTAGGCTATACCTAGGTTTAATATAAAGCCTTTATACATCCTCATTAATAAAAATCTAATAAAAAAAACTTAGCGAAAAGAGATTGTTTCCAGCGGCGACATGTTAGTATTGAGGCAATAAAGGTAAGGTTTTTTTAAATTTATTACATATTTTTCCATGTATATTACAATTAATGAAAATATCAGAACAAAAATTGTGTTTTGGTTTTATATAATTCTCAAATACCAAATAACTTGAATCATCTAATTTAGCTGCCCACTACAATCCCCCTCTAGCGGATCAACAATTTCGACATAACACATGTCCATGGTATCAACATATTTAAAATTGATATTGTGTCAGTGACTTCTGGTCGGTCTTTTGTGACCCCTTTGACCTCACAATATCACGTGATTTACATGTTGACTTTACATTAGAGTCCTCAGGGTCGTCAGGACGTTCCTTGATCCTTAATCCACACGAGGGCAAATTATTGGAAACGAAAAATAACAAAATGTTCAACAAGGTTTCTTCATTGTATTGATTATTGAAGCACCAGAGGAGTAGCAAAATGTACATTCTATTTTAGGAAATCATAAAACGTGTACGTGATTTAATGAAAAACATTTTTTTTTAAATTATTCAGTTACAAAATATACAAAATGAATTCTCTTAATCTCGGGATTTAAAAGTTCAATATTCCATAACTTCTGTCTTGGGTATTTTTACAAAACTTTTGGGGCGCACAAAATGAACAGGGCGCACCCTGTTTTATGTATTTTTTTTTTTTAATATAAAAATGTTATCTAAATAATTAGGTTAGGTTAGATTAGGTTAAGTTAAGTTATGATGGGTGAAAATGATACAAAATTACTAATGGATTGTGTTTGTAAAAAAATTAAAAAAAAGAACATACATAATTATGTTGCTTATGTAAATAAAAGTTCTTTCGTTCACAGTTTCAAATTTGTTATATATGTCTTTAATGAATTTTGAAAGAGTTGTAATTTTTCGTTGGTCAATTTTGACTGAATGTAATTTGAATGAATTGGTCTGACAATGTTGAATCAATGCCTGAAGTGATAAATGAAATTGTAATTCCACTCATCAATGATTTTGAGCTAGAATATTATAAATTAGCTACTTAGCTGTTTTTTATCATTATACTTTTATTCAAAACACTTAATCTTCTTTCTCTGTCTAAAATGTTTTTAATGGAATTGTCCAAAACCTTTTTTACTTCTCCATCATAGAATACTTTCATTTCCTCCAAATGTTAGCTCTTACTTTTTTTTAAAGACATTTGTTACATATAACGTGAATACTGTACTGTTCTATGAATGATATTTATATCTACTCTGTTATGGGTTTGAATTGTGTTATGTTTTTGGTTGGTGATAGTGAATATGATTAATTGGTAACATGATATTCCTGTATGTATAATCTTATAACTTTGGAATTTCGTTATCAATACATATTCTATATTAGTAAAACCTATTATCTATAAACAACGCGATAATGTATGGGATGGGATGGGCTACCAAAATAAGAAATAATAAGACAAAACAAAAATGAAAAATCACTTATAATTTCACAAACAACAATTTATTGCTACAGCTGTTTCGCCGTTAGGCATCGTCAGACAACTAAGAACTAAAAACTAAAATAACGGCGAAACAGCTGTAGCAATAAATTGTTGTTTGTGAAATTATAAGTGCTTTTTCATTTTTGTTTTGCCTTATTATGGAATTTCACCGAGTACCGACTGTAGTCACACTCAATATAAGAAATATTGACCACTGCTACGCTTGCAACCCAAAAACACGTGGGAGGGAGGTGCTTATAGAGAGCCAAAATATACCCACACACCACATTTGTTCAAAACTGGTATTCTTGTTTGGGCTGTAAAGTAAATACCATGGAAAATGTCAATCGAAACTTTTTTTGTTTTTTTTTTTTGGAAATAAGCGATATTCCAAGATATCGTTTGGTCAAGTCCAAAAAGATAAGAGAGGGAATAATAAACTTTGTCCAAAAAATCAGGAATGTAAACGAACAAGACTTTAATTCTCCTATGACGTTTCGAAAAAATGGGTATTTTCCGATGTTTTTTACAAAACTGTGTAAAATGTTAAGTATAACATTTTTATTTATGTTTGTTATATGTTTAAATATATTTTGTATGGATAATAGTATATGTCATTACTAATGCCGAAAGTGACTGTGCGTGATCGTGTTTTACCTGCGAGGCGAAGCCGAGGAAAAGTACTTTCGGAATGAGTTATGAACGATACTTTTCATCGTGAAAAAACACGCAATAGGCCTAAACAAAATGAAAACTAAAAATGCACCTTAGATTTTTTTAGTTGATAACCAACAAACTGGCATTTCAGAAATGCAAGATTTTTTTGGAGTATTAGAAACATCTATGTTTTATTTTATTTTTAAACAACTCTTAATCACCGAAAATCTACTCCAGTCAATAGATGGTTTCAAGTCTTTAGATTTATCAGACAAATAAACTAATAAAACTTCGTCTCTTGCTTGTTGTGATTTAACAGTTTCACCTCTGCGCCACTCAGAAAACTTACTATATTCCTCTAACGCTAGATTTCTCTGGTAGTAGGATGAATGATGTGTCTGTAGCTTTTTTCAATAGCTTGTCAGAAACATTTGCATTAGTGATTTTCAAAGACGTAAATACAACAGTAAAATTTGGTTATTTGTTTTGACTATTGTTAATTATTTAAGATCGGGGAATTTCAAGCCACAAATGCATTGTAAAGAAATATTAGTGCTTCTGGTGGCCAAATATGAAGCTAAATTAGAGCAATTGAAAGTCAACTGATCGTTTTTCTCTTGCTTAAAATTTTAAATTGGGAAGCGAAAAGCTTCGTTGCTCTCGGCTGTTATCGAAAACAGCTGCTTTCGGTGCAGTATGATGAAAATATTATATTATATTTTTCTTCAACATTTTAAGAATGTATTAAATCACAATTTTCAATTTTCAGGGCGAACCCACTGGAAAAATGTGTATCTTTATCTAGAAAAAAGATAGGACTGTTAAAATAAATATCTTGAGTCAAACTACAGGTAACAATTTTTCCAGATTTATAGAATAGCTGTTTAGTTTTTTTTTCCTTTTTCTTTTTTTTTATGCTAGGTGTTCACTTATTATAATGAGTACGGGCATAACAATCCCGAGGTACCCTAACTGAATCTCCACGTTTTCCCATGTAGTCTTGGGTTATATCCCTTTCATTTGCCTACCGTCTTTTGTTCTCTTTCTACACTGACGTTATTACCGCGAATTCGAAGTCTAGGAGTTTTTATGTTTATTTCTTCCTTCTTTTTTTATCGGGTGATGATGACGACCTAGAAATGAACAACTAGGGGATAAAACCACCCCATTTCCCCAGTTTAATTAATATTCCAATCACTCCAATTGCCGAAATTTATATACGGGGGTATCACAGGAAATGGTCGCCGTTTTTTAATCCATTTGGCGGACATATGAAACACTCTACAAACTTGATACCTTAGTTTACAGACATTATGTTAAAAAGTACCCTAGAATTTCAATTTTTTATGTTCAATCAAAACAAAATGACGGAAAAACAAAATAATGGTACATTTTTACTAAAACGATTTTATTTCCAACACTATTACAAATTTTTGATTTGAAAAAATATTATAAAACTTAATAAAGATTAGGAAAGAAAAATAATAGCGATAAATTATGAATGATTCAAATTTGACCTTTATACGAACTGATGTCCATCAATAGCTATGCACTGATAGCAACGAAACAAAAAAAGAGTCATAAGTGCTTTTGGAAAAATTCCCAAGGTATCAACTGTAATTCTTCTTCAATCGGTCTAATTAATTCATCATCTGTTGCTATAGGGTAAAAATAACTTTTTTCTTTCAAAAAAGATTTTTTAAATCTCAAACAGTAAAGTCAGGAGATCTTAGAGGCTAGTTCATGAAGTTGCTGCCACAACGGTTGGGAAGATATCGATCTAAAACTACTTTAGCCACATTAGCACAATGAGGTGGAGCTCCATCCTGTTAGATAAAAAGTCCTTCATCTCCAACTGAATAAGATGAGGAACTATGTGATCAGTTAAAACTGATGCGTATCTATCTGTCTCCAGTCATTGTCTGATGGGATATGTACGATAAAACACTATCCTTGGTGACGACAGCCCAAACAGTTACCTTTTGATTTCAAACCCTCTCGTGTAAGATATGTGGATTTGTGTTATAATAATTACAATTATCTCTGTTTATAGATCTTGTTCGGCAAAATGTAGCTTCATCTGAGAATACAATTCCTTCATACTTCATACCATTCGGTATAGTTGTCAAGATTTTCAATTACTTTCGAACAAATTTCCACTCGTCTGTCTGGTTCATCTTCCAGCAGTCCGTGAACTAAATGTGTTTTATAAAAATATTTTTGTTTTTATTGGCACACCTTTGAAATGACGATTTTTACTGTATCCCAGTAGCGGATGAAAGTTTCCTAAGTGAATTAAGCCTGTTTGGAGATTCCAATAAAGCAATGATACAAGCTCTTCCTTTTCTGTATTAGAAAATCTATAGTATTTCTTTGAAACTAATTCAGTTTCTAGTAGTATAGTTTTTCATTTATGAATTAATTTTCCTGATGGAGGAACCACATTTGGGTAGAATCTTTGAAATCACCTTATCGCTTCATATTTATTTTCAAAACCAATAAATAGCCCAAGAACAACATTTCACTTTTTGTTCAATTGAAAAATTCATTATTTCGAGGTTAGTTATTACACATAAACTGATTGAACACAACTATCAAATTGTTTCATTGTTGTGTGTTAACAAAACAACAGCTGATCGAGACGTCAATCACATTTTAATTGCAATGCATTGTTGGAGGGAGTGGTTTTATCCGGAAGATTAATGTTCTTTTTGTTATTCTGCCATTTTGTTTTGATTGGCCATAAAAAATTTAACTCGAGGGTAGTTTTTTATATATCTATCTAAAATAACTATAAAGTGTCAAGTTTATATAATGTTAGGCATATTGACCTCTTTGTGGGACACCGGGTACTATTAATTATCAATGTATATTAGTCTATTGTTTTTCTTTGTAAAATCCACGACCCGCTTCTGGTATCAAATAAATCTGTAATCACGTGTCCGGAGTGACATGTGACTGCAGTAAAGTCAGTGACACAAGCAAACGTCAATAACAAATTTAAATACTTGTGATGGATAGAACACCATGTGCTCTGCAGACGCGAGGCTCCTGCTGTATTCTCTTTTATACAATGCGGCGCGTGAGTTTCAATTGATTCTGATTTGTTTTCAGTATCCGTACTGAATTAATTGAATTTATAATGTAGATATAAAATTAGGGCTTTAATTTCATAAAACGTCGGTCTGATTTTGCAAGAATTATTGTCATTTTGTGACAGTCGTTTGTAGAGATACGTAGAACCAAAACTTATTAAACAGTTCATACGCATTGCTTCATACCTTTCTCACACACTCATCTGTAATCAAAAATAATAATTGTTGGTATCTTCCATCTTTTTCCCCATGTATTTATTATGAGACAAATAGAAAGTTTTACTTTTTTTTTAAATATTTATCCTATTTATGTAAAATAAATGTCTATTTAATAATATCAAGTTCAAAATGGCGTTGATCATGGTACGTTTTTAATTTTTTAAACTTTTAATTATATTTTTTTGATACGGTTATTTCATTGTTTATACACTTTGGATATGACACTGTTTTGTGTCATTTAGCAATAACTTTAAAAAAATCGGTAGAGCTAATATTGAGAAATTATGTATTTTGCAACAACTCCGTGGTCGAGTTTTTGTTTTTCTGATAATTCTCGAACCTGCAGTTTTCGTAAAATGAAAACAAACTGTTTCAATCCTTTCAGGATTATATTATAGCAAAGTTTGATGAACATCTTTAGAGTCGATTTTGGAGAAAAAGTCATTTTTATTTATTTTTTTTATAACAGTAGATACCCTACACGAAAATTTGAGTTGGCGAATGAAAAAATATATATTAATCCCTTGAGTTATCACCACAATACGCTCAAATACCAAAATATGGTCTATTTGTGGTTGCTGTGCAAGTTTCAATTCTAAAAAAAAAAAAACACACACTTTTTCGTTATACTGCACCGAAAACATCTGTTTTCGATAACTGGATTGAGTCTCGAAAGTTTCTGTTTCCCTATCTATTATGTAACTGCACTAGAAAATCAGCTGATTATTTTCCCCAGTTATGCATTTCACCACTAGTTGAGCTAACAATCCACTACAAGGAAATTTGAATTTGCCGAAGCTATTGTAAACAGTTGGCCGCACAAACAATTTTTTTTATCAGTAACAATAATTAGTCTCCAATTTCTTTGTTTTTTTACATCAGCCTTCATTGTTTAAAAATGTCTATTGAAAATATTACGAATAAAAAGAAGCAGAACTAACGGGGGCAATTATTCCCGGGAAAATCTCGAAATAGATATGAAGAGGAATTGAATTTTGTGAATGGTGCAGACTTGGAAATGTAAGGCCTAGTCGAGTAAGTGATAAGCTAAGAAGATACTTGGGAATTACGACCGTAAGATATTCCGGGCTTGCATTAGTCTATGAAAGAATAAGCTAAGACTATTAACGGGCTGTACGGGGGGTGGCACACAGGACATCTTGAGAAACTTGGCCTAACGGACGGTACTGAAAGGAGAATGAGGAAACCCCTTACAGACTGCGAGGCAGTAGCTATTAAGCTTTGGGAAGACATCATTTAGAAGTGGAAGATCTACCCTCTCTAAATCCTCTTCAAGTCATACAATTTATGGTAGCTACGGATTGGAAACGATTTTATTCTTGTTGTTTAAAGGCAAGAAACCTTTCAGTCATCATCGCCTTAAAAAATGAAAAGAATATAAAATAAAGACCCTTTGTCCTCGAATACTCTATTAGCGTCAGGATCGGAAGAGAACAAGAGGTCAAGAGAGACATGATAGGAAAGATGAAAGGCAGGAATATGCTCCAAGACAACATGAAGAAAGGTGTAGATTCAGCACTCGGGTACGCCACACCCTTGAGGGTACCTCAGGAATAATGAAAAGAGGGCACAATAGTGGCAGTGCAGTGGTAACCCCTATTATACAATTAAAGTGATGACATTTTGCTAATATAATATTTGTCAGATAAGCCAAAAGAAATGAAATCATCTACTTTTATGGAGTAGATTTTCCATGATCAAAAGTTGTTTTTGATTAAGCTAATGTTAATTAAAAGTATTAACGACTATTATTTTGTTGTTGTTTTTTCATGTTATTTTGCAGTATGATAGAAAATATCGTTTATAACTCGTCTTTTTCCAGTACTTAATATAATTTCCGCGCTCGGCTTCGCCTCCCACGCAAAACACTATCGTAAATCGTAAAATGTCACTTTTTCCCCGCGAAAATCAACCGTTTTTCCCCCCATTACATCACTTTCTCCATATTATGTATATGTGTAAAAGTACAAAAAAAAATACGAAGAATATTTCCAATTTTTTCAATGAAAAGGAAGTCCATTATTTCACATCTGGAGGCTTATTTATCGTAGCTGCCTCTTTAGAATGACTTTAATTCCCTTTACAGCTGTTTCTTCAAGCTTATTTATATTGGACATTATTTATTACTGTAGTTAAAAAGTAATTATTTACTAATTACGAGAATGAGGTGGGGAGGGAATAAACAGATTACGCTATTAGTATTCAATGTATTTATAGTACTTACTAATAGAAGTCAAGTTAACAGTTAGTGGTTAGAACTGCTGAAACATTCAATAAAAATCTAATATTATTAAATGAGCAATTCTTGTATGAGTTGTACATTTTATTTTAAAACGAGTCTAGGATTTTGTTGAAATGGAGCGAGTCTATATTATCGGGTTAAGAAAGAGACTTTGGTGAAACTCGTTTAGAGGTTTAGATACTTTTAAAATATCAGACCTTCTAAAGGCCAATAAAACTTTTTACTTTCTACTAACAAAAACAGGTTAATGGGTGTAATCATGGTACTCGCCCAGCCCAATCATACGATGTAATACAAACAGATACTATAAACGTTGGTTTATTGGGCCTTGAATGGAATGTTAAATTGTATCGATAGATCAAGGAGTCAAGACCCATATGTTAAAACAGTTGTTACGCTGGTTTTCTGATTTTGAAATTACTACTTTCCTAATCTAACAGGCATTATAGATATTGTTTATATTAAAAAGTCTCCATTCGCTTCGCTCGCGTCAATGTCTAGGCTCTTGCGGACTTCGAAAAAGTAGTGGTACACTAGCCTCAGACTAGGAGTGTGTCTGGTGTAAGGGGTGTGTCCTCCCTTCTACTTGCTTTCTTTAGTCTGACTTGACGGTACAACACATTCCAAGAAAACTAGATACACAAATTACTTCTCAGCTACATTTAATTCCTAAAGGTACAACTTCGTGACAGACTTTTGTAAAAGTTGTATTCTTTTTTAGACTGATAAAAGAAACGAAAGTGGGGTAGGCGTTTACACAGAAGGATTTGAGGTCTATATTTTTTTATTGGGGTTGTACCGCTGAAAGTAAACGCAACAAAGTGTGGGGCCCCTCTTTTCCTCTCCACCCCAGACACATTCCTACCTTGAGGATACTGTACGGGAAGAAACCTCCACTCGCTATGCTCGTATCGGTCACTCGACTCGGTGAGGTGAGGTGATCTCGTTACGAATATATATATATATTCGTAACGAGATAAAAAATATGGCCTTTATCAAATTTGATAAAAATGGACGACTAGTTGGTGTAAGAGACCTCTGCACACACAAATTCCTGAGAGACATAAATCTATAAAACACTTTTTGAGGCACATGGAGACCCCAAAAAGATCCGCGAAAACACAAGTACGATATTTTAACCCTTTACAAAAATTTATATTATGTATTTGTGAGAAATAAAAAAATGGACATTTTCAACATTTTTTCCAACATCAGTATATGATTTTTCGTGGGGAGGGGGGAATATAAGGAAACAGATTTTTTCCATGAATCTGAGTTCTGATTTATAATACATTTTTATTTAAGCAATGTGTGAAAGGGTTTTTATGCAATAATCAATAGCAGTGGCTTCATTTAGCAAAATCTGGCTTTCTGTGATTTCACTACATTAAAGATAATTAAATTACCTTTTGCTAAGGTAATTAAACGTTCACACATTGTCTTGATAAGGATTAGATAAGGTATATTTGCATGGTAAAGTACTTGCGCAGAACGACTGCGCAATACATATACTGTACTTTATTATTCATTACAAAATTCTTCTCATTAGACTCTACGAAATTTGTTTAAACGCTTATATAAAATCCAAAATATCTGTGTTCGTAGACAGAGGTATTAAGGTTTTTAAATGTAGGATTTTGGAAAGAATGAAAAGAAAACGAATTAAATAAACTGTGCATAAACACTGCACAAAGTTTTTCACTCATCCATCCTCAAAACCAAATTTTACTTAGAATTTTGAGCAAGAGTTTGGATCATTTTACGAAAATGAGAAACTGATAAAGCTGGTTTTGAAAAATTAAGTGTTTTTACCTCATTGCGGGATTTTTGTTGTTTACTCGCGAACCTGTAATTATGGAGATATAACCACCAATAAATTCGTTTTGTTTAGATTAGCAAAATACCACATATAAAATATGATAAAAAATACTCTTTTGAGCTATTGAACAATACACAGCAGACAACGGACAGACATCATTCCATTTGATTTATTAATTCATCAAACAACTTTCTCTATCTACGTATATATTAAAAAAAATAATAAGTATATTCATATTTAGAAACAAATTTTTCATACTTGATAGGTTTGCGATTTTCAATTTCCCCAAATTCTGGATCTTTTCAAAGTCATCTTAATTTTGGAAAACAGCCAAAAATCACAAGGTGTTGTCTCTACATGCCTGACATACTACAGAGGTACTGTGTTTAGCCAAGAAACTCTGAATCAGATGCAAGAAATAAGATTATGCGTTGTCATAATGCAGCTGCCAAGTTCTGATCACTTGAACAGGCAACGGAGGACACTGTTTTGGCCTATCCACGGAAGTAATTTGACGTTTCTGCACGCTTTTTGATTTCGGACGACTGGGTTTCTGAGTGGTATCCGTAAAACCAAGTTATATAACCAGAGGTCTCAAGGTTCAGGAAGTTTAAGATATCCTATGAGACTTTCTGGCGGAGTTAGTTCCATCTCCCCACTGGAGAGGTTCCTACTCTGCTTGCTTTATTTATTGTCGTGTAGGATATTAAAATCCACCTCGCTGAATCGCCAATTTCTACTTAAATGTACGATATTGAGGATGTAGTTTTCGTCATCGCTTAAGATTTTAATACTTTACATAATGCCAAACTCCGGTAAATGTCTGTTAGTTATTTTAAATAATTTAATGGGATTTACTAATTATTTTTACTAATTGTATAAATTTCTGTAAACATTAAAAGAGAAGTAAACATTAATGTAAATGGTAAAAAGTATCAATGTTGGATAGTCACAGTGTTCAACAATTTTAAGATGATCTCCGAGACTTCCCGACAGAGTTGAGGTTGCTAATTACGACTCAACGGTAAAATTGAAAAGAATGACGGAACCAATATGGCGGACTAAATATTCAAAAAATAAAGTAAAATTTCTTTACCGCGGTCCACTACTATCTCAGCTAATTCTTTTGTAACAAACATAAACTGTAAAAAAAGATTTGTATTTACGTGAAATTCGTAAAATGTTACTTCATATTTTACGTTTACTGCGGAATTTGAAGAATAATTAACATCGAAAACTGACAAAAATAATTATTCAATAAAAGCAATTTCATAACTTCAAATAATGCTTCCTCGGATTATTTATATTGTTTATCAAACAACAAAGCGATTGGACAATACAGATTTATATATAAAAATTAGTATTTCTAAATTAAGAAGCATTTTAGAAAAATTTTACTCTCGTATAAAAAGTAAAAACTATGTTCGATTGCATCATAACAATTCGCACATAAAATTATAAAAAAAGACTTGTGTATTGTTGATGGCGATTGCACAAAACAGATTTAGAAACACAATCTTATATTAGCTATAAATTTAACAAACAAATTTTACGTAATAATCGAAATTCGACGACAAATTTGATGGCAACGGGTTTACTTCAAATATTTCGTAACTTCGCTCAACTCTTTTTACAGTGTACCGGTAGTAAATACGTTTGCAATATTAAAATCTATATACATTAAAATCAAAAACCCACTGACTGATCACGAAATCTCTGGATCCAAGAAGCCTAGAACTATGATTTTTTTAGCATGGTTTGGGGTAGGTTTGTAGACGCGTATTAAGAAAGGGTTTTGATAATGTTCCACTCCAAAGTTTTTTTTACCCCTAAACATATCTCTGGATCCAAGAAGCCTAGAGGTATGGAGTTTTTAATATGGTTTGGGGTAGGTCTGTAGACGCGTACTAAGAAAGGGTTTTGAAAATGTTCCACTCCAAGGGTGTTTTTTACCCCAAAACATATCTCTAGATTCAAGAAGCCTAGATGTATGGAGTTTTTAATATGGTTTGCGGTAAGTCTGTAGACGTGTACTAAGAAAAGGTTTTGAAAATGTTCCACTACAAGGGTGTTTTTTACCCCAAAACATATCTCTAGATCCAAGAAGCCTAGAGATATGAATTTTTAATACGGTTTGGGGTAGGTCTGTAGACGCGTACTAAGAAAGGGTTTTGAAAATGTTCCACTCCAAGGGTGTTTTTTTACCCCTAAAACATATCTCTAGGTCCAAGAAGCCTAGAGTTATGAATTTTTTAACATGGTTTGGGGTAGGTCTGGAAATGCATACTAAGAAAGGGTTTTGAAAATGTTCCACTCCAAGGGTGTTTTTACCTCTAAAACAAATATCATATCTTTGTTATTTACGGATCGATTTTGATCAAAATTGGTGTGTTTGGGCATAATTTATTTCCATAGCACCACCATTAGGGTTGTGCTAAAAAAATTATTTGTTTATAAAACTATCTCAATTATCTCCCAGGTGAAACTGGGGCCATCAACTAATGTACTGTATATATACAATTGTACAAATAAATGTCACTATATTTGTTTGTGTTTATCAATCGTGTTGATTAATATTAAATAAGAATTAAAAATTAATTTTATAATATTTAATAATTAAAATAATTTATTATAATATAATTATTGTAATATTATTATAATTATATAATTAATATTATTATTTGTAAACGTAAGAAAATGAAAGGTGAATGTCGGTACTGACCTTAAACCTATCTATGTACTATTAAAATCATAATTACTTAAATATAAAAAAATCCTATTTTTAGTAAGGTATAGATATAGATTTTCAGTATTACTATAGGCCTACATAACTTTTTATTACAAGTTTAAGTATTCAAAAAGTCGATATGAAAGTTCACCTTAATTCTATCGAGATTCAATTACTATGAACTGTTAGAATCTTAATGTTTTCAAACATGTTATTGTTAGATACGGTATATTAATCAAAATTTATTACATATAGGAATTTTATATTTATATATATAACATGTTTTCTAGTTAAATGAATTAGAAATAGTCGAATTAAGCATTTTTCTTAAATGACATTTCTACTTACTCGTGCAAAAACCTGCAAGATTTGCAGAATGGCAGTTTTTGACAGCTATTTTTTCACGATTCATTACATAATGTTACAGACTATAATCCCTATAAATTTCGTTGCGGAATTATGCTGGATTTACAACCTATTCCATATTTAAAGATAGAAAATTGTTAACAATTTTTTCAATTTACAAACAGTAACATTTCTAAAACAAAGGTTTTATATATTTTAAATGATTTTTCTAACACTTGTAAATAGTCTATATGCCGTCATGATATGAATCCATTTTGCGTTATGAAAATCGGACAACACTGCACAAAGTTACACGTGCTTTAAAGGAACCGTTAAATACTGGCCTTTCTGTAGCTCTGACGTTAGTGTCACTTGTGAATTGATGCTGAAGCGCAGGTATAAGCTAACGCCCTTATCGAATTGCGGAATGTGACACTTTGAATATCACTCTAACCAATAATAAAAATTGCCTATAAGTAACTTAATATTTTGAACTTTGGCCAGCTTTTTGGGATTTTTCTCCAGTGCACAGGTGGTGTGCTTCATTTATTGTCATGTATCTTAAGGGGCTCATCAAAGTGAGTACTGGTGTGTGGCAATACCGTTGAATCTACACATTTCTTCGTGTAGTCTTGAGTTAGGTCTCTCTTGAGGCTATAAGAGAATTCAAGAGCTAGGAGTCATTATTTCATGTTCTTTACTTCTTTTTTTTATAAGGCGATGACGACTGAATGGTTTTTCGCCTTTAAACCTCAAGGGGAAATATACTGTATATTGTCATATAGGACATCGAAAAACATCCTCGATCAATTGAGCCAAGGTGCGTTCGCGTCGATTGATATAGAGTAGGACATTGAGAATGTAGTTTTCGTTCTCGCCTAAACTGTTATAAAGGTCGCCACGGATCTTGACTGATGGTTAGGCGAGGGGAGGAGTGCTGGTACTTTCCTAAAAACCTTGGTTACGGTGCGCGTAGAACTGAACATAGCGGTTATTTACATCGGAGTATTGAACAAAGTTCTGTCAAAGATATTTTCAAATACATTTTAAAGATCAACTAATTTGCTACAACTTTCTCGCTGGAAGTTTGTTTCTACCACAAAAATAAAAAAAGTTCTCGCTTACTGACTTTTTCATGTCATTTTGTTTCAATTTTCTAATATTTTTCATTATTAAAAATTACACATAGTCTAATTTTAAAACTAAAATATATTTATACCGTTGTATGCGAAAATTCATACAGAAAAGGCATATATAAGTTTCATTGTAGTTTTATTATTCTCAAAAGGTCTAGGAACGTGTAAAAGACAACGCGCTCACCGCTCTGGATTACTCCGTTTTGCCGTATTATAGCCTGAAGCGCGGACCGCTGGCGCTGGTTCGCTGTTTCAGAATGGCTAGTAGCGCTGATTCATCGGTTAAGATCTGTGGCGACCCTTATAGTAATGTGCTATTTAAACTTTGAGATGACATGCGCGTTGATAGCCAATGGGCGTTCCTTATTTTATAGCCCAATTCTTACGTTTTTAATAGTATTTGTTAACAGGTAATGGTAATAAGATTTACTAAAATACAGGTAATGAGAAAGTTAATTATATAAATCTCGTTGCTAATTATTATTATTATATGACCAATATTGAGATGTATTATTATAAACATATACTATTAATGTATTTTAGTTGTGCCTATTTTTTTCTCCAACAGCAGCCTACAACCTGCGTGTTTTAAAATCAACAATTCATTACTGCTTTACTATATGAGTATAAAACTATCAAAAATATTCTTGTTGGCATGTCATGAATTTCAGTCTTAAAATTCACAATGGAGAGGTGTGTCTATAATTATTAAAATGCATTAATGTCCAAACAGGATACAAATGATATTTATAAACGTGTTTTTCCTTGACGTGTCGGATAAACCATTAGCACAGCGGAAGAAGTGTGTCCTCTCAAGGAAATCCTTTGCCTTGACCCATATAGATAAAATATAATAACACAGATTTTGTTAATTTTTATGCATTAACTTTCGCACAAAAAAACAAATATTGACTAAAATTATTCGTCACGTTATTATGTAAAAGTGTCTATACTATATATATATATATATATATATATATATATATATATATAGAAATCTAAAAAGAAAGTAATGAGGTAAATTATTTGATAACTCGAAAATTGCAACAAAAATCAAAGTAAAGTGAGAAGTGAGAAGTGTACGCTCTATACTGGGAAGCGAAGATGGATAACTCAGTTGATAGAGCATTTGCGGGTAAAATCAAAGGTCCTGGGTTCAATTGCCAATCTAGATAGTATATTTTTTACTTGAAATATTATTTAATTAGTAATACTAGCTGGTATAAAAAAAGTATAAGTGTTAAAATCAATAAATTAAAATCAAAATACATATGTAAGGGCTGCGAGTTGAGTAAATATTAATTTCAATGTCGTTTGTAACGAGGCAATTAATTTGATAACTCGAAAATTGCAACAAAAATCAAAGTAAAGTGAGAAGTGTACGCTCTATACTGGGAAGCCAAAGGTCCCTGGGTTTAATTCCTAGTCTAGGTCTTATATTTTTCACTTGAAATATTATTTTTAAAAATATAATTTACTTTATTTGTCTACATAAGTTATATATCTCATGGGACAACAGTCAAAACGTATTCATTGATGAGCACAACCTGGCAAGTGTAGAAAACTTTACTTATCTGAGGTCCAACCTCACCACGGGCCGTAGGGAGCTGCAAGAAGTCAGGCGACATTTTATGTTGGCTAACCACAATGAAACATAGAAAAATAAACAATATACGCCTGTGCAATATATTAATTAGATATGAGAGTGAAAACTGAAAAGTCAAGCAAGGGGCAGAGAAACTCCTTGATGCTATCGAGAGGGTGATTTTAAGAAGAATTCTCGAACCTGGAATGAAAATGGTTAGAGAATAAGATACAACGAGTTGTATGGCATTTTTGAAGAAGCTCCTACATGTAATTAAAATTCGATTGCTACAATGGGCAAGTCACATATATTGTTCGACGGGGGAAGTTCAAAAAAAGGTACCGTCGAACGCAATAAAGGCAGGAGACCTGTAGGTAAGCCACGAAAGAGATGTGTGGATTCAATCAACACTCAATATAAGGAACTGGAGGACGAAGTGCCGTAATTATTAGAGAAGGTCAAAGCTGTAGCGCCAAAGAAGAAGATATCTGAAGGGAAAGTAGTTGGTATGGAAGTGTCTTTCCCTTAACCAATGAAATATTGTATAAAAAATATTTTGAAATTTTAAAAGTTTAAATAGATCATGAGATTGCTTTTCTTGTGACATAAACTCGCCCAACCGTAAATTAATTGCAATCGAGTTTTTAATGATGGTAGTCAAGGTTCATTTACTATTTTTGCCATTATTCCATTTGTAATTCTGCTTTGTACAATTAATCTTTGTAATTTTCTATTATTTACAATTCTGTTTTGTACAATTAATCTTTGCAATTTTCTATTATTTACAATTCTGTTTTGTACTATTAATCTTTGCAATTTTCTATTATTTACAATTCTGTTTTGTACAATTAATCTTTGCAATTTTCTATTATTTACAATTCTGTTTTGTACAATTAATCTTTGCAATTTTCTATTATTTACAATTCTGTTTTGTACAATTAATCTTTGCAATTTTCTATTATTTACAATTCTGTTTTGTACAATTAATCTTTGCAATTTTCTATTATTTACAATTCTGTTTTGTACAATTAATCTTTGCAATTTTCTATTATTTACAATTCTGTTTTGTACTATTAATCTTTGCAATTTTCTATTATTTACAATTCTGTTTTGTACAATTAATCTTTGCAATTTTCTATTATTTACAATTCTGTTTTGTACAATTAATCTTTGCAATTTTCTATTATTTACAATTCTGTTTTGTACAATTAATCTTTGCAATTTTCTATTATTTACAATTCTGTTTTGTACAATTAATCTTTGCAATTTTCTATTATTTACAATTCTGTTTTGTACAATTAATCTTTGCAATTTTCTATTATTTACAATTCTGTTTTGTACAATTAATCTTTGCAATTTTCTATTATTTACAATTCTGTTTTGTACAATTAATCTTTGCAATTTTCTATTATTTACAATTCTGTTTTGTACAATTAATCTTTGCAATTTTCTATTATTTACAATTCTGTTTTGTACAATTAATCTTTACAATTTTCTATTATTTACAATTCTGTTTTGTACAATTAATCTTTGCAATTTTCTATTATTTACAATTCTGTTTTGTACAATTAATCTTTGCAATTTTCTATTATTTACAATTCTGTTTTGTACAATTAATCTTTGCAATTTTCTATTATTTACAATTCCGTTTTGTACAATTAATCTTTGCAATTTTCTATTATTTACAATTCCGTTTTGTACAATTAATCTTTGCAATTTTCTATTATTTACAATTCTGTTTTGTACAATTAATCTTTGCAATTTTCTATTATTTACAATTCTGTTTTGTACTATTAATCTTTGCAATTTTCTATTATTTACAATTCTGTTTTGTACAATTAATCTTTGCAATTTTCTATTATTTACAATTCTGTTTTGTACTATTAATCTTTATGTTTGACCACCAAAATCTTATATTTAATTCGCTAAGGAGTTTCTGTGCCAGTCACGTATTTCTTTACCACAGGGCAAATTTTAATGATTGATGTGTAAAATTAAACAGTGTTACCTGCAGGTTTGCCGGTATTTATTTTCCTAGGAAACACTTATTCTGTAATAAATTTATCATTTAAATAACATCCCTGATTAATTTTATTTTATTATTTTGTTTGAGAATTTATAACAGCTGTTTAAAATTATGTTTAGACAATCTAATATACTGCTTACTTTATTTGTGCGGATTCACGTTAAGGGTGGTGTGATTGATTACTTACATCTGGCATAAGTTATTGGTTTATATGGCTTATTGTTAATGTGTGACCTCAATTAGACACAGTGTAAAACAAAATACAGGAAACCGTCCAACACTTACTGATCAACGAGAAAATGCCAATCTAAATGCACTGAATCGTGAACTAAACCAACAGGTTCAACTTTTTGATCCCAACATAAACCTCAACATTATTTTTAAATTGCATGTTCATTTGAAATTAACAATCCATATTTTGGCGATCTTTCTGATGAATGTAGATATCGCAGTGCTTTGATGTTCCATTGTGAGATTGGTAGTACCTCATTGTGTTGTCACCAAGGGATAGTAAGGATAGATATACCCCAGGGCCATCCAGACTTACAAAATCTATTTAACAGTGATGCACCACTTTCACGACATTATCTGTAAAACATCAGGAGCTACAATAACACACTGCCCTTCACTACATTTGGAGCCGACGTTGAAATGACTCCTAGTGTGGCCCCTTACTGTTTTAGAATACACGGTGCCGTCTACCGCACAATAACCACTTTATAACTTCGTACCGGTATTCTGCCACCCTTCAGGTCACTTATACATGATGGAAAGAATTGAGGCCAATAATAGATTGAGCCACCCTGCAAATAGAGGAATGGAACGTGACACACTTAAGGTTTTCCGTCAAGTTCTGAAAGATTGCGAACCCATACATCAGATTATATAACGAAATACAATTAGAGAAAGAGGGTTAAAAGTCTTATGTGTAATTCGCTAAGGAATTTCTGGGCCAGTCGCGTATTTATTTATTTACTATAGGGCTGATTTGAATGACTGAGGTGTCAAATAAAAGTGCTACCTGTAGATTTGCTGAATATTATCAATTACCTTGGAAACACTTATTTTGTTATAAATTTATTCAAAATATTTAACATGCCTGTTATGATAAATAAAATGTTTCGCAACAAAAATAATTTGAAACAGCTGTTATAAATTTTCAAATACGTTTTATTTTTAAAGATAATAAAACACAATTTTTTATTTTGTACTATCCACTTTTTATTAGTCTAGCCGACCAATGGTTTCGCCTGCTAAGGCATTGACGAGGCTGTATGGCTGTATTGTGTTTTATTATCTTTAAACATGGAATTCCACCAAGAACCATCGGTCTCAACAGTAATGGAAAAAAAACAGAAAAAAAAAGTTTTATTTTATTGTTTTGTTTGAGAATTTATAATAGATGTTTTACATTATTTTTCAACTTACTTTATTTTGTGGATTCAAGTTGTGTTGTGATTGGTTGCTTTACATCTCGGAAAATTAAACGGTTTTAATTCTCAAATTTTTTTTAAAGAATTTATAACAGCTGTATAAAACTATTTTTAGATTAACTTACATAGTGCTTACTTTATTTGTGGGGGATTCACGTTGTACTGTAATTTTTAAAAAAGATGCGTATTATTTGATTTGTTGTAATTAATATAACATTATTAAAATATGAATACATATTTGATGAAATAATCACACAAATGGTTTTATTCAAAACTGTTAAAATTTTGAACAAAACACATATCCCCCCACACACATATACAACAAAATATATTAAAATGTTGTCTGTACATATACTTAACAGTTCTCAATTTAATCTATACAAAAATGTATACTATCTTTTTTCTGTAATTGTAGGATGATCCCTCACATCCTACATGTAAGAATCACCACTGAATAGAATATACAAAAATAAATACTCCCGACGAGAGCAGTCTACAAAAATGAGGATAAGAATTAAAGCTTCCCAATAGTTCTGAAGAAGAGAAGGAGGGGACACTTTTACAGTATATCGTTCGCTTCTCTCGACTACAAGTCGTAAATTAAACAATAAACAACTGATAGCAGTTAAGCCTACCGTGAGTACTAAATTCACATCACACTAAACGTCACCGACTCGCTGGTGCATTTATAATTCACTTTCCAAACTGTCATTCGTAACAATAAACTATGCTAAAACTTTGCATTAACTATCACACACACACACACACACACACACACACACACACACACACACACACACACCTAAAAACGAACTAAAACTTACTAATTGTCACCATAGGATATACAAATCAGCTGTCTGTTATTTACAAGTTTAAAACATTTCAACATAACAGCTGAATTTTTTAAATAATATAATTTGAGGTTAGGTTACCCTAACTAGAAACATGAAAAATTATCACTATTTCTTATTGTTTTCCTTTCTTAGATGACAAAATATCTTTCACAAATTCTCACAAAAAGACAATAGTTGAACAGATTACGTAAGTTGTCTGAATCTAAGTAGTTTCTACATTTGATGACTTAATTTTGTTAGTTAATGAAAATATTAGTTCTTAAGGGATTTCATGTTTTGTATAGTTGTTTATTTGGTATCAATATATACAGTGTTCAATAAGTAAATGTAACAAACTGTGGGAGGTGGTTTCGGACATGACAAGATTACAACATTTGTACAAAAATGCTTTGTCTTCAAACTGTTTTTTTTTTTTTTTTTTTTTTTTTTTTTTTAACAAAACATGATATTACTCCAAAACGGTTAAAGATATGTATACCAAATTTTACAGAATGTTTTGTATCATTAGTTTGCATTGTGTACCACAAAATCTTATATTTTTTACTAAACCTATTTAAAACTGTTAATTATTTTGATACCAACATTTCAAAAACCCTCGAGTTTACAAATTATTTAAAAGATACAAATTTTTAATGCTGAGCAATTTTTTTAAATTGATAAAATATCGATAAAAACTAATTCTTGGTTAATTACTAGAATAGAAAATAGCTTATCTTGATCTTCCAGTGGCATTTTAAAATAATTAAGTTGACTTTTGAATATTGGATGATCAAGGAAGTCTTTCGAGTGATGTAGTATATTACCAAGAATTAGTTTTTACCGATATATCGGCTATCTTTCGTCATACAATAAAAATAAAATCTTAATCGGCACTAAAACGGCTAAATTTTTTTTTAAAACAACTGTTTTCCAGATATTTTGCAACACATTTTTAATAACAGAAATTTGAAACATGTAAGTAAAAATGATAAGATTTTGTGTCATTCTGGAAACTAATATTATAAAACATTCCGTAAATTTTGGGGTCGACATATCAATCCGTACTGGAGATGTCTTATGTTTTTACTGTATTCCTTATTTTGAGTCCAGAATTTTTCACAAAAATTGGGACAATACTTACTACACATTCTGTATAACTAAGAAACTTAATCTGTCATTATATCGACAATGTATATTTTTATCTTTAATGATGACTAAAATTAATTTGCCAAACAAACATAATCTTACCTTTACACACAGCACAACAAAAGCCGGCAACACTGTAAACAACAATCGACAAGCATCTATTCTGAAGTTACAACCGACACTAGCCTTCTAAATTCTAAACTGATTTTACTATCAGCAACGAAGTGAGCGCTCTAACGGCGGAAATTGGAAGCCAAAGGTTCCTAAGATATAAGACGACCTCCTTTTCCGATCCGAGATTCAATCTCCTTTACGCAAAAGGGTAAAACTGAATCCGTAAGTTACGAACTCAATGTCGTTGCTGAATTTATGCATTTATTTCCTAAATAGCAACAAATGGTTCATAAATAACTGTTTATGGACGCAGAATAAATATAAATCATCAACGGTGCAAAATTATTGCACTCAAACATTTTCACTCTCACATCCCTAAAACCAAATGAAAACAAATCAAAATACATTTTGGAGTTGTAAATAAATAAAATAATAAAATGAACAATAGATGCCATCTTTGAAAAAAAAAAAAATTAAATAACCCACTAAACTTGCCTCAGCGTAAGTAGTTTTTTATTAAAAATCTTGCTTTTAATGACAGTTGTTAGGTTCATTTTGGGTTTTCCCCTATTTCCTCTGAACCGAAATATTTTTCTACTTACAATTTTAGAAAATATTTACAAGAAATCAATTATTTAATTTCCCTTTTTTAACGACAAACCAATTTTTTTTAAATTCTTTGTAGCTTAAAAGATAAATAAGTTATCATCAATAAATAAACATATTAATTCTTGGTAATTGTTTGCAACACCCAAGATTAGTCTAGAACCAAATTATTGTTTGAATTATGCAAAATCTCTAAATCTTCCTGTAGCTTAAACACACATAATAACTATCTATTGTCTCTTGTGAATATTTTGTAAAATTAACGGTTTTTGAGATGTTCGACGTTCAAAAGTTTAAATATCCCCCATTTTGAAATGACTGAAAATCGGTTAATTATTTTTCTCAAATTGGGTTTTTATAACACTAAGTATCATGTATAATTCCAATCATTTACCGTTAAAAATACATTATTATCTGGTTAAAAATACAAAATGGCGTCTAGATAGAAAACTAAGCATTTTAGGAAATAATGTTTATATTACCTTTTCATTGGTTTTGATGGGAGGAATAAGCTCCTAAAGTTTTGGATCGATTTTTGGAAACACCCTGTATATGTTTCCTATTAACTTTTTTTTTTCAATTTCAAAAATAAAAATAATGGGAAAGATATTTAAGCTTGGCGCCGTAAACTCATCCAAAGCGTGTAATTTACAAGTTGCCTGAAAATATTAAGACATCCAATAGATTAAATTAATATTAATTTTTTTTAATGGTTGCTGAGCTTTGAAGATGTTCAGAATTTGCCCCAGACGAGGAGACCGTATACATTATGTATGTTACCATTGAATGATTGGACTTCTAAATCTGTGAAATGTGTGTTCGTGTATGTTTATATTATTATTTTGTGGTGTTTCGATTAATATTTCTTTTTCGTATTTGTTGTTTTATAATTTTGTAATTTAATTGCTTTCACAATCCTTCTGTTCTCTTAACAACTTCATTAGGGCCTACTATGTTTATGAACCCTAGAAACTAGCATTACCCTTGAGGCTGGAGTAATTATTTTTGTTCTTGCAAGGAAAATATTCGAATATTATTTCTTTTTGTGGACCATTATTATTTTTAATGTATTATTATCATATATTTGTATCATTTATTTTGCTGAATTTTAACTTTTATATCTTTAATTTTTCTTACATAAGTCACTTTTTGTTGCGTTTGAAGTGTATGTTGAAAGAATTGTTTGTTGTTTCATTGTAAATTTTGAAAAAAAGATAAAAATAAAAATTTATAAACAAATTGTGTTATTGAAATTGAATAATTTTAATAGTGGATGTCAAAGTTCATATATATATATATATATATATATATTTTTTTAAATTATTTCTGACTCGTAATTTTGAATTAAAAAAAACCAATATTTTACTAAAATTTGAACGAAATCAGTTGTCGATTTTTAAAAATTAGTTGATTTTACCTATAACTCAAGAACCAATTTTTTTTTTTTTTTTTTTTAGGGGGGAGAGATCCCGAATAATACGTTTCATTTCATTTCTTTTAAAAACTTTAATTAAAATATTTTTGTAAACGGCTCGATATACGATTAACAATTATTTCCTTTATAGCATATTTCATTAAAATCGGCATACTCGTTTGGCTGTATAGACATCATTTTAAAACCCATATTTTAAATTATTTCTTTTCCTTTTGTTGTTTAAATGTGGAAAACCTTTCAGTCATATCGCCATCTAAAAAGGGGGGAATGACAAAAAAAAGACCCTTAGCATTTGAATAATTTAATATGTAACGCATTCCGAAACAGTCACCCGGGATCGTAGTTTGGTTGTATTATAGTTGGCAGTGCAGTTTTGATGAACGACTAAACGGGATCACTAACCGGGTGAAAACGACACGTCATTGAGAAGGCAGTGAATCAGCTGTCACGGAAGGCGAAGGTACGAGTGTTGCAAATGTGTGCAGTGTAATTCTTTAGTAAACTTTTCTAAATTATTTGTCGGATAAGTTTTCGGGAATTGGCGTTTCCGAAGGAAGAAATATGCCGGACAGCTATAATTATATATACCGGGTGTTCAAAAAGTCTGGAAACCC
Organism: Aphrophora alni; assembly: GCA_963513935.1. Classification (NCBI taxonomy): domain Eukaryota; kingdom Metazoa; phylum Arthropoda; class Insecta; order Hemiptera; family Aphrophoridae; genus Aphrophora; species Aphrophora alni. The sequence continues at coordinate 88,646,927 of OY740774.1, read as the reverse complement.
CTTAATATTTATTTTATTAATAAACGCATAGCAATGAAACTCTAGGATTACGTCCTCACTGTAGTTACCGACTTTTTGCTCATTTTAACTGTCTTTTTTCACTTAGGAGGGGACGTCCTGTGGAGGAAGTCTAAAAAAATCTTAAATGTAAGCATAGGTCGAATTATACCTCATTTTAAAGGTCTTTGTTAGAGGAACACATTGCCGCAATCCCGACTGAAAAAGGACTATTCGTTTGGAAATGGCAGCCTCTTAAAGTTTGTTTGATTTTAATGCTAATTCAATGTCATTTTAGCTGTGAAATTCTCATAGCTAAAACACTAACATAACCAACACGGTTGAGTATTCACTTCTGCCTCTAAATCTTCGCAACGTAAAGTTAACAAATTGTAAAAGGCTGCCATATCCAAACGAATGGTCCTTTTTCAGTCGGGATTGCGGCAATGCGTTCCTCTAACAAAGACCTTTAAAATGGGGGTATAATTCGACCTATGCTTACATTTAAGATTTTTTAGACTTCCTCCACAGGACGTCCCCCCAAAGGGAAAAAAGACAGTTAAAATGAGCAAAAAGTCGGTAACTACAGTGAGGACGTAATCCTAGAGTTTCATTGTTCTGCGATTATTAATAAAATTAATATTAAGGGGTTTCCAGACTTTTTGAACACCCGGTATATTTAAAGGGGTGAATTAGAAATAGGATTACAGCCTTTGACCACCCATATTACAATTAGAGTTGTGTGCAGTTCCTATTATAATTAGAATGTAAATCCTCCAAATTAATTTATTATAATTAACTCATTAAACGCTTATTACCTAGCGTGGTGTTTGGTGTGAAGGGAATAAGAGTTTTAAGAACTATTTGGATATGGCTAACCTCGTTTCCTTTATTCAACCGTATTTTGGGTTAGTATATACAACTATTAAATTTATTAATTTAGTCCCCAGCACCCCTGACGTGTTGCCAAAAGAACAAGAGGATAGGAAAGATGAAAGAGAGGGATCTAACCCAAGATTACACGAAGAAATGTGTAGATCCAATTAGGTTCCCTCGTAATCAAGCCCGTACTCAATATAATGAGCTCCTGAGGGTTCTTTTTAGATTTACTGGAGTTCAAAACTAAATAAAACGCGGTGGTCTAAATTGTTTTGACCCATGACATAACTTGCTTTTTGTTATATGTAACTGTACATACATTGTTAGGATTAGCTGCAACAAATCTTATTTCATAACTATTGGTAAACGCTTTTGGCTGTAACTGCGTAACAAAACATACAAAAGAAAAAACAAACGATCAATTTAAAACGGGATGTTGCTTCGCTCAATAAAAAATGTAAATATGTTTTTATAGAACTCATATTGTGTATGTGATGTGGACATCACAGGCATTGTAAGGGAAGGTTCAAGCATCATGTTAAACCTTTTGTAACTTACCCTTCACCCTTTAAACAACCCCTTATGTCTTTGTCGATTTACACAATAGAAGACAGGCCAGTTCTCGCTTAGCTCAGCTTAACACGGATCTTTATCACCCTTCTATTACGTACAAAAATAAATTTCAAAATGGCAGACATTATGTAAAGGATTAGGCATATATCATTAGGTAACTCCGTACTGGAAGAAATTGTATTGCAAAATACAGTGTGTTACAAAAATTAACAAAAGTAAAATAATATTTTCAAATAATTTGTGTATTTTGATATATACGCAAGGTCAATAAATCATGGCGTGACCACTAATTTATTCGATATGTACAAAAGATACAAAATGGTAACCCCCAGAAGTTTTTTAATTAAAACTAGAGTACAACGAAATTTTGTATATCATCCGCCATTTTTTCAATATGGTGGCCAGTTCTTAATTTTCTAATTGGAACTGCAATATTTTATGACGATTTTTCTTATTTTTCAAAGTCGTATTCAGGTGAAATTTAAACTAGAGTTAAGGTAAAAGGTGTAATAACAGTTTTGTTGTTTTTATTTGTTCTGTAGGCTGAGGAATAATAGAGTTATAGATAGAAAACAAAAATCATGATTTAGCTTACACCAGCTCTTTATTATTACTAAATGTATTACACTTTGTGAATTAAAGAAAAATTGTGTAATTAAGCACTACAGTATAACAAACACACAGAACACAATTCTCATAAAAAATACGCCTAAGTATCAGACGCGTTTCAACGACAAGGTCGTCCTCTTGAGTGATACACGAGCTACACCAATCAAACGCGTCTGATACTTGGGCGTATTTTTTATGAGAATTGTGTTCTGTGTGTTTGTTATACTGTATAATTTTTCTCATAAGTCAAGCTCAACATTTAATATATTGAAGCACTGTTAATACATTTTTTTCGGCTTACAACATATTATTTATAAGATCCAATACATCCAGTAGACTAATAATTAAAAACTGGTGTAAGCCAGTAGGTGTTCTAGACAATTTCCAGAAAAGTTCAAAAGGAAGTCGGTAAAATCGGGTCTTCAAAAAATGTTACCGTAATTTTTCAAATCTGCTTTGCAATGTAAATTTGCAAACCGCTGTTTTAGTTGATAAAGAGACATTAACTTCCTGATATTTACAAAGTGTTTTGTCAACATTTTATCCAGAAAAATAATTATTACTTTCTCCAAAATGTTGATATTTTTTAGTCTTGCCACGTGAGTAAAAAATAAAACTAGTTATTTTTTATACATCACAGACTATCCATATTTCAATTTAAAATTCGATTGAAGTGTTTTAGGTAAGGAAAATTGACCTCGGAAAATACTTTAAACCTTGTATTTTCACAAATTTGAGAGCTTATAGCTCGAAATATACCTAGCAATAAAATTACTTTATTAAATTCTGAGATACTACATTCTACATTATTAGGAAATAGCACATTACTATTAGTTTAGGCGAGAACGAAAACTACATTCTCAATGTCGTATTCTATATCAATCGACGCGAGCGCACCTTGGCGCAATTGATCGAGGATGTTTTTCGATGTCCTATATGACAATATATATTTTCCCCTTGAGGTTTAAAGGCGAAAAACCACTCAGTCGTCATCGCATTATAAAAAAAAAAGGAAGTAAAGAACATAAAATAATGACTCCTAGCTCTTGAATTCTCTTATAGCCTCAAGGTCGGAGAGAATAAGGGTTGTTGAAGAGAGACCTAACTCAAGACTACACGAAGAAATGTGTAGATTCAACGGTATTGCCACACACCAGTACTCACTTTGATGAGCCCCTTAAGATACATTACAATAAATGAAGCACACCACCTGTGCACTGGAGAAAAATCCCAAAAAGCTGGCCAAAGTTTAAAATATTAAGTTACTTTTAGGGAATTTTTATAAAAATTTAGACGCGAGTAAAAGATAAAAGTAGTTTTTTTTTATACATCACAGACTATCCATATTTCAATTTAAAATTCGATTGAAGTGTTTTAGGTAAGGAAAATTGACCTCGGAAAATACATTAAACCTTGTATTTTTACAAATTTGAGAGCTTATAGCTCGAAATATACCTAGGAATAAAAGAGTTATAAAATAATGTGTTTGATTGAAAATCGCCATAAAAATAAGGATTCCTTTAAAAAAAATGTAGTTTTGTTATTTATATTATATTTGTTTTTGAAATATTATGTGTGGGTCATCAAATAAAACTAGAAGTTATTCTGATTGCTAATATTTATTTTTATTTGACGAACAAAGTAATATGTAGGAGTTAGGTTAAAATTAAAGTGTCAGTATTTAAGTTTCCCCCCCCCCCCTAACATGAACCTACATATCAGGAAAAAATATTTGTATTTTAAATTAAATTGGAGTGCGAAATTATATATTATAGTATTTTGTATGACGAATGCAACTTAATTTAACGACACAATGAGAAATGCTAGCTTATAAGTTTTAAAATCAATTTTTGTGAGATGTGATACAAAGAATTCAATAACAATTAAATTTCACTTTATTAGGATCAGTAGGTAAGACCAAGGACCCTTTAATTTCATGAGCGTGTCTTTCTGTCTGTCACAATTTAAACTGCCGCTTCCACCTCCGCAATATTGAATTCATCTCCCATAAGAATAATGCTACACTTGTAAAAATAATAATAAATAAATAAAAATAAGAAAAAGACTACGACTTTATAAAAAAAACTGTCTCTATTTATGTGTACGGACTCTAAGTAGTGTGGTTTTAGCACACGTTTGACCCTTTTATTTTCTACCCCAAAATTTTGAGTTTTGAAAAAAAAATTTAAAAATCCCGAGGTATGGCAAAAATATACTCACACACCAAATTTGATTAAAATCAGTTCAAGCGTTTGTGCTACACATACGAGAGACGGACATCATTCCAAAAACCACTTTCTTAGACTTAGGGGAGCTCAAAATATCCCCAAGGGTTTACTTTAGTAATCCCAAGGAAACCTAGCAGCATCTACACCTTTCTTCATGTAGCCTTGGGTTATATCCCTCTCTTTCATCTTTCCTATCAGATCACTTTTGATCAACTCTTCTAGCTAGGGGTTTTTATTTTATACACTTTTCTTCAGTTTTCTTTTTTCTATAAGACGATGATGACCGTAACTATTATATGGAAGTAGGTAATACCTTGACATTCATATGTTGTACGAAAGATTTATATTACAAATATCTGAGCTGCCAGTTACACTATTCAGCTCAATGTTTACATTCTACTGTACCATACATCATATTTACTACTTATTCAAACTTTACTTCCTTAATTTAAAACCAGGACAACTACTGGAGTAATTAAAAGTAAAAACTCCTGAAAGTTATAAATCCAGTTGTTAAAATAGATGCAGTGTTAATAATTGACCTCTCTAAACAGCAACGTAAATATAACCTGAATCGAAATGAATTGAACGCATAGCGGAATAATTTGTAGTTGTAGCGGAACTGATTGCCGGGGCGCAATTACGTTTGAAACACAAATTATCAGAGCACAAAACCTGGAGCGTTAATCTAAGGTTAATGTTAACATTAGTTGTTGCAATCTGCAAGTAAGCGTCGTTAAGTGATGCCTAGGGTTTAGTACATTCTTTGTAACGTGTGTTTTACGAGATGTATATTGGTGATTAACTTACTGGTCATATGTATAGTTAAATTAGCCAATTATATCAGAAATGTACAGGAAGGATTGAAATTAAAATATAACCAGGCGTTATAAATTCTAGACAAAAACCCAAAAAATATGTGCGCTATAGGTTGAAACTGGTCACAATTCAATCTAATCAAGGTTTAGATTTTTATAAAAATGATACACCATTTTGCCCATGCACATTTTGAAAGTAAATCTGTCCATGCATTATAGGGTACCCAGCTTTGAAGAGACTAATCTAATTAATAATGGATTACCGAAATATAACTGATTACTAATATATTCACTCAAATTAATAATAATAACTAATAATTAGTTTTTAGTTTGTTTTAAAAGAAAATTCTGTTTGTATCAAATTACGTGTGTAGCAATAAAGTTTTTTTTTTTTTTTTTTTTTTTTTTTTTTTTTTTTTTTTTTTTCAAACGTTAAGTCAAACGAAAGGGTACTTTATTTCAACGGTTATTTTTTGTGTTGCTACCATTTTTTTCCATAAACACCAGTGTTTTGAAATTTTCACACAACATTTTTGATAAGTTTATTAAAAAGTATGTAAAGTTTCAAAAGAATCGCTTGAGCAATTAATAGAAAGTTAAGAGCGTATACCTCTTCGTGGGACATACTGTACAACAGAACCATTGAAATTCAGGAAAATCTAATTGAAAATCTCAAAATAGCGGCCATATTAAACACTTTTTTGTTCCTATCTCGTGTCTAACACGCTAGTTTATAACACGCTAAATTTGTTTAAAATTTGCAGATTTTAATTTTGGCAGTAAATTTATCGTAACCCCTCATCTCTGCGATAAATGGCGAAGTTATTATCACTAATTGAAATTTTTGACTTTGACCTCCAAAGAAATTGTGCTATTTTTATATTTAGGACCACTAACACCAGCGAAGCGAGTGGAGATTTTGTAATAAACCACGTGGCCCGCCGATGTCAAGACATGTTTAACAATGTTTTAAATAAACTCATCCTACTTAATAACTCCTTGATCAGTCAATACAAGGCTATTATGGGGCTGTGTATGTACCATGATGGTTATAAAGTAATAGTTATTTACCTGTTTTGACTACTACATCTCGTGTTAACGGAAACCTGTTGTATATGTAGCACCTTTAACCTGTAACAATAGAGACCAATGTTACAAACAAGTAGACCTTACCAAGTAGATCTAGAGTAAGTTTGGTAACTGAAAAACCTCCGTTTTTGACTTTGATATGCCGTCAAAATTATGATAGGAACATAAAATTCGGTATAGGAGACTTATGTGGAAAAATCTAATTTATAGTATCAAAATGGTGGTTATTTAAAACAATTTTTGTTCATATCTTGTGCGTTGTTCAACTTATAACACACTAAATTAGATAAGAATGTGCATATTGCATAATGGTATCAACCCCTTACGAGGTACGAGACAATAGTAAAGTTATTGTCAGATATGTATTTTTAAACCGTGAACTCCCAAGAAAATGTGATAGGATCCGGCAGCACTGAGTTGCCGTCAAGAACGTAACCCGTCACATGTATAACTTCAAGGTCCGCTAGGGATAAGATGCTGACACGAGCGAAACAAGTGGATATATATATATATATATATATATATACATATATATAGATATATATATATATATATATATATATATATATACATATATATATATATATATATTTACAAAGTTTAGTGATATATACAATTACTAGCAGATGGGCCCATTTTCACCTGGGGATAGTTGAGATAGTTTTATAAAGAAATAATTATTTTACCATAACCCTAATGGTGGTGCTATGGAAATAAAGTATGTCCAAATACAGCAACACACCAATCTTTATCAAAATCAACCCATACGTAACAAAACTTTGATACTTGTTTTAGGGGTAAAAAAACGCCCTTGGAGTGGAACATGGTTACAACCCTTTCTTATTACGCGTCTACTGACCTACCCCAAACCGTGTTAAAAAATTCATAGCTCTCGTCTTCTTGGATCCAGAGATATGCTTTAAGGGTAAAAAAACACCCTTGGAATGGAACATTTTTACAACCCTTTCTTAGTACGCGTCTACAGACCTACCCCAAACGATATTAAAAAATTCATAGCTCTAGGTTTCTTGGATCCAGAGATTTCGTGATCAGTCTGTTGTTTTTACTTATATATGATAAGGTTTAGAAAACCTGTGTAGCAAACTGTTTTAAAGAAATGTACCTACTGGTTAAAACTCCTTGATCTACCAATACAATTGTGACGCGTTCCCTGGGCACGTTTACTGGGCTCGGAACCTGGAATCGCAGTGGCTCCACTTTGGGTTGTCAGAGGATTGACTTCTAACGTCAACTATCGCCAAAACTGTTAACTAAAAATATTTTAAACGGCCGCCATTTTAAAATTAAGTCTTTATGTTTGGTACACTTGTAAAATGTAACATACAGAATGCTTATACCGAATATAAACTCAATATTTTATCTATTTTTGGACTTATAATGCTTTTTTTCTAAAAGAACAAAATAGCGGATGTAGGCTACGGACAATGAAGCGTAATTCGACTATATGTCATTTGAAAGTTTTTATTCGTTTGATGTATATAATCTGAAAATGAATAGTCAGTTCACCTTTTTCGCAACATCCTACATAGATCCGAAATAATTCTAAACTACCAGTCACCATTTTGAAACTGTTAAGGGAAAAAATTATTATTTATGGTAAATTTCTGGACAATGGATTATATTATAATATTATTAGTAACAATTATCATAATTGCAAAACATTTTTATTTATGCTAATCTTGGGTGTTTTAGATAATTACCATGAAATTTTGTTTTTCGTTTTTTATACAAAATCTTTGACATAAATAATTTCTTACCCCTTAAAAAAGAGTAAAATGTATAGTCTTAGTTTTCTGGTAACAAATTATGGTACATAAAATAATGCGGCTTATCTACTTCCAAAGTTATAATATTTTTTTGTAAATACACAAAATGGCCGACAGTTGGAAACGAAGCATTCCAGACTTACGTTTATATAAACACTTTTTCTTAATCACCCTGTATATACACCGAACTTAAAATGTAATATTTTTGTTTTAATTTTTAGAAGGATTTGAACTAATCGATACATACAAATATATGAAAAACTGTATGTGTGTGTGGGGGGTGAGAGAGAGATGGAGGGGGGGACATATAGTTTATCGCCACTCAGTATATTATACCATATATCCCAAGAGAGAGATTTCCAACGCAGGCATGTCCCGAGAGTTCCCCCTCCACTTCCACTGTACAGAATGTATTAAATAAAGTGAACAAAAATAATTATCCCTGTTTTAAAAATTTAGTAACAAATTTACCTTTGTGAATAGACTTACGCCACGTTTGAACATTAGCCTATATTGGCCGAACATTTTATCGTGGCCACTTTCAGAATCTCGTAAACTAACTACTGATCATTTGAAAAACTTTAAATGGAGAAATTTCATTACTTTTTCAAGAGATTTAAAAATTGTTTTGCTAACTTTTTTTGGAAAATGGCGACCAGTTTCCAATATGACAGCTATAAATATATATATTCGTAATCGCGTTCTCAAAAACGGCTCTAACGATTTTGATGAATTTACGTTTTTATATGTTTTCGGGTATATAAATCCATTAGTGAAGGTCCCATCTTTGGGAAAATTCGTTTAAGGGCAATAATGAGGCACACACAAAATTTAATTTGTTCATTAAAAATACATAACTTATCTGATGGAAGATTTTCAGTGTTGGTGCAATAATCAGGTGTAATAATTTTTAATAGTATAGGATAATTATATCATCATTGAGTTATAGTTTGATTGGTGTAGCTCGTGTATCACTGAAGAGGACGACCTTGTCGTTGAAACGCGTCTTATACTTAGGCGTATTTTTTGTGAGAATTATGTTCTGTGTTTGTTATAGTATAATTTTTCTCATAAGTCAAGCTCAACATTTAATAAATAAATATGGCACTCAAGTCAACAGAGCTGAACCTGCTACATAAATTAAAGTTAAAAGTTAGATTATTATCTGATGATATTGAGTTATAGTTTGATTGGTGTAGCTCGTGTATCACTGAAGAGGACGACCTTGTCGTTGAAACGCGTCTGATACTTTGGCGTATTTTTTTGTGAGAATTGTGTTCTGTGCGTTTGTTATACTATTAAAATAGCAATAAATCAGTTTTTGGCTTGTAATAGGCCTACTATATATACTCGCGTCCTCAAAAACGGCTAAAACGATTGTGATTAAATTACGATTTTATATGTTTTCGAGTCGAGAAATCCATTGGTGAAGGTGATCTAATCTTTGGGGAAATTGGTTTAAGGGCAATAATAGGTCAAAAAAAAATGTATCAATTAAAAATATATTGCACAGCTGATGGAAGATTTTCAGTGTTGGTACAAGAATCAGCTGTAATAATTAACTGCATTAACATATAATAACATTCGAATTCACTGAGAAATGAAATATAAAAATCTATAAAAAAAATATTTAAAAAAAAGAAAGAAATAGTGAGTGTTAACAGGGATGGCCACAAGAGCGCTACCTTTTTACTACATGTTATTAAATTTTTTAAATAAAATTTAATTATTAAATGTTTTAAATCTTTTTTTTTAAAGCTTGGTATCTAAAAGAAGAAACTTATATTTAAAAACAGCCTAGAACAAAGAGGATCATACAAAACTCAATTGTTGTTTATTTTAGTGTGATGACTGATCACTGTATATAAACAAACCACAAACTAAATATTGCCACAGAAACCTCTCTCTAATGAAGTCGGATGGTTTCAAAAGTTGGTACATGTTAAATGATAGGGTGTTTGCGATTACAGTAATTCCTTAAATATTAACTAAGGTTCCTTACAGTAACACTTTAGGTTGTTATTTGGAAACAGTTAAATAATTAACGTAGGCTATATGATTTGTTTTGAGGGTAAACTTCATTGACAATGTATTATAACTTTCCTTGATAACTTACTTTACTTCCTTCTCGAAAAAAACTACATAGATCTAAAGTAATCTTAAATATCTGTACTTGGTTATGGTGTGTATAGGAGAAAATTTGGGATAAAAAATAAATATAACTTTGACAGAGCAAAGATCGCTCAACTAGGTAGTAAAATTTGGTACGTGGAGTGCTATAAAAAACTCAAAATCATCTCTAACGATTTTGATAAAATTTTGTCCAAGCTATAGCCTGTAAGGAGTCAAACAAAACGTATTGGAACTTTTCAAAAATGCCGGAGCATGAGTTATCGATAAAAAATCGACTCAGGGTTAAAATAAAACACGTTCAACACGTTCCTCTAAATCAGCTTTAACGATTTCGTTCAAATTTGATAGAAGTATGAAGCATAATGACTGAAAATCCGAAGTAAAAACTATTACGGTTCAGAAATAAATCTTAACTTTAATCAAATACAACTTAGGCTGAAAACAAGCAATGTAGGTTTAAACCTTTATATTTACAACAACCGAACCATTATTTTGTGTCGTATTCATTTGGTTATGAGGGTAGATGAATGAAAACGTTTGTGTAATTATTTTCCCTCATTTCATCTCTCTATTAGTTTACATAAGATAAAAGCTCGTAACATTTGAATACAGTTTTCAGAACACCATTGGAAAACCTAGTTACGTCGAATTCGGTTGGGAAATAACCTGACAAAACCGTTGACAATTACCGTAACTGTGTCAATTCAATATTGATGGATAGATAGCCGTAGTTGCTTGCATAATAAATTGTATAAGATGGAAGGTTCATAAAACTAAGAAATTAACATTTCAAGATGGGGTCAGATTTTTGTTGAAAAAAAATATCTTTACATTTTATTGTTTAATTGAGGAGCTACCAATTCTTGGATTTTTAAACGCGTAGCATATAAAATTATTATTATATAAATCATCATTATTATTATTATTATTATTACTATTATTTTGAAAGGGTGCTGGGTCCATAACCTACAAGTCCGTGGGTCGTAACTACGCTCTGCTAGCATAAGAAACATTGTGTACTTGTGGGGGGGAACGTAAGGGGAACTCATATAAGGATAATTAATTTACCAGAGACGTAACGAACGTAGAAGTGTGCTGGCGAGAAGTCCATGTATCGTAACCACGCTTTGCTACCATCAGAAACATCGAGCACTTATGGGGGAAGGGGGACGTAAGGGGTACTCATATAAGGATAATTAATTTACCAGAGACGTAACGAACGTAGAAGTGTGCTGGCGAGAGGTCCATGTATCGTAACCACGCTTTGCTACCATCAGAAACATCGAGCACTTATGGGGGAAGGGGGACGTAAGGGGAACTCATATAAGGATAATTAATTTACCAGAGACGTAACGAACGTAGAAGTGTGCTGGCGAGAGGTCCATGTATCGTAACCAAGCTTTGCTACCATCAGAAACATCGAGCACTTATGAGGGAGGGACGTTAAGGGAACTAATATAAGGATAATTAATTTACCAGAGACGTAACGAACGTAGAAGTGTGATGGCGAGAAGTCCATGTATCGTAACCACGCTTTGCTACCATCAGAAACATTGAGCACTTATGAGGGAGGGACGTTAAGGGAACTAATATAAGGATAATTAATTTACCAGAGACGTAACGAACGTAGAAGTGTGCTGGCGAGAGGTCCGTGTATCGTAACCACGCTTTGCTACCATCAGAAACATCGAGCACTTATGGGGGAAGGGGGACGTAAGGGGAACTCATATAAGGATAATTAATTTACCAGAGACGTAACGAACGTAGAAGTGTGCTGGCGAGAGGTCCATGTATCGTAACCAAGCTTTGCTACCATCAGAAACATCGAGCACTTATGAGGGAGGGACGTTAAGGGAACTAATATAAGGATAATTAATTTACCAGAGACGTAACGAACGTAGAAGTGTGCGGGCGAGAAGTCCATGTATCGTAACCACGCTTTGCTACCATCAGAAACATTGAGCACTTATGAGGGAGGGACGTTAAGGGAACTAATATAAGGATAATTAATTTACCAGAGACGTAACGAACGTAGAAGTGTGCTGGCGAGAGGTCCGTGTATCGTAACCACGCTTTGCTACCATCAGAAACATCGAGCACTTATGGGGGAAGGGGGACGTAAGGGGAACTCATATAAGGATAATTAATTTACCAGAGACGTAACGAACGTAGAAGTGTGCTGGCGAGAAGTCCATGTATCGTAACCACGCTTTGCTACCATAAGAAACATTGAGCACTTATGGGGGGGGCGTAAGGGGAACTCATATAAGGATAATTAATTTACCAGAGACGTAACGAACGTAGAAGTGTGCGGGCGAGAAGTCCGTGTATCGTAACCACGCTTTGCTACCATAAGAAACATTGAGCACTAATGGGGGAGGGGGGCGTAAGGGGAACTAATATAAGGATAATTAATTTACCAGAGACGTAACGAACGTAGAAGTGTGCTGGCGAGAAGTCCATGTATCGTAACCACGCTTTGCTACCATCAGAAACATTGAGCACTTATGGGGGAGGGGGCGTAAGGGGAACTAATATAAGGATAATTAATTTACCAGAGACGTAACGAACGTAGAAGTGTGATGGCGAGAAGTCCATGTATCGTATCCACGCTTTGCTACCATCAGAAACATTGAGCACTTATGGGGGAGGGGGGCGTAAGGGGAACTAATATAAGGATAATTAATTTACCAGAGACGTAACGAACGTAGAAGTGTGCTGGCGAGAGGTCCGTGTATCGTAACCACGCTTTGCTACCATAAGAAACATTGAGCACTTATGGGGGAGGGGGGCGTAAGGGGAACTAATATAAGGATAATTAATTTACCAGAGACGTAACGAACGTAGAAGTGTGCTGGCGAGAGGTCCGTGTATCGTAACCACGCTTTGCTACCATAAGAAACATTGAGCACTTATGGGGGAGGGGGGCGTAAGGGGAACTAATATAAGGATAATTAATTTACCAGAGACGTAACGAACGTAGAAGTGTGATGGCGAGAAGTCCATGTATCGTAACCACGCTTTGCTACAATAAGAAACATTGAGCACTTTGGGGGGGGGTGCATTTTTAGGAAAAACAGTAAAAACCACAAAAACAAAAAACACCGAAAAACAACTGGTTCCTGCTGTCTCTCGAGCACACTCGTACAGTCTCTGCTCGTACACGGTACGTACGTAAAGTAACCCTTTTCGTTCAAGCCATTTTTCCAGACGTAAATAATGGGCGGTGAATTTAAAACCACATATGACTAGTAATTACTAATATTTAAATGTATTATTGCTATATACTATTTACGGTTTCACGCATGTGATAAACGGGCTAATAATTATGTTTCAAACATACAAAGGAATATCTATAAACATGTCATTTACTGACGCATTTTCCCTTATAACAACCAGCGTACAAATAGACATCCTATAAACAACAATTATTTTAATATACAGTCCTTTACAACAGTATTAACAATAACTATTACTTTACTTATCTTTTTTTCGAGAAAGGCGGAAAATCTTTATATAGGCAATTGGTTTATAATTGCGTGTTATTTAAAGGTTTATTCTCCCGAGTCATCCTGTGGCAGCTTTCAAACTAAAATAACGTTACAATTATGTAGGCCTACCAACTTGATAAAATGTATATTGCTTGAATCAATCCAAATTAAACTAAACTTGATACAATAACTTACCAACATAGGGAAAAAACGCATAAAAATCGGTTTAACGGTTCTCGAGTTATACGCTGACAAACAGACGTGTTTATAAATGTACAATGCTTTGAATTCGTGTAATGTGAGCTATGAGTTGCGTTAGAGGGGAAGAGTCTGGTTTGGCGGGTGGAGTAATATTTCAAATTTTATTTCCAATGCTGCAAATATATATATTGAGAGTTGTATATATTTTTTTGTACGTCAAATCAAGTAAATACAGCTGTTTCGTCATAACTATATCACCAGGTTATAGATATTAAAACATATTACACATAATTACATCCAATACTTTTTTTAAATTGAGTGTTGTTTTTAAACAAATACGTCGAATTAAATATAGTAAAATGACAATTTTCATAGATATCAACTTGTTGCTAAAACGTCAAAAATATACTGAAGAAAATGAATTTTCTCTTAACCGTTAGCAAAATATTGTTACAACTTAGCAACTACTAAACTGGTTAAAAAAAAAAGAATATTCAGTTCCAGTTAGCATTTAAATCATATACTAATTCTGCGACTACAAAATATATGTTGTCACTTAAAACTTTAAGAAACTGCACAAAATATGTTGAAAATTTTGGAAATTATATTTTTCAGCAGCTTAAATTAGTGATGGTTGGTTCGACGAGGTTAAAAGTGATAAGTTATAATATATAAATGTAGAGATCCGAGGGCCTAACTGTGGTGGCTAAGATAACCTTTAAGTTAGGTCGGCCATTTCCCTTCTTTTCAGTAACTATTCGTTACATTAGGAAAAAATGTATGGAATCGGATAAGCGGTTCTTAAGTTATAATAATATATTTGTTCTACTTACGTCTGCTCATCCAAAATTGTTTCAATGCATTACAGCCTTTTCGACTATTTATTCAGCCATGGTCACATGCGTTATTTTCGATACATCGTCAAAATTGTTATAAAATCATTTAAAACATTAGTACGTATTTGACACACATTTATTACACTAACACATTTATTTACACATTTTAAATTTCTTTTAAAAAACACTTGTTTAGTTTATACGGAAATAACTTTACATAATCGACCGTATCCGGCTGTGATTAAAACTGTACTCTTTGAGTACTGTGATTTGAGTACTATATATAGTACCGAAAATAACGCATGTGACCATGGCTGAATAAATAGTCGATACGGCTGTAATGCATTGAAACAATTTTGGATGAGCAGACGTAAGTAGAACAAATATATTATTATTTAAAAGCTCTCCAGTAAGGTGAAGAATATTAAAATTAAGTTATAAGCTTACATTAGTTAACATTTTAGTCGTGCCTCTAATTTTTCTTTTGTCTCAAAAATCCACAAGTCGTCACTGTTTGTATGAACGAAATTTCTTCAACCAGCAACTTTCGTCTTTGGAGGAATACAAACGTTGCGAACAGTGAAAGACTAACAAAGTCATTACTCTTGGAGGAGGAGGAGGGGTTGCGTGCAAAGTTACAATACTCGTCCTCTAACTAACCTCTGAAGGGGAAATTTTAAGTGTGAGGGTAGGGAAACACTTAATATGCATCAAAGACTTTGTACAAGGAAACACCATGCTTCAAAGGAACAGGAAGCCCTTGGCGTATATGATACATCACTGAAATCTTTGTTCCGAGCTCCACCGTTTAGACGAAAATAAAACTTGAACGAAATTCTTCTGCGCGTATACAGTGTGATCATAAATCCCAGTCCCAAATCTATTTTGAGTGATAATTAAAATAAAAAATCCAAACTAAATTTTAGTTGGGGTATAGACTTTACTTTTTTAATATATCTTTCTTTACCTCCTTCTGAGGGAGAAGCTCGGGGGGGGGGGGTTAACAATCTGAAACGGTAAAGATGGTGGAGTTCATCTAATAAGTTACATAATATAAAACTATTATTCCTTGTTGTTTAAACTCCCGGTTAAAACCTCCATAAAAAAACAAAGAAGAATACTCAGGCATTAAGTTACAACTAGTCTGCACAGACAAGACGATAATCCTAAATATTTCAATTTTGTATTTATTATCTTTGTATGGTCTCACATATAGGAAAATTATAGCGGTAATAAAAGAAATGACCTTTGGTGTAGTTAAGGGAGAAAAACTATCGACTTTGAAAATAAAAAATAAAAATATTATGTGTGAATTAAAACTAGAAGTTATTCTACATTATATGTATCATTATTTGACGAACAAATTAATATGTTGGCGCTAGACCAAAATTAAGGTGCCAGATAATTTTGCATGTCCCCTCTTAATTTTACTTGAACAAGCCGTGGCCTATAAATAAAAAAACAAAAATTTGGATTTATAATTAATTTGGAATGCGAAATCGTATATTATAGTTTTTGGTATGACACATACAATTTAATTTAACACGATGAGAAATGTGTAGCGCATAAGTTTTAAAATCAGTTTTTGTGAGATGTGATGCAAACAATTAAGTTTAAGATGGATTGCATTTTCATTGAATTCTCTTTATTAGGGTCCGTAGTTAAAACCAAGGACACTTATAATTTGGGCCCATTACATGATTTTCTCTGTACCCTACTATTATACCACTGAATAAGGGCAGATTTTGTAAAAATCTGGATAAAAATCCTACAGACACGAAATTCGGTGAAAAGTTAGGTTTTGGGTTTACTTCAATGGGGAAAAATCGGACACTCCAGCTCACCACTGATGATTCCTGAGGGGTTAAAAGGTGAGGTAAAAAGTTTTTTTTAATATGTTCAAAAAACTGTTTTCCCCCACCTTTGAACTCCGCCAAGGGGACCCGCCGGTGAGCTGGAGTGTAATATCCCCCCCCCCACTCAAAAACCTAACTTTCTACCAAATTTCGTGTATGAAGGTTTTTTATCCAGTAAAAAAGCTTTATTCAGTGGTCTATATGTAAATATGAGAATCTAAAGTAATAAATGTCTAGTAATTTAAAGTAGTAAAATAATAATACTAAATGTAGAGTAATTATTAAATATAATGAAACTCATTCAAAACAAAATATGCTAAAACATTGCACTAACTTTCTTAGACACATCTACAAAACCAAATACGTAACCAAAAATTAAAATGTGATCACTAAAAAAATATCAATAGAAGACATGAGAAAGAAAAATCAAATGTAATTCTGAGATAAATTGGTGTAGAAGGGTCACCTTTTATAATTGTATCTATTAAATAAAGCCTAAACTCGTCCTATGTAAACATTGTTAAATAGTATCCAAGCCACAAGTATAGAATAATAAGGTATTATTGATATCATAGGTCGCGTGAATTCGTTCTTCTATAAATGTCCCGTATCGCTACATTTTTACAGCGTTATACAACTCAAAAAAGTGGTTCATATAAAATCAAATTTTGACTTCACACATCATTGTCAGTGGTTAGAATATACAAATTTCTAAACAAACTTCAATACAATTCACTTCTACATGAACTGGAAGAGTTCGAAATGTTTAAATATTTACCAGTTGCACACCGTACGTCTTGTTGCCATCATGTATACATTATAAAATAACTTTTGTTTTTGTCTAATGCCTTGTGAGCGAGTAGATATCTGATAATGGTGCATAGTTCCGAAACGCGTAAACGAAGTCATACGAAGGATAATATTAATGTAATATTATTATACCCTGCATATTATTTATCCTATGTGTAAATTGGATTTGATACAGAGTTTTAAATGACTTTTTTTTTTGCTTTTACCAATTATTCTCAAACAATCATTTTCTGATACTTGCTATTTTACACAGTGACTTCCAAGGGTTATTTCACAACACTTTGAACGAAATTGGTAGAGCTGGTTTTGAAAAACTAGGTATTTTATTGTTATAGAAATGGATGTTTTTAAGTTTGCAATTTTTATCTGACCAGTAGTCTCGGATAAAATGGCAACTATAAAGTTTTTTTTTATTATTTATTTATTTTATTTTATTTTTTACGGTGGTTGTTCCCACATTTTGAAGTATGAAATAAATATTTCAAGCTTCTACTAAAACCACATGACTTATTAAAGGATACACTGACTTTATACAGTTATTGTTATAAAGTTGAAATCTTTTAAACTACCTAGTGTCAACATATTAATTTCTTCGTCAAATAAACATACATATTCGTAATCCGAATAACTTCTAATTTTATTGATACGCCACACATAATATTTCCAAAAATAAAATTTTCAACTCGATAGTTTTCCCCTCCTAAATACAAGGTAATTTTTTGTTACGGTTATATTTTTCCTACATGTGGGAATATAAATACAAAGTTTGAAATATATAGGATTTATCGTCTTATTTCTGTAGACTAGTTGCGACTTACAGACATACGCGTGAAGTTATTAGGGTTCTTAATTTTACCTTCGAACCCTAATAATGTTTTGAGATATGCCCACAAAATAAATTTGATCAAAATCGGTCCACTCGTTTGGGTTATACGTATCACATACGTTAGACAGACGGATATTCCAAAAATTATTATACTTAGGCGACAGAAAATAACTGATTTTGTCCCTATTTTACCAAAATTTGAACTCGGTAAAATCAATTTCTAGAAAGTATTTCTTTCATAACAACTTCATAAACCAGTATTTTTTTTTTCGAATTGAGTTTCTTCTTTTAATACAAATCCGTTTTGTTTGAGTTTACATTTAAGTCAACTTTGGGAAAAAATGTAGCCGGTGTTAAGTTTTGATCTTATGTACCCAACTACCAAATTTGATTATTAAATCGGTCCATTTGTTTGGACTGTAGAGTATTACACAGACGTCAGTTAGACGGACATATTTTAGAAAAAAAAAATTTTTTTTTCGTTCTGAGTACCTGGAAAAGAATATTTCTACAAAAACATTGATTTTTTTTACCTGTCACATAACTTTTAACTCTACTAGGTCTATAAAAATATAAAATTATAATTAATATAGAATATTTATAAATTAATTAGTTATTAAAATCTGGTTTAAAAACACATTTTTTCTAAATACATTACCTCAGTTTATTTACCTATGCGGATCAGATGGGGGGGGGGGTAAGAACAACAAAGCATTAAATCTGACCTAGATAACCTAACCAACAAAAAAGGGTCAGTTAATTCAATTATAGGCTATACGTATTGATTGAGACCCTTACAATCAATCTGTCAAAACAAATGCCAAGAATCGATATATTCTTCTTATCAACTCACCTGTCATGGATGTTTTGAGCAAATGAAAGACAGATTCTGAGCGCAGCGACATAAATTCAATCACAAGCACAACTGAGTGCGACCGCGGGCGCCAGCCAGTCTGAATCAATAGAACTAATTTGAAGTCACCGCGCATGTAAAGAGGTGTGACCAACATTGCCGCGTAAAAATATCGTATGATCGTGTTGGGGTAGGTCTGTATTGTGACCAACATTACAGTGTTAAAATATCGTAGGTCAGGTTAAAAGTTAGGATAGGTTTGATTTTGACCAATATTGTGTTGATAAATAATATACTGAAGGTGTCCCCAATATATTTATGAGGTCCCAGAGAAAAAAAAATGTTCTAGAACAAAATAGGTTGAAAATAAAATTTTGTTTCAGGTAAAGACAATAATTGAAATAGTCAAGACATATTAAAGTAAGTTGTTATTAGGCCAAACTATCTTTAGCAATAATACAGACAATTACAAATAAATTGAAAAATCCAACAAAATGAATTAATTTGTTTTTAGTAATTAAAATACAATGTTTTTCGTAATGCCAAACTATGGGGTTCGCAGAAGGGTAGTAGTGGACTACCTACCGTCTCCGTCAACTAGGCTGCCTTTATGCTACCTAACTTTTCCCATTCAAAAATTACTGCCTTAATAAAATGTATCCGAAAAAACTTGCTGTCATGTTAATATCTAGAAAAACTTACTTTATTTGACATCAACAGTGGAAGCGGAATTACTTCTGTGTTTATTGTCGCACATCAACTGTTTCGGAACAAAGTCCCATCATCAGGTGTTTTAAAATTAAAACACTAGTATACATTCTTAACCATATTAAATCTTAATCAAAATACGACTTACACTGATGACTTAAGTTTAGTCTCTAAGGACCCAAATAAAACTTATTGGCCAACATGTTATAAATTTTTTTTTAAATTGACTCTACCGATTTCGTACAAACATAAGTGAAATGAGTAAAAAATATTAAAAATGAACCTTGACCGCCTCGATCAAAAGCTTGATATCAATCAAATACGATTAAAAGCGTTTCTAAAACATAGGCAAGTAAGAAAGTTTGTGCCATGTTTTTGTACACAATTATCAAATCGCGTGCTCACACCTATTGCACCGCTCTTCATATTTTATAAAACATTGGCGGATGAAATCAGAACACGAGTTTTGGGGTCGGGTCAGTGCACCAGACATTACAGTGACCCCATTTTAAACTTGGCTCAATACCGAACTTATATTGCAGACAAAATAATATATTTTAGTACATAACATTCTGTATAATCACTGTTTATAATAGAGTTAATATTGTCTATTTTCATGTGTATAGATTTTTTAGAAGGCTGGGGAGAGGGGGTCATTAAACGTCATTAAAAGTCTCTATTAAGACTTTATATAATTGTGAATGAATGCACATAATTTGATGTTATTATTATTATATTACTTTCTCAATATACGTAGTATAGGCTAGAGAAAGTAATATGACGTGATAAAAAAGATATTTTAGAATAAGTCTATTCTACAGCTTAATGAACTGATTTTTATAAAATTTCATTTCTTTCATAACTCGATATTTTAGGGTAGCACTAGATTATACCATGTGTCCTAAAAGTCCCACCCCCTCATATTTTTTTTATTAATGGAAATAGAGAGATTTGCTTTGGGGAAAGTTTAGATAACCAAAGGAGGAGTTTTTTGAAGTATCAAAATTTTCAACCCTTACCCCCAAAATGGGGTAGTTTGGGGGTAATTCAAGAATTTTAAATAGCAAACCCTATTGAGTGATACCTCATTTTAAAGGTATTTTTAAACTAAGAATAATGACGTGAACTAGAGGTCTCTAAGTTCATCCTACCCAACATAGCGACCAATCGAATTGTGAATGTTAACCTACAAACTCCGGTTGTTTTTATTACATTACAAACTGCTCTATGTTGGTAAAATGATGGTAAGAGCCTTACCTTGTTTTTTTAGCTCAGATTAAGTTCTCGAAATGACTACTATTTACTTCTTGGCAGAAATAGATTCTGGACTCAAAAGCATGTTGTCCAATTCAATTGTTATGCAATGTCCATAAATTCAATTGTTTCTTATGAGGTTTGCCTGACAAATTGAATAAAAGAGGTCACAGAACTGCAAGTTAAGTAGTTTTTGAGAAAACCATGTATAATTCAAAACTGGAGTCAAAAACACATTTTTTTACATTTACCAATAAATAGATCAAATTTTACAATAAAAATTGTAAAAAATTTAATTCTGAACAAAACTGTGCAAATAAGGTACGGTATACAGAAAGTGAATAAATGTTCGATTAAAATAATTTTTATTTAAAACAGTGCAAAATAAAATAAAACAGAAAAACCTTAATCTAAACCTATTTAATAAAATTAATTACAGTAAATTCTCAAAAGTATCGTAGTTCAAAAGGGCTTTCCTTTAACTTCGTAAAAGTTATTGTTGGCCAATAATGTAAATGTGTTTTTTACTCCATTTTTTGAATTTTACACAGGTTTTCTCAAAAACTACTTAACTTACAGTTCTGGGACCGGTTTTATTCAATTTGTCAGGTCACAAACCATATGAAACACTTTTACTTTCACTTTTAATTTACCTTCCCAGAATTCCAGGAGGCCCATATTTAACCCAGGGTACAAAATTCTGGGCAAAATCTTTCGCTAGTCGTAACTCGCTTACGAAGCATTTCCGGATCTATGTTTATATAACTTTTTTCTTTACTTTTAGATGTAGAATGAGATCCCGAAGTTTCTGCATATCTTCTGAATCACCCTGGATAAGGCGATGATAACTGAGATTTTTTGTCTTAAGAAAAAAAAAACTAATTTTGTGAAAATGTTGGTCAAATTAAAAGCTTATACATAAATAAATCCCTAACTCAAAATCCCATTGAGGGCTTCATCCGTGCTACATCGGATAATGTAGTGCAGCATATTGAGTTCCCGTCACTGTAATTCTAGGTTTCGTGACTATAATCAATTGTTAATCGAAGCTCTCCCCATTTTACCTCACGATCCCGGGTCAACACCGAAACTTTTTTAAGGCCCAACGTATATCGAAACTGAAAACTTGTATGCAAGAGCTACTAAACCGATAGAATGCATAAGGAACGGGGTCGTACAATTGGAATATTGTCACGTACGCTTGGTATTGACAAGGGGTACAGATTTGAGACGATTGATGGCGTTAGTTTTTTGTGTGGATTACACTGCTCCCCCGTTTGAAATAGTGAAACGGATATTTAAAATAAAGAAGTTAAATCAAAAAATACCTAAAACATTGTTCCAAATTACCGTCCAGGAATAATTTTTAAAAAAATGTCAACATATGAATCTAATATTGTTGATTACTTACTTACTAGTCACATAATAATTATGATTTACCTCCCACTCTGTACTATATTGAGATAGATGTGAGGACGGAAAACCACATCCTCAATATTGTTTGTATTGTCACTATATAATCAATTGTTGCGTTCACATCTAGCGGATTTATTTAACGACTACTTTCGACAACACGAAGCGTTTTTACTAAACAATAAACATTGTCACTCTATAACAGTTACATTGAGTATGCTGTTTCTTTGTGAAATAGTTTAAATGTAGGATGATCCCCTTCATCCTAAATGGAATGAAACTCTAAATTCTTATGGACAATAACATCAATCTAGCGAAGGTGAATTCTTAGAGGATTATAAATACTTTCAAACAAGTAGCTTAACATTTAACAGAGAAGGGCATCCAGAAGAAGTTTACAAGATGTAAAAATACTGTTGTTTATAAAAGAAAGCCTAGGGCAAGTTAATTAATTGTGTGTAGGAGCCATCTGGTGGCGTCTAGATAAACAAGAGTGATGGAAGACATCTGGGTTTGATGATGGGTGTTTGTAGGTTAGCCATGTACTGTATATATGTATTTTGATTCAACCCTCATAAGCTCACTTTAGTAAGTACGGAATTGGCAATTCCGAAGGAACAAAGTTGGATTTACAACTTTTTCATCTAGTCTTGAGCAAGTTGCTTCCCTTTAACCTTTCCTATCAGGTTTCTCTTGACCAACTGTTACTCTTTTCCGACTCTGACGCTATTAGAGTACTCGAGGGTTAAGTATCTTCATTTTACGGGTTTTCTTCCTTTTTTTTTTTATAAGGCGAATATGACCGAGAGGGTTTTTCTCATTAAACAAACAAACAAAAAATTCTGATTCAACTAACCTCCACATTGTAGCAATGAATGAGTTTTTTCTTGTGGAGAGAGGCTTGGGCAGGCTTTCAGGAGGCTACTGCCAAATAAGGTACCGCTTACTGTCTAATGTTGGTAAACACTCCTCGTACAACGTTGCCATTTACTAGCATTAGAAAGAGAACGTCTCGCGAGAATAAAACTTATTAAGCAACACCGCGATCCAAGAATTTTATAAAAAATCGAATCAACTGCAAAACTCAACATATTTTAATTAATTTTTGTCCAGTGAAATGGATTTTAGGTACGGTATCGCTTAATGATGTGTTATGGTCCAAAACTTTCAAAACAATGAGTTTTCTAAACGGCTGATTTTAATTAATGGTTTTGTGAAAACAGTAGCCAATACATTACGTGACCAAGAATGGTAAACAAACAGTTAATGTACATTTGAATAAAACACTACTCATAGCGAGAAATAATAAAAGTAAAATATTTTAATAGTGAAATGTATCTTTACCTCCACCCCACCACTGGACAGCCTCGTTAGTTGGTGACCTAATACATTGGAAACGTAAACGATCCGATCACTGTTTCTAATTTATTGATGCATAAATTTGTAAATAATCTTATTCCAAAATTTCATAACGATGGTTCAGTCGTAACAAACATACAGATGAATGCCAAATAGTCGAGTTATGACAAGACCTCAGTCAATTATTGATACAATTATCTGAGTAATGCATTGTTGTGCTGGGAATTAATCAGAGATCCTATGCCTCCCTCCTCCCCCCCCCCACAACAGCCATGTCAATAAACAATAGACCTGCGTCGCGGCGTCGTCCATTCATTATGCATGGCAGAGCTTGGCATTTGTTAATTGACTTTACACTGTTGCCAACATGTGCATACACCCTATAACAATGCTATTAGTGTCAACATTAACATTCAATTTAAGTTTCTGTGTTCACTTTCAACTGTGGTTTTCCTAGTCAAGTTTGTTTTGAAAGATTGTTATGGTTTCCGCTCATAAAAATTGAATTGTAAATAAAGATCAGCTCTTGTTTAAAATAAAGTTGAAAAATTTCCGGTTAATCCGTTGGGTGGTTTAACTACAAGGTTACGAATTAAACTTTTGAAAAGGAAATAATAGGGTTACAAACATTGAGAAGATCACAATTTATGTTTTTTGCCATACCGACTATTGTTTTAAATTAATATAATAAGAAACTTACCGTCACCAATAGTCAAGAGTAGCGTTATTTAAACGACGGCCGTTTCGGCTATTCTGCCATTATCAAATATCGGTAACGGAGACGGACAGACAAGAATCGAAATAGATCCCCCCTCCAAAACTTTAACCAATATCAAGATTATGTTATCAGTGAACAGACCCGTATAGCGCTAGACAGTGGGCATACCGGATATGCGATCATTTTAATGTGTGACGTAATGTATGTATTTACTTTAGATGCATGTGAAACTATGTGTTTAAGTGTTAAGTGTTCATGACAACGGAGTGACTCCTCCTGAAAACTTGATAATGGCAGAATAGCCGAAACGGCCGTCGTTTAAATAACGCTACTCTTGACTATTGATGACGGTAAGTTTCCTATTATATTAATTGAGAAGATCTCTTACGAGCGAAATTATGAAAATGGAACTTAGATGCTGAGTTACACGACATGGAGTAATATACAGTGTGCCCTACGAAGACACACGCTTTAGATTTACTATTAATTGCTTTTTCCTCAACCGATTCCTTTGAAACTTTACGTAATTTTTAATAAAGTTGCCAAAAATGTTGCGAGTAAATGTCAACACACTGGTGTTTATAGAAACAAAATGCCGGCATTACAAGAAACAGCTGTTGAAATAAAGTACAGCTTTTGTTACGTTTGGGAAAAAAACTTTTATTAAAACAAACTAAAAACTTATTATTTCTTTAAAAAACAATTAAAATAAGATTAAAAAAATTATTTATTTATTGAAACTGAAACCTATCCACAGCGACACACTGGTAGCAAACCCGAAACAAATTACTCATACGCCCTTATAAAGTAATTATGTGGGTTCCTCTTCGAAAACGCTCTTCAAATCCTCATTATTGGTGGACCAACACCTGGGAAGGCAACCTGAAATTGTCTAATTGATTCTGCAACGTTATTAAAAAACAATGGCCCAAACAAAACACTTTCATTTTACTCAACTGTAAAAACCATTTTTAAAACTACAAAGGATAATAAGACTGTAGTCAAAAGAATTAGGTTATATAAGTTTCTGTTCTAATGTAATTGTTTAATTTTAATTGAACAGCTGTTTTTATTTTGAATCGAACGGCTCTTCGACAATTAAATCTACAAGAGTAGAGTTGTTTTTTGTGTCGTCGCCATTTTGTTTCTATAAACAACATTGTGTTTAAATTTTCATACAAAATTTTTGGTAAATTTTATAAAAAAAAGTATGTAGTTTCAAAAAAATCGGTTGAGGAATATGCTATTAATAGAACATCAAAAGCGTGTACCTCTTTGTGGGACACACTGTACATAAACTTATTTTAAAATTAGTGACATGGATACTACCACTCAAAATGAATCTTTTAAAAAATTGATGAAATTCTTTGAGAATTTGCTAAAATATGCTCACATAGCAAATTTGATCAAAATCTGTTTCCTGGTTTGAGATGTAACGAGCAAGCTCGTAATAAAATACATAAATCTAATTTGATTTGCATTAAGAAGGCAGTCGGCCATGCAGAAGAATGATTTTGTGTAAAACTAGGTCATATTATAATACAGTTCGTGCAGTCATAAACCATGAAGCTGCATACTGCATGCTGACCATGATTAACAGAACATTCGTGACGGTACGTGATTTGATTTCATCTTGACTCATCTGCGGAACCAAAATTTAAAATTCTTAAATGTTTACTGTTAAACGAGAGAAGGGACTTTGTGTTTTAATTTGTACTTTGATATATTATTAGTCTGTAGCCTATATGTGTGTTTTTTCTCTTTTTTACCTTTTTGTTTAAAGGCGAAAAACTCACGGTTATTATCGGTTTATAAAACAACATAAAATAAAGACCACTGGTTCTAAGCTACACTAATAGCGTCAGGGCTGGAAAGAAACAAGAGTTGGTCAATGATGAAAGAGAGGGATCTAACCCAAGACTACATGAATAAAGTTGTAAATCCAGCTATTCCTCGCTAAGCCAATCCCGTACTCCCGTGGAAAAATAAAAAACTACATTTTGGATGTTTTCACTTGAATAAATTAAAACATTCAAGAATTTTACCGGTTTACAAAAATATCAAATAAATTATAATGTATACAGAGTGTTGACAAAGAAACGGAAAGCATTTCTGGACGAGTTCTACTGGTGAAAATAATGAAAAACGTTCGTATGAACATAGGTCCGGGAACGCTTAGTTTTCTGTCTTTCGCCATTTTGTGTTTTAAAAAAAAAAGATAACTTTTGAAGATGGTAATGTTATGAGTTTAAATTTGATATGGGCATTGCGTATACTATTTTTTATCAGTATACCAAGATACAAAACTTTACTATGTAAATAATCAAACAGGCGACCTTTTGTGAAATATCTCGGAAACCGGAAAATTTTATGAGACAAATATATGACAAACAAAATGCGTTAAATTTTTCAGTACCTTGAAAAATAATTAGGTTATTGGAAAATCTAAAAATTGGTAATCGTCAAAAACACACAAAACATGATAGCCCCTACTTGTTACTTCTTATTAAACAGTATCAATAAATCGTCCAAAAAAGCAATATTTTGTTATCATTACATAACAAAAATTAACTTTAAAATTTTCAGTCTTTATTGTGATTATTGGAAATTACATATCCGGTACAGGGCGTTCTAAAAAGTAAGCCTACATAATATTTCTTAATTACACAAATTATTAGAACTAAATGTTATTTAAGTTTACTTTTTATTATCCGATAATATAAGTTTTAACAAATTTCGGGAACCAAAATTGAAAGTCTAAGACGTAAATTAATAAATATAACGTTTAAAAATAATTTCCCATGTAGGGTACAGAATGATCCAAAATTTAAGATTTTTCTTACCTCAGAGTTATACATAAAATGTTCAAAATGCTTTCTTTGTACAGTTACTAATCTTGTATAGTAACCTCTCATCACATTCCCTATTACTTCAGAAGTAATGAGGATAATTTTATCCGATTTGTCACTTCATTTATCTCATTAGGTTTAGTCTGATATACCTGTTGTTTTCAGGTGGTGACATGTCTGGTGACCTAGTAAGGCTTTCAATTGTACACCCTCATCATCTTTGTTTAAAGTTAAATCGTTGGCCTTGTGAGGCGATCTCCATCTTGTTGAAGCCACAACGTGTTTACATCCTATTAAACTTCTGTAACATCCTGTAGATAACTCAGGTTAAGACCTTTAACCGAACATCTTTCTATTTGAAGCAGTTCTTGAAATATCAAGCCGTTTGCATACTTCCCTAATACCTTTATGTAACAATGAAAATACGGGGGGGGGACAATAGTCGGATTGTTTACTTTTAGACCACCGTCCAACGACGCCTACCGTTAGTAGTAGAAAATGTTTGTTTTTCAGATACAGCTGTCAGCATTCCAGGGTTTATGTATATGGTTGTATGTAAATAATAATAACTACCACTGTCATCCAGAGCAAGGAGTGAACTATCTAAAAGTAGTTTCTCGCTGTGATGTCTTTCGATCTCCTACACAACAGAAGAAGCTTTTACTGAACAATAGTAGTGATACTTTCTTAACGGTGATATTACTTCTTAATTTAATATAAACAGAAATTTAGACCAATTCCTTTGTTGCAAAAAAAACTATATTGTTTTTAAAATGTATGATGTACCCTCACGTCCTACATGGAAAAATTGGTACTGAAAACGTTAAACAGCAAAACAGGAAAATGAATACTAATAAATAAAAGATGGACTAGCGTGTAGCAGGGACGTGTCATGACAGATCAGATTAAGTCTCAGGGTTTCCACTACACGCATACAAACTGCGTCACAACAGTAGCCAACTGTTAAACAATTTATGGATACTTTACACGAAATTTCTTTCACCTAAAAAAAACTTATTTTTATATTTTATTTTCGAATATCATATATACTGATTCTGATGTATCATTCTGAATGATAATATTTTTTTCGCTTTACTTGGGCTGATTAACCCAAGACTAAATTAAAAAAGGTGTAGATCCAGCCAGGCCCCCTCGGGATTGCCAAGTTCGTAATCACTAAAGTGAGCTTCTGAGCGTTGTAGCTCACAGTATGAAGTTCAGACTAACGACGCGGTTTCAGAACCATTCAAAGACATCATAACAACTTTTCTGATGAAACAGCTTTGTGTTACTCGGATTGAGATGTAAATGATTTGCAAATAAAACTCCAACATGACTTTCCGTTATTGAGTTTATGGTTAAGCGATTTTCTTTAAATGAATGTATTAAAGGGGTTAATTACCTTCAGACAATCAAATGTTTATACAGTTGGATAACCAGTTTCGACGGTTAAACCGTCATCGTCAGATCCATTCAAAGGCGTCGTCTTCTTTAACTGACACTTATTACTTGATAACATAAAACACTTACAACATCTAACCGGTATAATAAAATTGGATTGGATTACGAAACATAAGGTAATTAACCTTTAATATATTCATTGACATTACAATCCAGGAGGCCACATCTACATTATGTCTAAGTTTCTTTAAATGTATCTAAAACAATGTACAGTATAACAATCCAGGAGGCCACATCTACATTATGTTCAAGTTTCTTTAAATGTATCTAAAACAATGTACAGTATAACAAACACACAGAACACAATTCTCATAAAAAAAATACGCCTAAGTATCAGACGCGTTTCAACGACAAGGTCGTCCTCTTCAGTGATACACCAGCTACACCAACCAAACCACAACTACAATGTATTTAATCTTTTACATTTTAGTTCGAAGTAGCCCTTAAATGTTACTCAAAAAGAGTGAACTAAATTGCCTTGGCTTGCTTTGGGTTGAAAAGTTACCGTTTCATCAATATATTTCCCGTTTAAAAAAGTATTAATCATGAAGAACTGTTAATGTATGCTGACGATACAACAAGTGACAGTTAGAACGAGTTACAAATCGAGAAGTTGGTTCCATTGCTAAGTAATTTGTTTCTAATTTAGGGCTCAATTAGTAAAGTTTTGTGGTAGAGGCCGTAAACACTTGAATGGTGGAATATTCTTGGGAATGGTAATTTTATAATCGAGGTAGAATGGGCACAGTATCTTAAGAGTCAAAATGGACAGAACAACGTCAGGCAATTATTGACCTTAGTAGTGTGACGATGTCACTTGTTGGAGACCAGAATCTTGCTCTCAATTACTTGCTTGTGACGATGTCACTTGTTGGAGACCAGAATCTTGCTCTCAATTACTTGCTTGTGACGATGTCACTTGTTGGAGACCAGAATCTTGCTCTCAATTACTTGCTTGTGACGATGTCACTTGTTGGAGACCAGAATCTTGCTCTCAATTACTTGCTTGTGACGATGTCACTTGTTGGAGACCAGAATCTTGCTCTCAATTACTTGCTTGTGACGATGTCACTTGTTGGAGACCAGAATCTTGCTCTCGATCTGCTTTCAATTACTTGCTTTGATTGGGATGGAGGGGGACAGCTGTAGAGTCCTCTCACTTTATTTAGTAGAGTCTAAATTATTATTTTTGAGTAAGTTTTCTGAGAATGGCGCTCCGGAAGTTCTCGGGAAGGCCTATTGAATATCCCCCACCACCCACGGTATGAATATCATACAGAGTGATTCAAAATTGACTGAACAACGTCAGGCATATATTGACCTTAGTAGTGTGACGATGTCACTTGTTGGAGACCAGAATCTTGCTCTCAATTACTTGCTTGTGACGATGTCACTTGTTGGAGACCAGAATCTTGCTCTCAATTACTTGCTTGTGACGATGTCACTTGTTGGAGACCAGAATCTTGCTCTCAATTACTTGCTTGTGACGATGTCACTTGTTGGAGACCAGAATCTTGCTCTCAATTACTTGCTTGTGACGATGTCACTTGTTGGAGACCAGAATCTTGCTCTCAATTACTTGCTTGTGACGATGTCACTTGTTGGAGACCAGAATCTTGCTCTCGATCTGCTTTCAATTACTTGCTTTGATTGGGATGGAGGGGGACAGCTGTAGAGTCCTCTCACTTTATTTAGTAGAGTCTAAATTATTATTTTTGAGTAAGTTTTCTGAGAATGGCGCTCCGGAAGTTCTCGGGAAGGCCTATTGAATATCCCCCACCACCCACGGTATGAATATCATACAGAGTGATTCAAAATTGACTGAACAACGTCAGGCATATATTGACCTTAGTAGTGTGACGATGTCACTTGTTGGAGACCAGAATCTTGCTCTCAATTACTTGCTTGTGACGATGTCACTTGTTGGAGACCAGAATCTTGCTCTCAATTACTTGCTTGTGACGATGTCACTTGTTGGAGACCAGAATCTTGCTCTCAATTACTTGCTTGTGACGATGTCACTTGTTGGAGACCAGAATCTTGCTCTCAATTACTTGCTTGTGACGATGTCACTTGTTGGAGACCAGAATCTTGCTCTCAATTACTTGCTTGTGACGATGTCACTTGTTGGAGACCAGAATCTTGCTCTCAATTACTTGCTTGTGACGATGTCACTTGTTGGAGACCAGAATCTTGCTCTCAATTACTTGCTTGTGACGATGTCACTTGTTGGAGACCAGAATCTTGCTCTCAATTACTTGCTTGTGACGATGTCACTTGTTGGAGACCAGAATCTTGCTCTCAATTACTTGCTTTGATTGGGATGGAGTGGGACAGCTGACGATTTGTGTAGAGTCCTCTCACTTTATTTAGTTGAGTCTAAATTATTATTTTTGAGTACGTTTTCGGAGAATGGCGTTCCGGAAGTTCTCGGGACGGCCTATTGAATATCCCCCACCACCCACGGTATGAATATCATACAGAGTGATTCAAAATTGACTGAACAACGTCAGGCATATATTGACCTTAGTAGTGTGCCGATGTCACTTGTTGGAGACCAGAATCTTGCTCTCAATTACTTGCTTTGATTGGGATGGTAATTTTTAAGCACGTTATGATAAAAAAATATTGGTTTTTAGAATTTGCAGCCATTCTTTTGTTACGGGCGTGACAGTTACATGCATTACAACATGGGAAAAAAGAAAAGTTAATTTTATTTTGTAAATTGTTAAAGCTCAGCTGGTAGGTAATTTTGTTATACTATTTTGGCACTACATTTTAAAATGATCATATTATTGGTTTTGATGTAATCCTATAGTTCAACTAAGTTCGAGTTACGGACGTGACTTGAAATGCACTGACTTGACTTCTGACATACTGTACAATTGTTAAAAAGTCTGTTAATTTCTTGGGAAATTTATGAATTAAATTTTTGTCAGCTTATCGGAAAATAAATACTTTCTTAGAAACATTAGTGTTGAATCTTAAAATCCTGTAAAATATTTCAATTAAAAAATTGATAAAAACGTTACGGACGTGACACTGGATTGTTACGGATGTGACAATAAACTCAACAGTCTGTTAAAAGTACTTTATTTTACATTCAAAAGTTTTCAGTGCTCTTCTTAATGAAAATATCCACAATATAAAGAATTCTGCTACAAAATATTGTTGGTAATATTAGGTTAAGGTATTTTAATAGACTTTAATAAACTTTTTACTGAGAAATTCAGAAAATAATTTTTTTAGTGTTAGGTGTATGTTTGTAAAGAATAGCTGATGAGCTATTGTGACACTGTATTGTAAAAAATAACTAGTGGGCCTGTCATAATGTTTTACATTTTCTAGACAATTATCAATTATTTTCGTTTTAGATTTTTTGACGATAAATTTGTTATTTTTCAAGTTACAGACAAAATTTTAAAAAACGTTTTATTTGTCATTAAAAAATATAAATATTTTATTTCTTGTAAAATTTACGGTTTCCGAAATATTTGACTTTAAAAATTATGAGCGGTAGCCATTTTGAATATTTACATAGTAAAGTTTTATTTGTTATACTGATTAAAAATAACATAAACAATGCGTATATCAAATTTAAACTCATAAGATTACTAATTTCAAAAGCTATCATTAATTTTTTTTTTTCACAAAATGGCCGATAAACGGAGAAATTAAACATTTCCGGATATATGTTTATGTAAGCTTTTTCCTTATTTTTAGCTCTAGAATCAAATTATTTTTAGCCGTGCAATTTTAAACCACCCTGTATATATATTTAAATGAGTTAGTTACCTTACTTAATACCACCTATTTAAGTTGTCTCTGGTTACTTTTTTATAATTAAATGTAAATCCTCTAAATAATTTAATTATAATTAACTAGTTACCTAGAGTGGTTATTGGCTAATGTGGATAAGGTAATTTAGACATCAAAGGGAATATGAGAGGACGTTTTCAGTTGTTAGCCCAATCCCGGTAATATATTATTTAGTTGCAACCATAACGCGCTTTACAATAAGACTTGGGACTTACCAACAATGAAATCAGTCTATTACCTAGTGCATCCTGGAGAAATTATTCAGAACACAATATAAAAGGGTTCTTAAAATCCAGGAAAATTAGATTCCTACTGAAAATGCAAAGGATAGATTCATGGCGTAACGCATGTTAGTCATTAAAAAAGTTTGAAAGTATTTTACACGTTGTGGTAGATAGAACAAATTTACAGTTTTCAACATTATTACTCGCAAATAATAAGGATGATTTTTATTTAAATATTTCCAATAGAAGCCCTCGTATACAGGAACAAAATTATTTCATATGTTATCTGTAAAATTGAAATTTTTTAATGATTGAAAATAAAACTGCCTTAA
Source organism: Aphrophora alni (assembly GCA_963513935.1). Lineage (NCBI taxonomy): Eukaryota > Metazoa > Arthropoda > Insecta > Hemiptera > Aphrophoridae > Aphrophora > Aphrophora alni. The sequence continues at coordinate 88,613,804 of OY740774.1, read as the reverse complement.
AAAAAACCTTTCAATTGATGGTTCATACTGTCATCGACCAATAAGTATTTCAAGGTTTCTTTGCGGTCTTCCTGCGGCCAACATTTACCTCCCACTTAATTATCATTTAACAATAAGCCATATAAACCGTTTACTTTTACGTGATGTAATCAATAAATCACCAATAAAATAAACGCTATACAGTATGTACATTTAAACCGTTAATTTTTTTGAGATAAAGAATTCAAACCCCAATTGTCACATAGTAACAATAAGCCAGATAAACTGTTTACGTTTTGAAAAAGGTCATCAATCCCAACACAACGTGAATCCCCCACAAATAATTATCCTATTTCAAATTATTTTTGTTTATGAAAAATGTTATTTACGCATTGTTACGATATTTATTACAAAATAAGTGTTTATAAGGGAAATGAATAATTTTCGGCAAATCTGCAAGTAACAATGTTTATTTTGACAACACAATCATTAAAATCTAAAGAAATGCGCGACTGACGGAGAAATTCCTTAGCGAATTAAATATAAGATTTTATTTGAGGTTAAGATTAGCGAATTACACCCGAGAAAGATATTATCATAATTTTTTTTTATGCTTAATATTATTATTATCACAATCTATAATTTTTTTTTTTTTTTCCCATAAGATCCAGTTCGATTGATTTGAGGTAATGTCTGAATGTAAGCTTTTACACATAAAGAAACGTTGATAAATAGTTATTTGTGCAACTAGTGAGCAAAGTGGCACTTTTTTTAATGAGAGGAAAATGTTGACGGACGAGGCTTGCCGAGTTTAAAAAAGACACTTTGCTCACGAATTGCACATTATACTTTTGTCTACAGTTGTTATTTTGGCAATAAAAACAGTTCATACTGGCGGTCGTACTTTTTCCTTGATTTGACAGGAAGGAGATTTAGTACAACGTTGATAGCTTTTTCCGCTAATTTAGGCGGGGTATTTGACAGGTTTTCATCCTCTGAACTGTTCATATTTTAAAACTAACTACACAGAATATAGCAGTAGTGCTAAACAACACATCAACACTGAGTAGAAGTTCTCACGTCAAAACTGAGGTTATTTATGAATATTACAAATAAGTTAGGTGTATTGTTGAGGAAACGGGATTGCCAACTTCAAAACTCGCCAAACGAAAAATACTCTCCGTGTACATACACTGTCAATCATCTTCAAGAATAATTACTTCCTTTTTCGACTTTAAAACGTTGTTTTGTTGTTTATTTATGTTATTTTACATGTAAGAATTAATCTAACCTACATACGGGACATTTCCTGTATATTTTAAATCATTTCAAATAAACTTAACCTAAATTTCGTTTTGTTCGGTTGCCATTCGGAGTGAGCAAAGTAGTGTGCAAAGTAGTGGGCAAAGTGAAACTGTTGAGAAATCAGCTGTTTTGCAAACTAATTTAAATGAACAAAATGCCACTTTGTCAACAATTATAGACAAAAACTATTTTTTGTATAGTCGATTTATCTTGAGCGCTCGAGACAGAAATGTGATTTTTATTCGCACAGGTACACGCGTGAATAAAAAGGCGTATAGTAGGCGAAGTAAGCTTTTTTACATATTGAAATTTGGCACATAGATAGGAAACAATTGATTTGGAGTAATGTCGGTATGTAAGATTTTTTTCGTTTTAATAGTTAGTTCTGTAAATGAAACTTTAAAGTATCTGTTTATTTATTTTGAAGAGGCCAAGAAGCACAATGGCTTATCGTGAGTGTAGGTATGGTAATCCTACTGGTGGGATCTTCACTTAGATCCATCTCTTTCATTTTTCATATCAGATCTTAAATCTTGTTCTTATCCAACCCTGAAGCTATTAGAGTATGTGAAGGTAAGGGTCTCTATTTTATGTTTCTTTTTGATCCAATGATGACCGAGAGGTTTTTACCCTTTAAACAACAAAGAAAAAAATATTTGGAATCGGTATACACAGGGTGTCGAACTTGATGAGGTGATTTCAGGTATCAAAAATAAATAAATAAATAAATAAGTTCCTACAAATATATGTCCAAAAATGCTTTCTATCTTATATAACTTCAGAACGGATTGACACATCCCTACCAAATTTTGAAAAATATTTACACTGTAGCTCAAAATATTATAATTTTTCACTAAACCGTTTCAAAATGGTGTTCATTTAAGATTTTCGATGTAAAAAATATCGAAAACTGTCTACTTTACAAAATATTTAGCCCTTTTTACAATGCTAATCAATATATATAGATTGTTATTTAGTAACCCAGTTAGAGATAAAATAGCTTTATTTTTAATTCTTGGTAATTTAAAGATTTTTTCTTGGTCTTCCAGCACTAAACAGACAACTTTTCAATTGATTATTAAGTTGACTATTCAGTACTGGATGACTAAAAAAAACCTTTTGTGTATAATACCAAGATTTATTTATTAACAAAAATTTCCAATAATTTTTAACACGAAATATAAATAAGGATAACCGCTTGTTAAATTTCAAAAGGATTTAATATTTTGTATCTTGTAAATATTTTCTAAAATCAACGGTTTTTGAGATATTTAGAATCCAAATTTTAAATGCACACCATTTTGAAACGGTTAGCCGATTTTTTTAAAAGATTCTGTAGTACACTGCAAACTAATATGTTTTGCAAATTTTGGAGTTGATATCTCAATTCATTCTGAAGTTATGTCTTGTTTTTTTAAAGACAGACGAAAAACCAAGAATTTTTGGACAAATGTTTATAAAAGATTCTTTTTTTATTTTGTTACCCTTGAATCACCTCAAAAGTTTGGCAGACTACACCTTGTGATAATCAGGTTTTCTAGTACTGAAAGACCACGGTGTCTTATCTTACCTAATTAGCAGAAGGACTAATGACACAAAGTCTAATTGCAATGTTTAACACAGCTACGCTATCACAGTATGCCATCATGTGTGACACGTGGTCCCCTCCCCCCTCTCTCCTCCTCTACATAATGATCACTTCCGGATGTTGACAGGAAAACGCAAGTCTAACTTCCGATCCAGCTTTCACCTTAGTATGCCGAACATGTTCTTTGTTTGAATAAATCCTAAACCTAGCTGTTTTAGTAAGGAAATAAATCGTGCAAATTTAGTGCACAAACTTTCTCATTTGCACATTCCTAAAAAAGACTAATCATCACCAAAAATGTCGGTACGGTAGTTGTCGGTCAACAATTAATGTGAATACTGTATATATATATATATATATATATATATATATATATATATATATATATTAGTTACCTTTTTTAGTAGTCAGAGCAATTCTTTTTTGTTGTAGAAACACTAACAGCGCTGTTTCGCCATTCACAGCCGGCTTCGTCAGGTGTGGCTTAACACTTAATTAAAACACATAACGACACTGAACACACACGATAACACGAAACAAAAAACAATATAAAATCTATCAGAGGTTAACTCTTCGTCAAATGTCATACGAACTTTATACTGGCGTGGCCGCGGCATAGTTTCTATGTTTCTGAATATAATAGAAATAATATAGAAGAATATAATATGAATATATATATATATATATATATTGATATATTTAAAATTAGAGCCTAAACCAGGGGCGGCTCCAGGATTTATTTTTTGGGTAGGCACAGTTTAGGGGTGTCATGACTATGGTGGGGGACCTGGGTAAATACCCCCTAGGATAAGGGGGGACTGCTTATTGAAGATAAAAGCATACACCACACTGTTAATTTTAAAACTATGGAGCCAGGTCAACTATGAAAAATAAAAATATTTTTGTTATTTTATGATATGTAATATATTTTATTGCCTATAAGTGTCACAAAAGTAGTTGTTGAGAAATAATATCTAAATCAAAGTAAACCATACAGCTCGTTAATACACCTTAAATCGGTAATATGTACATTTAGGCGTGTCACCGGCCGATAACCAAATAAGTTGGGTAGGCCCGGGCCTACCCGGCCTACCCGCTGGAGCCGCCACTGGCCTAAACTTGCCTCCCTTTTGTCATGAACACACCCTCAGCGTATATCGTACCTACTCAATTAAAATCGAACTTTTCATGACAGCGGTCAAAATTTAATTTTGTTTTTGTCAACTAGTCCTGAACTTTGACTTATTTACGATGTTGCACACGGGTTTCTGACATTAATCTTCACATTTTATTGTAATTTGAACGAAATCGGTACAGCCAATTTTGAAAAATTAAGTATTTTACAATAGCACCATAACAGATTTTACCAATAAGATACGAAACTGCATTATTGGGGATATGGCGGTCAACGTCTTTTGTTTGGGTTCTAAGAGGCTATATATGAGCAAAATTTGATCAAAATCGTTGGACTCAATTTTGTGAAAATCGCAATTTTGTGTTTTCTTCCAATAGTAGCTGCCAGTCAATTTTGAGTAATGAAAAAAGTCCCGAGATATGTCCAAAATGTACAACATAGAAAATTTGATTGAAATCGGTCCACGCGTTTGGGCCGTAGCTAAAGTACTGCACATACGACTTTTTTGGACTTAGACGGAAATATCAACAAAAACTGTCCCTTTACTACGTTTATATGTAGAAATGTAAACACCAACGATGAACTATATTTAGGTTAGGTTAGGTTATATGACTAAAACAACAAATCGGGAAAATAGTTTTAACGTAACACCTAACGACCCAAACTAAACGTGTTTAGGTATCTTCCTTCTTGACTTTGTTCTTTCATTCCTTCAAGGACCTCTCTTCACCTTAACCAGTCGCTATAATTTTCACCCTTTTCCACATCTTCCTCCACCTCTAGGTCACCTCGGCCGTCTTCTTCTCCAAGCCTTGCTTCACCACTTCATTCATTCGCTCATTCCTACAGATGCTGTTTCCTTAATATGCTGGATCTACACCTATCTTCACCTACTCTTGGGTTGGATCCCTCTCTTTCAACTTTCCTAACAGTTCTCTCTTGACCAACTCTTGTTCTCTTCCGACCCTGACGCTATAAGAGTATTCGAGGGCTTTATTCTATGATCTTTTCTTCTTTTTTTTTTATAACACCATGTTGACCAAAAGCAATTTCGCCTTTAAACAAACAAGGAAATAATGTTCAATCTAAACTCAATTATTTTCTTGTATTATTCTTCAGACACACTTCTCTCCCGCCTGAATCTTGTATCTTTTTCTATGCAAAAATCTTTGCGATAGGCAGATGTCGTTCACAAGTCCATCATATATACAGTCGACTCTCGCTAACTCGAACCTCGATAACTCGAAATCTTCGATATCTTGATTTATTTTCAATCCCCTTGGAAAAACTTGTCTAAGTCGAAAAAAATAACAATACATAACTCGAAATAATTTTACGGTTAATTTTACCTCTATAAGTCGAAGAGACACAAATATTACCTCTATAACTCGAAGTTCAGTAGATAAGTCGAATTCAATTTGCACTCTACCTCCACAAGTCGAAGTTTACCTCTATATCTCGAGCAACGATGAGGATGCTCCTTCTGACGAAGAAAACTAGGAAGAGGAGCCAGCAGACATTACACCTAAAGAAGCCAAAGCTGCAGTACGTACTTTACGTATGTTTTGGAAAAAACCAGTGATGCACCAGACAGTGTGTTTACTTCGATTGTTTCAATCGAAAATATGATTGACAAACGTGCTGCCAACAGTCCTAATCAGAAGAAGATTACGGACTTTTTTAATCGGTGAAATTAATATAACTTATGGACTGTACACGTATTTTATTATGTATACTCTAAATACAACTATTTTCTATTGATAGAGTAATATTGATACAGTTAAAAGCTTAGTTTTTAGAGGGAATAAAGTACAGTACAGTACACTATTCTTTACCTCTGTAAGTCGAATTTAGTCAAGATTGACCTCTATAACTTGAACTATGCCTAAGTCAAACTACACGTAACTCGAAGAAAAATTGTAGTCCCATGAATTTCGAGTTAGCGAGAGTTGACTACCTCACTGCAGTCCCTTCCAGGAGGATAATTCACGAACCAGCATTTTTTGGAGAAATATCAATCACTGGGACGATTTTGAGAAAATCGTAATGCTGTTTTTTCTTACAGCAGTTACCGATACTGTAAATTGAGAAAACGATATAAGGATAAAATATGCGACATACTAAATTTGATTAAAGCACTTGACAGAAACATCATTCCAAAAACCACTTTTTGACTCAGGGGACAAAATTTGTACTGTACATGTGAGACATTAAAAACCATTTAGTTCACTCGGTTTCGCTGATAAAATGAATTTAGTTTTAATGGAAAAACCTCAGCTTATTTGTCTACTTCCGTCCATTTAACTAATCATTAATATATAAGTAATATTTAATGTACTATTCATTTAGTAATAATTTATATACAGGGTATTTCCGAATACTCCTTACAAACTATGGAGTATTTGGTAACCAGAAACCAAAAAAAAAAATTGTTTTTACAACACAGCTGGATAAAATTAAACTAAATTAATAGTTATTTGTGCAACTAGTGAACAAAGTGGCACTTTTTTAAACGAGAGAAAAATGTTGACGCACGAGGCTTGCCGAGTGCGTCAATTTTATCGAGTTTAAAAAAAAAACACTTTGCTCACGAATTGCACATTATACTTTGTCTACAGTTGTTATTTTGTGACAAATAAAAAACATACTTCAGCAGTAACACAATTTAATAAAACATTAATTTAATACAATAGTGTTCAACCTCACGTCAAAACTGAGATTATTTATGAATATTACAAATAACTTGGGTGTATTGTTGAGGAAACGGGATTGCCAACTTCAAAACTCGGCAAACGAAAAATACTCTCCGTGTACATACACTGTCAATCATCTTTATGAATAATTACTTCCTTTTTCAACTTTATAACGTTGTTTTGTTGTTTATATGTGTTATTTTACATGTAAGAATTAATCTAACATACATACGGGACATTTCCTGTATATTATAAATCAATTCAAATTAACTTAACCTAAATTTCGTTTTGTTCGGTTGCCATTCGGAGTGAGCAAAGTGAAACTGTTGAGAAATCAGATGTTTTGCAAACGAATTTAAATGAACAAAATGCCACTTTGTCAACAACAGAACTGTAGACAAAGTATATTGTTAGTTTCAGTTAGTATGTTAAGTTTCATTATTGTAACACAACTCGTTTCAAAAATGGCGGATATTCAAAACTTGTAAATTGAAATAATTCTCTAGCCACTTTACAAAAACATGTACAACTTTTTTTAGTAAATTTTATGACAAATTATTAATTGCTTTTGTTTTTAAAATTAGGCGAAATCAAACGAGATTTGGAATTTCTAGTCCTCTTCACACAATGGAATGAATGAATGACGTTGTTTTTTATGTATAAATTTTAATTTCAGTTTTATTCACATTTGTCTATTAAAAGTAACTATTTATTAAATAAAATTGTAGTAGTTGTACAACAATGTATATTATCAAATTAAATAAGTATGTGAATTACCGTAGGAATTCAACAAATCAGCTGTTATTATTACAAATAATAGACCATCTGCTGTTAATATATCAACAATGAAAATTTGTTTTGTAGAATTGCTAGTTTTATAGATATTCTAACTTAAAAGCTTTGAATGGTGGCCATTTGAAACGAGTTGGGTTAGGTTTTGAGTTTACGTTTTACCCAATTTTGAAAAACAAAAACAACTATGTATTTATCATGAAATTTACTAAAAAAAAATAGTAGTTCTTGTAATATATATAGTTTTGAGATATTTTAATCTAAAAGCTTTGAATGGTCGCCATTTTGAAACGTGTTGGGTTACAATCATAAAACCTAACAAGTTTCTTACTTATGTAAAAGCAATTTTTTTTAAATAAAAAACAAAACAAATATGGATGGACAGACAGACAACGAATCAAGATCCCTGGTAGTATTAAGTTTTTGGCTTCTTTTTTCCCAAGGAACAATACCCTGAAGTTTGTAAAGAGAGTTGGGAAATAACCTTCTACAGGAGGCCTAGTCTACGTCTTACGTGTTAATCTACGGTTCGCCACTGATTCACAAATAGAGTAAGTAGATATTTAAAATCAGGGTGCGCCTAGTTTGAAAACATGCTTTCAGTCCTTATAATGGTGGGCCACGGCCTACACAGCATTCACAATAAATATTTCACGCTTTTGTTATAATTTACTGGAAATAATATCTTAGTATAATGGAATTAATAGGTCAAGACGCAATCGTCAAACCACAGATCACGGCCTTCTCAAAATTATTTCGTTACGACTAATTAAGAAGGCCGACAATTAGCAATATCCGGTGATTTAACTGTACGTCCGTCTTGATTTCTTTCACAAGGAAGTTACCGATCAATTGATTCGCAAAGGGAACTAAGGTTTGATTTGGAATTTGTAAATATCCAGTGGCAATTAGTCTATTGAAACGCATAGGATTTAGTCCTACTGTAAAATAATTATAGTCACGACTGAAAGACACTAATAATATATTTAATTATTGGTGATTACTTAGTGGTCATTTATTAAGTTATTTACGAGTAGCCTATAACTTTTTGTAAAAACCAAAATTCTAAGACAACCCCCCCCCTCAAATAGTTGTACTACATCTTTAAAATAACGGGTAACACGTGTTTATAAAACAATTATAAACTGAAATATTCAGTTAATCAGTTATAGGGTTCGTATTTGCAAGGACCCTTATACTGTAATTTCACGCGCGAGGTTGTCTGTCTGTCTGTATGTTGCAACCCGTCTACACAGACAAGACTGTAAATCCTATATATTTCAAACTGTGCATTTACATTTTTTGTATTGTCCCACATATAGGAAAAATATGAGTTAGGGCTAAAACTATCGACTTAATTTGTTATATATATGTATATATATATATATATATATATATATATATATATATATATGTATATATATATATATATATATATATATATATATATATATATATATATTACGTGTGGGGTATCAAATAAAACTAAAAGTTATTTTAATTACGAATATGTAGCTATTTCAAGAAAAAATTAATATGTTTTCGCTAGACAGAATTTAAAGTGTTAGATATCATCCTCCCCTCCTCCTCTAACTTGAACCTACAAATCTGAAAAGAAATATTTGGATTTGAAATTAAATTGGAGCGAAATCACATTTTATAGTTTTTTGTATGATGAATACAACTTAATTTAACCACACCCTGAGAAATGCGTAGCGTGTAAGTTTTAAAATCATTTTTTGTGAGATGTGAAACAAACAATTCAATAACCATTAAAAGATGAATTGTTTTTTTATTGATTTCTCTTTATTAGGGTCCGTAGGTAAAACCAAGGACCCTTATAATTTCACGCGTGTGTATGTATGTCTGTCTGTCTGTACAATTTAAACTGCCAATTAAAAGACTTTATAAAAATAATTGCCCCTATATGCACTAAGTCGTGTGATTTTAGCGCACGTTTGGCCTTTTATGCTATCACACTGGAAATAAGACATTATTCTGTGTTTTCAAGGTCGATCGAAGATCAACTAGGTTTGTCTACACTACAATATGATAAACTTTTACCTTAATTTTTAACAATACAGGGTGGGTTGAAGTTAGTGTTCAAAAATGTTTGGGGTTCAGTAGGGCCAACATCCTACTAGTGATACAATGGCACATATTTTGTACCTCTAACACCCTTGGTTTAAAAAATATAGGTTTTTTTTTTTTTTAATCGTACGTAAACCTGCAATTTTTTGGCTTTCTGTCAATATTTTGTTTACTATATTAACCGAATCTACGTTAAATATCCAATAATATTAACATTATGCTTATTGTGATAAAGTGCAGGTAAATATTGAATTTCCAACATAGGTTGGAGTACATCGTTTGAAAGATTTAGGTAGGACATTTTAATATAAGCCGTTTTATCACTACTAAAATGTATCTCGTACTACACCCCCCCTCATTTAACGCTAACGTCGAACCATTCTGTAGATTTGGAGATCTCCTTAACCTTCAAGAAAGTGTTTCTTGAAGAATACCAGTAAAGAGACAAAAAGGAACGAAAATTTTGATAAACAGTTTTGAAGAAATCTGTGAATTTTACCTGGTTAAAAAAACATTTTAAACTGATATTTTTTAATAACAAATTCTTGAAGCTCGGAGATTTTAAAATATTAAAAAAAAATAAGGTAGGTTAAAAAAATATTCCACATTAGTTTCTCATTTTTTTAGCGTACAACAACAATATACAAGAGAGTAATGGTTTTTTCTTTTTCTTTTTTAATTGAGTTGATTGTAAAATGGCCTTGATAACATAGACCGAACAAAGAATAATCCAATTTTTTTTTGGCAAACACCAAATTTGTCTTCAAAGTTTACCGATAGATATTGTATCAATTTAAATGACACACTCTGTACAAATTATTTCAATAGATAAGGATCAGTGACCATTAGATGGCCTCGGGTGTCGACGTTTATTAAGACACAATGACACGACGCGACGTTGTCCTTCGTAATGATGACAGATCATCCGTCCGTCTATTGAATGGCAAAGTGTCAGTAGCATTGACTCAAACAGGTCGATGCCTTCTGTAGGCGGTAGGTAACATTCGTCTTCTAACCTAGTAATATATTTGTCACAAGTACAATTTATTAAAATATTTAAAGTATTTTTACTAATTTTTGATTGGCAACTATCGAACTGACAATTATTTAGTAGTCTATTTGGTTTTTGGGGATGACTGAATGAAAAAGATTGTGCAATGTTTTGCTCAATTTATTCATTTATAAAATTTAATTAGGCATAAGTTATTTAAAATAATGAATTTGTGAGAGGGAATTTTGTAGTTAATGTTGTAAATACGCGAATAACAGTAGTAAATATACAAAATCTATTTTGGGCTAACGAATAAACTTAAATAAATATGGTGCATAAATATTACACACAATTTTTCATTCATCCATATCCAAAACCATATAAAAATGAAGCAAAATTAATCGTAACCCAAAATGTTAGTTTGGTAGTTATCAATTTAACAGTAAAAATTAACTATATATTTCCGTTTTTGAAAAAAAAATAAAATAATAAAATAAAATAAATCTATATAAATAAAAGTCAAAACTCACTGACTGATCACGAAATCTCTGGATCCAAGAAGCCTAGAGCTATGAATTTTTTAACATAGTTTGGGGTAGGTCTGTAGACGCGTACTGAGAAAGGGTTTTGAAAATGTTTCACTCCAAGGGTGTATTTTTATCCCTAAAGCATATCTCTGGATCCAAGAAGCCTAGAGCTATGAATTTTTTAACATAGTTTGGGGTAGGTCTGTAGACGCGTACTGAGAAAGGGTTTTGAAAATGTTTCACTCCAAGGGTGTATTTTTATCCCTAAAGCATATCTCTGGATCCAAGAAGCCTAGAGCTATGAATTTTTTAACATAGTTTGGGGTAGGTCTGTAGACGCGTACTGAGAAAGGGTTTTGAAAATGTTTCACTCCAAGGGTGTATTTTTATCCCTAAAGCATATCTCTGGATCCAAGAAGCCTAGAGCTATGAATTTTTTAACATAGTTTGGGGTAGGTCTGTAGACGCGTACTGAGAAAGGGTTTTGAAAATGTTTCACTCCAAGGGTGTATTTTTACCCCTAAAGCATATCTCTGGATCCAAGAAGCCTAGAACTATGAAATTTTTAACATGGATTGGGGTAGGTCAGTAGACGCGTACTGAGAAAGGGTTTTGAAAATGTTTCACTCCAAGGGTGTATTTTTACCCCTAAAGCATATCTCTGGATCCAAGAAGCCTAGAACTATGAAATTTTTAACATGGATTGGGGCAGGTCAGTAGACGCGTACTGAGAAAGGGTTTTGAAAATGTTTCACTCCAAGGGTGTATTTTTACCCCTAAAGCATATCTCTGGATCCAAGAAGCCTAGAACTATGAAATTTTTAACATGGATTGGGGTAGGTCAGTAGACGCGTACTGAGAAAGGGTTTTGAAAATGTTTCACTCCAAGGGTGTATTTTTACCCCTAAAGCATATCTCTGGATCCAAGAAGCCTAGAACTATGAAATTTTTAACATGGATTGGGGCAGGTCAGTAGACGCGTACTGAGAAAGGGTTTTGAAAATGTTTCACTCCAAGGGTGTATTTTTACCCCTAAAGCATATCTCTGGATCCAAGAAGCCTAGAACTATGAAATTTTTAACATGGATTGGGGTAGGTCAGTAGACGCGTACTGAGAAAGGGTTTTGAAAATGTTTCACTCCAAGGGTGTATTTTTACCCCTAAAGCATATCTCTGGATCCAAGAAGCCTAGAACTATGAAATTTTTAACATGGATTGGGGTAGGTCAGTAGACGCGTACTAAGAAGAATTTTTTGAAAATGTTCCACTCCAAGGGTGTTTTTTAGTCCTAAAACAAGTATCATATCTATGTTATGTAGGATCGATTTTGATCAAAATTGGTGTGTTGCTGTATTTTGGCATAATTTATTTCCATAGCACTACCATTAAGGTTGTGTTAAAAAAAGTATTTCTTTATAAAACTATCTCAACTAACCCCAGGTGAAACTGGAGTTCAACAATCCGACAATGGTGTTTTGAATAATTAAAGGTTTTTCTGAAAACTGATATTTTGTTTGTATAAAACTAAATAAATAGGTACTTTTCGAAATAAAAATGGTTGTATTTTACTCAAAATTTTGTGTGCTTTCAGGAAATAATACCAAAAGTAACAATTGGCGGCAGGAAAGTTAAAAAAATTTAACTTTTCGGGAAGAAAACACGATTTTTTAAAACGGTAAAAAATTCAGTTCCAAGGCAAATTGAGAGAAAAAATTTCCAAGGGTGAGTTTATACTACGTTTAGTGTGTTCTTTTACCCTAAAATATTTTAGACACTAAGTGCCTGTATATATACAGGGTGATTGTTAGGGTAAAAGGTACATACTACATTAAGTGAAAACTCACACTTGAAAAAAAAATTTTTTCTCTAATTTGCCTTGGAACTATGAATTTTTTACTGTTTTTCAAAAATATAGGTACTTATTGACGAAAAATTAAATTTTTATCAACTTTTCTGCCGATAATTGTTACTTTTGGTATTATTTCCTGAAAGCACATAAAATTTTGAGTAAAATACAACCATTTTTATTTTGAAAAGTAATACATTAACCTATTTATTTAGTTTAAAACAAACAAAAAATTACATTTGGGAAAAAACTTTAAATATTCAAAACACCATTGTTGGATTGTTGTAGGCATAACAATAGTCAAATTGTATCAAAAACTTGCCCTTATTATAAGTTTTCATTTGATGAAAGACGCTTCAGTTAATACTTTTAGTATAACCAGCTTGACATACAAAAAATACCCTGTTTTAACATGGAACTTAACAGACCACTGTACTTATGATAGGGGAAATAGTTGAAGCAATTTAAAATTTGAGAACGCATATTAACTATAATTACTTACTGAAAAACATCAAGAATATTGTAAAATATTTATATTTGTAGTATTATCTCATCATTTGCTTTATCCTTCTTATCAGTTATCGTAGAATCCAGCTTATCTGAATTCTCCTCAAAACTCATTAAAAAAAAATTTAACCCATTTTCTCTTACACTTTCAAAGAATGAACTAAATGTTTTATATCAAATTAAATCTTATTATAAGGGCAAGTTTTTGATACAATTTGACAGTTGTTATGCTAAAACAACCAGGCAATAGTGTTTTGAATATTTAAGGCTTTTTTTACGAAAACAACCACAGTACTTTGTTTGTTTCAAACTAAATAAATACACCAACATTATTCATTTAAAAAATTTAAATGGTTGTATTTTACTCAAATTTTTCTACGTTTTCAAAAGAAACAATTGGTGGCAGGAAAGTTGATAAAAATTGAACTTTTCGTCAATAAGCCGCGATATTTCTGAAAAACAGTAAAATATTTCACAGTTACAAAGCAAAATGATATAAAAAATGTTCTACTTTGTGTAGTGTGTACTTTAACCACACTCTGTAATAGTCTATTTAAATAAGGGGTTAAACTTGCTTTGCTTGTGCTATAAACACAAGTGTAGCCTAATTAATGGCATTTTTTGAAAGATACTAATACGTTTTTTTTAGGTCCTTAGAAACACTTGATAAAAATTGTAGCAGCTATTCCTAAATTTTGAATTACAAAAAAAGTTAAGATATGGCCAAAATATCCACATGTACCAAATTTGATTGAAATCTCTTCACAGGTTTGGGCTACAAAACGCTTCACATACGATAGAGATCAAGCCAAAACACTTTTTCTTTTTTTTTTTTTTTAGGATTCAGGGGATCGATATCGATTTTTGACCCCGAGTTAAAAATGGGGAAACTAATAAATTTCATTTTATTTTAAACCGATTATGATTCCTCAACAAAAAGGCCGATTTTCTTCTTTTTTTAAACCTGAAAACGATGTAGGTATACTTTAAATCAAATGTTCAAAATTAAAATGTTCAAAATGGCTACCCAAATAAATTGTCTGATTTAACTCAAATAGAATCATGCGTTTAAAAAAAAGTTAAATAAAATGTGATAATTTTGATCACAAAGACAAATGAAAATTTTAAAATGGTCAGTAAATTCCTGTTTACACCTTTATTTTACCGCATAATTATTTTTCTTTGTAACAATTACCCTAAGAAAAATTATGATGATACAAATTACAAGTGGTCTTTTGAAACTATTACCTAACTTACCTTAAAAGCACCTGCAATATTTCAAATTCTAACTCGTTCAAAAACGTTGCTTAATTGTTTTTAAACACTAAAATAGCTCTAAATTATCTTTAATAAATATGACGAAAATACAAAGATAAGAAAATGTGTTTACAATCACAATTCAGGATGTCCTAGTACAACAAAACAAAATGAAACCCGTCCATCACTCCGCAATTCAAAACAAATATTTCAACCAACTGTACACAACAGTAAAGTGTTTGATAAACGTACACCCATTCCTTTGCAATTAATAATATTTTAAACAAAGATTAGATAACAATTTCATTAAATAAGATTAGATACAAGAAATCTTAGAATCTACGTTGTATTAGGCCTAAGTTTAAATTTATAACTGTCAGATTTCATTTACCTGTTCAGCTTTCAAACAACTAACCGCGCAAAAACAATGACATAACATTTGTTGACACTAACGGATAGGTGGTTTCGCACAGCACGGGAACAAAACTAAAAACATTGCCAACTTGTTGAGGTTAGGTTTTCTTTCATTCCGAACCATATGGAATTATTATGATTACAAGATCAAAACACAAATCCAAAGAAACAGGTTTCCAATGTTTACGTAATGCAAGCTTTCTATGCGAAGATTATGTACATTGCTAACCCACGCTAGGACTCTGCAACTCTGACTTGTTGCCCCACTTTACAACGCTTCAACATCGCAACTAACTTGAAAACCTGACTCCCACAATACTAGCTGAAGATGAAGAAGTGGGGAGTGGGGAGAGTTGACTGTTACCAGCTTGGTATGTGAGCTAACACTCAAATTGTTATTTCTATTATGTGGTATGTAGGGTTATAGAAGATCCGGGGGGGGGGAGTGTTTTAAAGACGAAAAAGTCTCGCTCGTCACCGACTTTAACAAAATTAGTAGAAACGAGAATAAAATAGAAACCTTTAGCCCCGAATAAAAATTCTAATGTTGCCCTTAGAAGCATACTTTAGTGGCAATCCAGAGCCTTTAAACAAGGGGGGAAATATTTTATTAGCATTGGCGTTAGAAGAGAACAAAAGACCTTCTAGGAAAGATGAAAGAGAGATATCTAACCCAAAACTAAAATAATAAACGCGTAAATCCAACGATTAACTTCTGGATTGTCACACGCCAACTCACTATTAGTGATCATGCCAAATAAATGGTGCAAAAACATTACGCAAACCTGTTCCTCACCCACTCCTAAAAAACCAAAACTACTCACAGACTGTCTTTTAAAGATGAGGCCAAACTCTGAGAAGTGATTCTACATAACATACTGATGAAAATATATCCAGTGAATAGGTCCTGTAATGCTGTTTTCTAGTTTACCACCATTTCCCCCCCCCCCCTCTACAAAACACTTAATATCTTTGGAAGTCTACTCAAATTTTGTATACGCATTTCTTACACAAAATTTTACCTCTGTACGAAAAACCAAAACGTACTTTTTTTATATTTTCAAAATGGTGGCCTTTTGATATTTTAAATCTCATATATCTGAAAAACCGCTTTCTTTACAAAAAATTACAAGACACCAAAAGAGTTTTTTTTTAATGACAAATAAACAGTTTTTATAATATTTCTGTAGCTTAAAAGATAACTGAGTTACCGCCTAAAAACAAAAAAAAATTATTTCTTGGTAGTTGTCTAGCCTAATACCCATTAAAACAGCAGTTTTAATTTGTTAAAATTGTTACATCTGTTAGCTACATTGTTGCTCTTTCTTTTGAAAAGTTAAGAATTAATGTAATAATTACTCCCATTGAATATTATCTTCTTAAAATCATGTTAATTGACATTATATATAAATCAAAATTACACAAATAATGAACTTGCCTTCGGTCCCTAGATCTTGACCCATTAGATTATTTATGGGGGGGGGGGGGACTGGTTTATTCAACACCAATTGTGATATTCAGCAGTTGAAAGATAGATTGTCCGCGGTTTTCAAACAAACAGGGAGCAGCCTGCTGGCATTGTAAAACGTGTAGGCCCTACACCAGTCCCTAATGAAAACACATTGAACATTTGTTGTAATTCTCTTCAAAAAAGGATCTAAATTTCACATTATTTCTTGTAATTTTTGTAATGTTAGCTGTTTTTAAAATATTTGACATAATCAATTTTAAACATGGGCGTCATCGCCGGGGGGATGCGTCCCCCCCCCCAATATTTGAGATGTAAAAATATTTTTGCTAAAAACAAATGTTTTACTTAAAACCTTAAAAGGTAAACATCGGGCTTTGTCTTTACTAGGGTTTTTAACATTACATTTCTGTTACAAACGCAAATAGAATTAATTTTGAATAGTTGTATGCAATAAAGCCCAGTATGTTGGTAGTAGTGGAGTATCGTCGTCTCGTCTTGAATCTGATCTGACTCATTGCGCAGAAGGTTTGTTTCTCCACTCGGCTTAAAAAAGTTATAATAATTAGATTTATTGTTTTAGTGTACTTCATTTGATGACAAAATATTAAAATAAATGCATAAAAACGATGTTTTGAGAAGTTTAATTTAAAAAAATTCCATACCACCAGACCCCCGGTATATGTCCCCCCCCCCCCCCAATAATGAACTGGTGATGACGCCCATGATTTTAAACGCCCACCATTTTGAAAATTAACGTTCTGGCTTGTCGTACAAAGGTAAAAGGTTTTGTAACAAATATGTATAAAAAATTTGAGTTCAGTATATTTTCTACTTCCAAAGATATCTGTTTTGTAAATAAAAACAAAAAACCCTGCATTTCAGGACCTATGTTAACTGGACATATTTTCATCAGTATGTTATGTAGAATCACTTACCGTAGTTTGGCCTCACCTTTAAAAGAAACCCTGTAAGATTTAGTTTGGTAGTTGTCATAAAAAAGTAAAAATGAACTATTGGAACTGTTTTTGAAAAAAAAAAATTTTAATGGTACCTAAACTTGTCCCACTTGTGCTAGAATGGTGTACTCTTACTTTATTAAAATCAAGGCAATTCTTGTTTTTGCCAATTATTCCTGGAACGTTACATTTTTCATAGGGATTTAGGTGATGAATCTGTACGTTTTACTAAAGTTTAAACGAAATCGTCAAAGCAGTTTTTGAGAAATTTCGTCTTTTATTCCCCCAACAATCGATTTTTTATTTTTAACCGAATTGTCACTAACCGGCACTTTTGAAAAGATGGCAACCAATAAATTTCTTTTGGATGCTTAGAAGCCAGTTGTGCACAACGTAATCAAAATTAATTGTTAGAACCGATTTTGCAAAAATAGTAATTTTGGGTTTTTTCCCCTAATTTTAGTTATCGTAGAATATAATAAAACCTTTCCAAAATATATACACATACCAAATATAACTCTGTCTATGCGGTAGAGCAATGCACTGACAGACTCATTTCCAAAAACCACTTATTTCAGCTCACGTTATGTCAAAACGTATAAGTTCTACAACAAATTTAGAACCATCAAGTAACTTTCACTGAGTATAGTTATGCGAAAAATAGAAATACACTTCTACAATGAATTAATCATTTTATTAATATGGGTGTTTATTTTGTAGGTTAGGACACAGCATACAGTAGATAACTGCAATTGGTTATCTAATTGAGCAGATTGAAGATATATGTTCAAAGAGTACGTTGGAATCAAAATTTGTCAGTAAAAGGTAAAAGAAACACAATGAGTTTTATATGTAATTAGCCCTTTTAAGATCCAATTAATTTTACTGTTTTCAGGAGTTTACAAAAATAATCTTAACTTCCTTATTTGTTATATATACAAGGTGTTCAGAAAATGTCGTGCCACACTTTAAGTGGTGATTATATGTGTCAAAATAAAGAAAAATGTTGTTCCTATGAACATATGTTTGGAAACGCTTTGTTTTCTATCTCGTCTATTTTTTTTTTTTTTTTTTTTTTTTTTGATAATTATAGTTTTTTGAAATTATATCGAAATTTGGTATACACATTTTTTTTATGCAACGGTTTACCAGAATACCAAGAATCGGCACTTTGAAACATTTCAAAAAATACATACATTTCACGCATTTTCAAAATGGTTGCCTTTTACATTTTAAAAGTTAATGTTTTTAGAGATATTCAATATTGAAAATAATTTGAAACAGTCACCTTTTTGACAATTTAAAAGATAAAGTTTTCATTCTTAGTAATACTGGAAAACCGTTGCATTAAAAAAATGTATAAAACATTTCGTCTCGAAATCTTAATAATATCAAAAGTTACAATCAAAACTTTTAATAATATTAAAAGTTAAAAGTTTATATGGAACTTTTTCTTCATTTTAACCACAAAGTTTGGCACCACATTTTCTGAACATACTATATATGTATTGCCTATTTGTTGGTAAATTATAGACTTTTAAATCTATATAAATACAAATATTTGGATTCCAAATTTTTATTTCATTGAATATTTTATAATTTTGAGGTTTTTTGTGTGAAAATTTTGAGTTTAAAATGATATAGTGAGGTAACCAAAAACCATTTTACAGTGGGAAGTGAGTTAATTTCTAAATAGAACATGTTTTCTAAATTAACACAATTTTTGGGTTTTTTAGACAATTCCGTAGGTTTTTTTTTTTTACTTAAGACATCTACAATAATAAAACTTGCCAAATTGGTGTTTTTGGACAATTCTTTTTCAACCCAACCTCCTCAACTTTCACTAACGCTAACCACCATTTATTTATAACGGGGCCTCCCACCACCATTACCACAGGTTCTGAACACCAAACTGCACAGAAAAAAATCTTTTCTCTTAAATAGAATTAGAATTCTCAACCTTCAGCAAAAAAATTTGATCAAGTGGCTACCGCTTTAAGCCTCTCAACCACTTATGTATAGTAAGGTTAGGTTAGGTTAGGTTAAGCCTCTCAACCACTTATGTATAGTAAGGTTAGGTTAGGTTAGGTTAAGCCTCTCAACCACTTATGTATAGTAAGGTTAGGTTAGGTTAGGTTAAGCCTCTCAACCACTTATGTATAGTAAGGTTAGGTTAGGTTAAGCCTCTCAACCACTTATGTATAGTAAGGTTAGGTTAGGTTAGGTTAAGCCTCTCAACCACTTATGTATAGTAAGGTTAGGTTAGGTTAGGTTAAGCCTCTCAACCACTTATGTATAGTAAGGTTAGGTTAGGTTAGGTTAAGCCTCTCAACCACTTATGTATAGTAAGGTTAGGTTAGGTTAGGTTAAGCCTCTCAACCACTTATGTATAGTAAGGTTAGGTTAGGTTAGGTTAAGCCTCTCAACCACTTATGTATAGTAAGGTTAGGTTAGGTTAGGTTAAGCCTCTCAACCACTTATGTATAGTAAGGTTAGGTTAGGTTAGGTTAAGCCTCTCAACCACTTATGTATAGTAAGGTTAGGTTAGGTTAGGTTAAGCCTCTCAACCACTTATGTATAGTAAGGTTAGGTTAGGTTAGGTTAAGCCTCTCAACCACTTATGTATAGTAAGGTTAGGTTAGGTTAGGTTAAGCCTCTCAACCACTTTGTAAGTCATTTAACCTTGTGAGATGTTAGATTGCCTATTCTATTCTGTAGTTGCACTAATAACATCTAATGTTCATTGGTACTCTTCTAGGTATCACTAAGAACAACTTAAAACAGATTGTAATAATATTTGTTTTGAGTATTTGCTTAATTAGTGATGTTTAGAAATAGAATAACTTTTTTTTTTACAATTATTAATAAAAATGTAGATCATATTGGTAATATTTACAATCTTAAAACTAAACTGACAATATATCGTTTATTGTTCATATGACAGTAATAGGATTAACTAAGTTATACAATGGATATCTAAGGGGCAAACAGGTTCATTACAAACCCTACGAATCATACTAATGCTTAAAGTTGCAACGGTTTCTGTTATCCAAAATCATAGTTTGTTCAGATTTGTAGGAGATGTAAGGAAAACTTTGACTTTAACATAGCCGCATATACAGAGTGAGGCAGACCACCCGTACACAATGTATAGTGGGTAAACTAAATGAGGTAAATCCTTCGTAACAACGGACACCCCCTCCCCTATTCTACCCCAAAGAATTTGGAGAAATTATTTTGAAATCTCCCAAACGCTCCAAAAGGATAATTTTTGGGGGTGAGGGTAGTTTTTGGAAAATTTTCAAGTGTAACGGTAGGTTAAGTGATACCTCATTTTAAAAGTATTTGTTCATTGATCATTTTAATAAAAAAGTTTTCACTTATCTCGATGCTCATGTACAGGGTAGTCCAAAACGTCTAAAATTCAGGGTTTTATAGTTATTTTTATTGCCACCACCTACAATAGGAAAACAATTTTTACCAAAGATTAATGAAAGGACACCCTTTCCGAAAATATCCTCAAATGTCCCATTACCCCAAAATGTACACAATAAAAAAATACATAAAATTTTGGAAAATGTAAGAGCTTGAAAGTGAAAAAACTCAAATAGCAAGTAAGTTGCGTTGCGCTTCATTAAAATGATCTTTAAAAACAAACATTTTCTGCATTTAAACTTTGACTCTATCTCCAACGGTTTCGATACTGAATTCAAAAGGTTGTGATTTTTTCAATTCTCCTTTGGTTCCTTTACTACTAATGTTATTTATTATGGACAATAGGGCCTATTTTAAGAGGAACAATTTCTGCACCATTACAAAATGTTGATATCCAGATAACATGAAAATGTGTAAATTTTAATAAAGAAAAGTAAAGAAAAATAACAGTAATAAATTATTAATGAACCAAATTGATGTCTATCAATAGCTATACACTGATAGTAACTAATGAAAAAGGGTCATAAGCTCTTTTAAAAATTGCTGATGCATCAAAAGTAATAATTCCTCTTCAGTTAGCCTCATTAATTCATCTTCTGTTGCTATAGAGTGAGAATAACCTTTTTCTTTCAAAAAGCCCTATAAGAAAAATAGCAATCAGTATGGAGGTCTTATAGGTCAGTCCATGAAGTTGCTGCCATGATCTATCCAACAGTTGGGAAGATCTCAATCTGAAACTACTTTGCCCATATTAGCATAATGAGGAGAAGCTCCATCCGTCCCTCATCTCCGAATGAGTAAGAAGAGGAACTAATATTGATGCGTATCTGTCTCCAGTCATTGTCTGGTAGGATATGTCATACAATGAAACATTACAGTATCCTTGGTGACAGCAGCCCAAACAGTTATACCCTTTAATTTCAAGCCCTGTGTTAGAAAACCATATGGTATTTTGTTGAAACTTATCCAGTTTCTAGTAGCATAGTTTTCCATTTATGAATTGATTTTCTTGATGGAGGAACCCCATTCGGGTAGGTTCTTTGAAACACCTTATCACTTCATATTCATTTTCAAAAGCAATAGCCAAGAACAACATTTAACTTTTTGTGCAATTGAAATATTCATTGTTTCGAGGTTAGTTATCATATGTGACCTCGTTAAACACAACTATCAAATTGTTTCCTTGTTGTGTGTTAAGAAAACAACAGCTGATCGAGATTCAACATTTTAATTGCATTGGATTATTATTATTAAAACTGGGGAGAGTGTTTTAGAACGCCTCTTGTACTGCGACCTAATTAGATCTTTTGTGCCCCCCTCTTGTTGGACTCAGGAGAGATCTATGTCTTTGACAAAATCGATCAAACCCCTGGTCGGGAGGTTTAGTAATTCCTCTTCCGACATGAAGATAAATTCTAGAAATTTATGTCTTTTTAGGCATAAGGCCGGGCACTCCATGATGATGTGTTCCATGCGTTCCACCTCTTCACCACAGTACCTGCAAGTGTCATTATCCACCAGGCCTTTCTTACTTAAGTGATACCTGCAATGGATATATCCTGTTAGTATACCACAGAGGAGTTTTAGCTCTCTTGAGCTTAGGTTTAGCACTACCTTCCCCCTCTTTTTATTAGGGCTAAGGAACTTCTTGGAATGTATAAGACCCGGCAATGCATTCCAGTTTCTGTTGATTACTTTGTTGGCCCAGTTGGTAATAACCTCCTGGTAATCCCTAGGGACAAAGCCATACATAGGAGATGGCCCTGTAAAGCGTTTATATGCACCAAGTTTAGCTTGCTGATCTGCTTCCTCATTGCCTGCTATTCCCTCATGCCCTGGCACCCAGATAAATTCAACTTTATTCTTGTCCGCCAGCTGGTTTAGGGCCTGGTGGCACTCGTGAAGCATCTTTGATTTCAAGTTGTTGCTTTGAAGTGCTTTTAATGCTGCTTGACTATCCGACATGATGCTAATTTTCCGTTTGCATTGGTTTTTAGTCATCAGATGATTCGCCACCATATGGATAGCATGTACCTCTGCTTGAAAGATGGTGGCGTCAGCACTGAGGGACATGTATTACGAGAGTTGCAAAAATGCTCTAGAAGCTGGTGTTTCCGGTCCTTTCGGCTCTCCACTGAGAGACACATGTCTTTTGAACCTTGGTCCCACCACTCCTGCCCCCACACCACCTTCCATTTTGATCATCTGTGAACCACTTTTGGGAGTCCGCCGGCACACATTCCGTGCCTCCCGTCCAGTCTTCCCAAATGGGGAAGCGAACTTTGTATTTGTGATCAAAAATCATTTTTACTTCTATCTGGTCACTCACTGCAGCCATATCCAATAAAGGAGTGGCTCTGAGGATTTCCAGATGTCCTTTGAGGTTTCCTTTGAGGTAAAATGGTATTTCTCATGTAGTTTGAGGACCTGCTTCATAGCTTCCTCCTTAATTGCAACCAGTAGGGGATCCAAGCCTAGAAGGATCTCCATTGCGGCAGTGGGTGTTGTTTCATGGCACCTATGATGCCTATACATGCTAGTCTTTGCACTTTGGCCAACTTTGCTTGCGCGGTACTTTTTTCTACCTTCCTCCAACAAACTGCTGACGCATAGAGGATAGCTTCATTACGATTCTCACAGAAGGTCCTCCATGAGCTACGCTTCGATTTACGAAATGTTACATTGAACTCAGTAAGAGCCTTACGGTACTCTCCCCAGCCAGTTATTTGTTCTCTTTGCTTTATTAAATTCCCTTCTGGCCTTGCTTCGCAGTTTGCTAAGCTCATTGTTCCACCAGGGTACTTTGCTGTCAGTTTTTTTTGGTTTTGAGAGGACAGCTATCCTCAAAGGCCCTCATTATGGCCTCCGTTGTGAGGTTAGCTGTACTCTCCAGGTCGTTTATAGATCTTATTTTTTTGGTATATCCTTCATGCCATTTTGTAGGTTACTTTTGTATCCCTCCCAATCGGTCTTGCTAGGAACCCTATATGTTTGATTGATCACACTACAAGCCCCCACTTTGAACATGATCAAACAGTGGTCAGAAAAAGAAGCCTCCTCAGACACTTACCAATCACTTATTAGTTTTGAAACACCTCTAGACACTAATGTTAAGTCGAGTACCTCCTGCCTTATAGAGTTTATAAATGTTGGGTGATTACCCTTATTAACCACCACCATGTTAGTAGTAAGTCAGTACTCATAAAGTAACTCATCTCGATCGTTGGTGTCAGTGCTCCCCCAGATGGTATTGTGGGCATTGGCATCAACATCCAGGATTAGATGTTTCCTGTTGGCTTCGCAGTAGCTGATGAATCGTTTCACTGTTTCTGGTGATGCCTCCTTCTCCTCTCCAGGAAAGTATGCCGAGGTCAAAACTACCTCCTTCTTTCCTCCAGGGACACTCAGCTCTGCCATTACTGTGGCTGTATCAGCATCTGTGAATTCTGAGAGAATCATTATATTAATGGTTTTGTTAATCAGAATCGCCGCCCTCGGTGCCAAGGCAGATCTATCATAAATCAACTTACAGTTTTTGGTACCTAGTCCACAAATATGTCCCCCATTGACCCAGAGCTCCTGAACTAGGCCCACCATTTTTGTGCCTTGGGCAACCTTTTCCATAAAGTGGCAGAAGCAGCCTTCGCATGGTGGAGGTTCACCTGCACGCACTCCATATTCAGGATGTGTCTGAGGAATGAGGGCCAGTCCCTCCATCCTCCGTCACCTCCATTGTGAGCGTTTCCTGAGAATCGGATTGCTCCTCCTCCGTGGTGTTTGTATTCTGAGGATCAGATTTCTCCTCCTCCGTGGTGGTTGTGTTCTGAGGATCGGATTTCTCCTCCTCCATGGTGATTATGTCATTGATTGCATGGTGGAGATTCAACATTTTAATTGCATTGTATTGTGGGAGGAAGTGATTCTATCCATAAAACTAATGTTCTTTTGTTATTCTGCCATTTTGTTATGATTGACCATAAAAATGTAAATGAAGGGTACATTTATATATATATATATATATATATATATATATATATATATATATATATATATATGTAAACTGTAAAGTTTACTCTAACTGTAAAGTGTCAAGTTTGTAGAGTGTTACATATGTCAGGCATATTAAATAGAAAATAGAAACCTCTATGTCAGACACCTGGTATATAACCTTATAATGAAAATGTGAAGGTGCAGCATACAACCTTATAATGAAAATATGGATGTGCACCACCTTGTTAAAATATAAACACTCTGTTCAAATCGTGTCATGACTGGGGGATTAATTAGAAAGTTCTACAACATGTCTAGGTAAATAATATAAGTTACTGTATTTTCAGTAAAAATATGTACCATGCCCTTTAACTGAACTTTGTCATGACAATTAACTTTGGTAAGTCTCTTAGATTTTCTACTACCACACATGACATTTTATCTTACCCAGAAAATAACATCTGTAAAAAGAATATTATTTTTTAAATTCACAGTTATACAGTTAGTCGATCATTTAAATACAAAATTCGAGTCGCCTGCCCTTATCTCTATCACTTAAAACTTATAGCTACTGTAATCTTTAACGCTGAAATTATAAATATTTTCTAAAATAATTGATATGGCTTGTGGTGTACGAGATGGGTGAAGTGGCTACAAACAACTAGCAGAAATAAACTAAACATAATACCAATAATAATAATAATAATGAATGCAAGTATTATAACTTTTCCATTTTTTGTCTTTTATAAGGTTGATTCTTCTGTCTTTCAATCTTCCGAATTTATTGATAATGTCATCATACAATGGTTGTATATTTATCAGTTCTTTTAGAATTTCCATTTTGATTTCTTTCTTCTGAAATTGTATTTCCAAGGTATGATTTTATTATTTTCAAACAAATATTCTCTCTATGGAAACATTTTTGGGTAGAATTGTCAATATTAAACAAAACAGTTTATATGCTTCTTTGAAAAAAGACCTGTTCTTGGTTAAAATATCTCAACTGTTTATCTTCACGAAGAAGTTCTAGTTACGATTTAAGTCTTAGGAAATCAGAAAAGATATTTTTGGTAGCAAACAGTAGTTTTAAATTATTCAATGCTGGTTCAATGGGAAATGTTTTTGAAATCGTTGAATTTTGATGTACCTATTAATGTGAAAAAATAAAGTTTTTTCATGTCTTGAAAATGAGTGCTCATCTGATTGTAAAACAGTATCTAAAATGTCATAATCAAAATTGTATATATTTCACGAACTTGATCTAAACTCTTTGACTTCTCTTGTGAAGTTCAGTTGAAACATTTGTTTTTGGAAGAGTTATATCAATTTCTTTTGTTAGTTAAGAATGCTTGTGTATGTTTAATTAACAAAAACTACAGAAACTAATTTTTAGTGACGTTTATGTAACACATCAAATAACGTCTACAAGTTCACAAATATCATTAAATACAACTACTAAAAATATAAATTCAAAGTAAGTCGTTAAATTTATTAAAACCACTTCACTTTGGTAATAATAATAATAGTTTTATTGCTATTTAATATTTTACATATTACTGTATAGGCAAAAGTCAACTTTATCATATAAATCACATTCCATGTACTCACTTCTAGAATAAAAATCCTTTTTTTATCCACTTTGCAATAACAGTTTGAAATGTTTATTCTGACAACGTTCTTATAATGCTGGTAGTAATAGAGCTTATATATCTTACCTAGTCTAATGCAACAAGGTTAGAATTCTGTCAAGTACTGTAAGAACGCTTTCCATTTTGGTTAATGATGAGTACGTGGAATGTGATTTATGTGATATATTTTTGTTGTATAATGTAATATGATGTAGCTGTAATGTAAGTTGACTTTTGTCTATTTAATAGCAATAAAACTATTATTATTATTAAACAATGTTCCAACAGTTCGGCTGCAACTGATATCAAAATATTCCAAAACCATTCCACTAACTTTCCCTTAGGTATAATGTACCCAATTATAATACTACATTGTGCTTTTTGGCAATATCACTGTTGTACCATTTACTTAAATTTAAAAAATAAATAAATACGGTTTTGTATTTAATTTTCAATATGTTTATTGGAGTATTAACTTCGTAATGTTCGCCAATTGCTATTTCTTGTTTACCCAAGAACAGTACTGTAGGAATAGATAAGTAGTTTATATCGTATGTTTAGCAGGATATTTTCATTAAATTGTTTAATATACAGTCTAGAATTTTCTTTCAAAGCATTCTCGATGCTACATAAATTTTTTATAAACTCTATGCTCAACTCATGTACCTGAAGAATTTTCATGCTTGTGAAGAATATGCAATTTATTGAGACATCAATTTAGTCTTTTTTTATACTCTCTGCTGATTAAAAATATCACTTTATGAAATATTTTATAATTTTAGTGTTTCATTGTGTGTTTTTCTATTTGTGCATTACTAGGTCGTATGAAGGACCACTTTCCAATGTAAGCCTGTGTCTCCTTTCTTTACAAAATCTAAACATGAAGGAACATGCATTGAGATAAAACAAGGAACCTCTTTTTGTTACACAACCACGAATGAATAACAGTTATCTAATTGTGTAGGGACCTCAAGTCAAGGTGAACCCTCGGGACCTGGAGAAGAGAGAGGACCAAGAGGAGAAGCAGGACCTCAAGGTGTAGAAGGGCCTGTTGTAAGTATACTTTATTTATCAATCATTCTATATTATACATTTTTAAAATATTTTAAGGTCAGATAAAAAAGTGTGAGGAATTTATTTCAATATTTGTATTTTGTAAAGTGATCATTTATATTTAAAATGTAAGATAAAAGTACCGTATTATTAGTATTTTTTTAAAATTAGTAACTATAAATGATATCTTTCTTTATTTACGGTCAGTGAGGTAAGGCTGGACCACCTGGGCTTGAAAGATCTAAAGGGGACTTAAAGTTAGCAAAGGCCACAGAGGCATGCTTGGATTACAACTACTTTCAGGTTTACAGGTAACTAAGAGATTATCTATAAATATATCTGTGAACCCCTGCTTGATATCATAAGTAGCGTTTTGGATTTTGTTTACCGTCTCCACTTCTTTTGACCAGCTGGAAACTCCGGCTGGCTGGAGACCGCGTACACTTTAGCCTAATCTTGTCAGGATGGGCCAAGGAGTCGGGTTAGGACGCTAATGAACGCACGCAACGCAAGTTAAATTAAATGTTCTCTTTTATTTTAGCGCCGAATTAGATGATTACAGAAATAATTATAATTTATAAAAAAGACATAACGGCTAGATAAAGCCTTAATAGTGGCCGAGAAGCATACTGATTAATTATATAGCATGTGGCCGAAAAATGAACTGACCTCATCCCGTAGCGGTCTGCCGTTCAACTTCCTTCTCGCGGCTCTCGGAACAGACTCTCTCCCGGCTCGCTGGTTCAAGTCCTCCACTCCTCGTCTCTCCCCCCCTTCTATGTAATCTTGCACTGCTCAACAAAATTGCAAGTGCCAATTGATATTTTATTATTTAGAATCCCTTTACATCCTAATTTATACTTATTATAGTTTTTGTTTGGTTTGTTCTTATTATGTTTATTCGGTTTAGACCCTTATAGCTATTACAACAACAAAGTTGTCATCTTCAGAGGGAATCTTAGGAAAGACTAAATTAAAACTATTTACAACTAAAGTGACCAGTTACTCTACCCAACTCCTCCAGTACATTGACCTATCAACAATAGGGTTGACAGTTCAAACACCTGTATTGTTACCTGTATGGTTACATTTTTAACAATTTAAAATTTTTGAGGTCTGTGTTATGGTTAGTTTTTAATAGATGTTCCGCTACGCTAGATTTTTCAGGTCTGTCGTATTTTAAATGGGCCAAATGTTCTTTAAACCTAGTGGTGATTCTTCTCTTTGTTTGGCCAAGGATGTTGTCTAAACCCTTGGTAAGGTTACGGTCAAAGGGTAAAGTAAAAAATCTTGTTTTTTGGTTGGTTTCAGATTGGAGAGTTGTGGATATGTTTCTATTATGTTTAAGTTTTTGTTTCCTAACAATGTTTTCCACGATTTTGGTATCAAAAACATTATGCTGGGCTATAATTTTAATGTTATTTAGTTCATTCTTTAAACATCTATTTGTTAGCGGTATTGTAATATCTCTGTGGACTAAACTATTGAATGCTGCTAATTTCTGACTATTACAGTGGTTAGAACTACTTAAAATAAATCTATTGTTGTTTGTGGGTTTCCTATAAATATCAAATTCAATTCAATTTTTTTTTTCTTAAACACAAATCATCCAGGAAAGGTAATCTATTGTTTTGTTCTATTTCATGGGTGAAGTTAATTGAACCATGTATGTTATTAAGTATTGAACACTTTATACCTTACCAAGGGTTTAGACAACATCCTTAAGAAATTCAATTTCAAAATAGCCTACAAAAGCCAGAATAGTATAAGAAATTTAATTGGCAATTCAAAAGACAGAATTCTGGACCTAGAGAGTTCAGGAATTTATGAAATCAAATGTAACGATTGTGACAAGGTTTATCTTGGTCAAACAAAGAGAAGAATCACCACTAGGTTTTAAGAACATTTGGCCCATTTAAAATACGACAGACCTGAAAAATCTAACATAGCGGAACATATATTAAAAACTAACCATAACACAGACCTCAAAAATTTTAAATTGTTAAAAAAAGTGCCTTCCAATAAATTATTAAATAGCTATGAAAGCATATTAATTGCTAAGACAGAAAATTCAAAATGACTAAATTCTGACAAAGGCCCTATTCCTAATTCATGCTTGTCCTCTTTGTTAAAACCTCTAATTAAAATTTTAGTAGTATACTAAAATAAAATTTTATTTTAGTAATAGATATATAAGGTTAGATTTAGTTTATAAGCAAGACCCTTCGATGATGATAACCATGTTATCGAAATGTACATCAGGGCATTTAGTGGATATAATTAATAAAGAACAATTAATCAGATAATTGTGTTTTATTAAGTTCCAGTGATTGTGGTTAGGGGCAAATTCAAATTATTATTGTGAATTTCACCACAGTGCTCAACAAGATTGTAAATTAACAAATCATGATTTTTTAACTTATACAACAAAAAAAATCATAACTCGGCAACGAATAATCATAAGTGGCTGAAAAAACTCAGTGTATTCCTAAAAACATCCCCAACAACAAGTAAAAAAATCGATTTGATAGTGCAAGTACTTAAAGAAAAAAATGTTCCTAACGTTAACATGGTGAAGTATAGGGTTATGGCCTCCCTTTAACACTTTGAGTTTTTTTTTTATCGTTAAATAAAGAAGGTTAACTGTAATAGTTATCAATCAAGAATATAGTTTTTAATTCTGTTAAATTTTGAAAAAATCATTATAATCCTCTTTTTTTTAATAATGAAAATAAACCTGTTCACGTAAAATAACTTACAACATGAAAAACCTATACTAATATGAAGTCAAAAAACATTAGATCTGATACAGAATTGTTTTAATATCAGTTTTAGTATTTTAGAAAATTTATATATTTGTAGTATATTGAAGATTTTCCTTTTACCCAGCAATTACTATACTTCACCCACACGTTTCTCGCACCACCGAACCTAACCTTCACTCCCACTCTTTTAATAACACACCCCTGTACACGTTCCCTACATCCCTGACACTGACCTTGATAGACAAGTAATCACACCTCTCCCACTTACCAGCAGACATCATAACTTCGGTCTCACCTACCACAGAAAATCTTAGTCCTCCTTACTTTTCAGGACACCTCTACCTTTCTATTGACAATTTTTCTTACTAAACAGCACTCCTGATTTCTTTGCCCTAACCTGAAAATCCTTATCTCACCTGCTCTTCTAATATCATACCTCTGACAGAAACAAATGCCCAATACATCTAACCCCAGGTCCTATCAAGCCTCTTACTCATCAATTTAACTGTTTTTTTTGTTTTTTTTGTTTTTTTTGCCTCTATTCCTCCTATCACCACTAATGAGCCCATATAAGAAGCAGAGGGTTGTCACATGACAGCTAGCTTTTTAGACATTTAATGTAAGTAGTTGGGATAAAGGTGTACTACCGAGCAATGCACACATTTTAGTTATAGTACCTACTGAGAAGTTAAGATAGTTATAAAAGGTGTATTCATAAATTAACTAAAAAGTTTAAAATAGTTTCATTAACATAGTTTTTTTAATAAAGGATTAATTACAAAAACATATTTCTTTGTTTTCAACTGATTATTTGTGTAATTTTTTTTTTTCTTTTTTTTTTTCATATTTCAAAAGCTAAAAGAAAATCTAAAAAATGTGCTGTATAAACATTATATTTTGAAACATTATTACAAAACAATACATGTGAAAAGTTTATTAGTCTGCCTATATAAAAACCATTTTTGTTCTCTAATATAAATTTTTTTATGAACACAGAAACAAAATCAATCCTCATTGCAGACTTATCTGTCCAACACACATGAAATATATCTAGCCTATTCATAAAATACAGTAACAAATAAAACTTTGTCCTTAAAAAGCAAGAACTCTTAACCGTTAGGTAACCTAGTTTTTCCTTTATTTATATGTAGCCTACTGTTCAAACTTCATATTTTGAAACATTATTACTACACAATACATATGAAAAGTTTAATAGTCTGCCTATATAAAAACCATTTTTGTTCACAAATATTAATTTTTTTATGAACACAGTAACAAAATCAATCCTCATTGCAGACTTATCTGTCCAACACACATGAAATATCTAACCTATTCATAAAATACAGTAAAAATTAAACGCTGTCGTTAAAAAGCAAGAACTCTCAAGTTATAGATAAACCCTTAGGTAACTTAGTTTTTCCTTTATTTATATTATCAAAAAAGAATTCAGCTGTGCAGGTTTCCTGTCTTGAAAAATACCAGTTTGTCTGTGTTCTTCAATAAATTGCCGACATTTTACAAGTGCCAACAGTTTGGAAATTTCTTTAAGTGCCTACTCTGAGTTTTAAAAAAGTGATTATTTATTGATATCTCTTACTTAAATTTATTTGCTTGTTTTGTTCTATGACATTCGGAAAATTAATTTTATTATCTCTTTTGGTCTCTAATGTAAATTAAATATTTGAATTGATCTTGTTCATAATATGTTTTAGAATTATCAGTTTGGAGTGTTGTGCCACACACCACCACTATCATAATAGGAGCAGACAAGAAAATTTTGAAGATGAGATTACAGTCTTTGAAAGTGTAAAGACAACAAGTCACATATTAGTAGAAAAGTAAGTTTAAGTTGTAATTTATTTATCAAAATTTTGTATCCCCTTGTTCAATTATGTCAAAGTTGATAACTTCAAGTGGAAAGTATAATTTCTCGTTGTTTCTGGTACACATTTAGCTTGCTGGAGAAGACCTAAGCAGAAGTAGCATGATGTCCATTTAGAATTTCCAAAGCTCTTATATCATCTTTGATGGTTAAGATGATATTAAACACATTGGACATGTAATGAAAATGTCTGATATTTAACATAAAATTTAAATACATTTTGACTTTTACATATTTTTTATTTGGTCAGTAGAAGATACAATTTAAAAAATCAAAAGTTTTCATAGTAAAAATTGACACATTAAATAGAAATAAGAATTGAGATCAAGGTTATTTGTTCAAATGATACCTTGGTCCTTCAGAAAGTAATGCCTTTATAAGAGTTTATATGGAAATCATTGGTAAACATTTACATAGAAACCAATAAAACAAAAAGAGCACCAACTGATTCAGTCATAAATATAGTTTTGATTATCTGAGTTTATGTGGACCAAACCTATCTCGGATAATACATTCTTGGTTATTTTTGTGAACACTAGTTTATAATGATTAAAGGTAAAAACACAATATTTTTATAAAATATAACTATAAATTTTATAGTTTTTAATTTAATTGAAAGTCTTTTACGGTATTTGTTGTTACTTTTCCGCAATTATACATAGTCATCATGATATCGACAAAATGACACCTAATGAAATCTAGTAAATTAATGTACAAAACAGTACTAATTCTGTGAGCATATGACGTTGTAGCTAATATGAACTTTAAACCCACACTATTTTAGCTAGGGTGAACCTTTTGAGGTCGAGTTTGCGGCATTGTATTCTACTCATAAAGGCCTTTTATTGGGTGTACAACTCGACCTATGCTCTCATTTAAGATTTCCCTCTCCCTGGAATGGTAGCGGTCCATTGAATACATACTAAAATAGGTTTTGGTATTCATTAACAATGTGCAAAGCTTTGTAGATCTATGTGTAATGGTTAAAAAAATATTAACGGGACTTATTTAACGCTGTATATCCAATAATGTTTTGTTTCTGTTTGCCTGTATTTATGATTTAAAATTTTTTAACTAGAATTACAAATGCCGGTTGTGAAGAATATTCCAAATAGAACTTTTTCTTTTTTTTTTTTACTACATAATCTCACTTTTTTTGTTTAAATTAATTCAAATCTCTAAAATAAATTTGTTCTTAGTTAAATCTCTTTTTTCAGGGTTTTGAGATTAAGGCATTTAATTAATTTGCATATTCAAACACATGATATAATACTATATATTCTTATTATATTAACTTAGTTATACTTAGACACTCAACATTTAACATTTTAGTCATTCCCTTCTTTAAAAAAATGTAAAACAAATGTAGTTCAGCATGTTCCAAGAAAGTTATAAGTTCAATTAAATGTATTCCCAATTCCGTAACTTTATTAGATAATTTAATATCAAAAGTTCAGTTCTCAAAATAGTTATTTATAAATATCTCAATTATTGTAAAGTCTTTAAAATCTGCATGATGTAGATTCAATGAATATGCGAAAGTTAGAATTTATATTACCTTTAGACTTGGGTAAAATTTTATAATAATATATACCCTTTACTAATGCTCTTTTCTTCTTTAAACTATATCACTTAGGTTTTTATATGTTTAAATTTTCTAAATTTTTTTCTTGGAGCTGTTGAACATTTATTTATATTTATTCCTTATTATTATTATTAATATTATTATTATTTTATTATAACCTTCTCACACTGATTCTCGATTCCTCTAATACTTTCTATTCCCCATCAACAGTGAAGATTTATGTCTATTGTAACAAAGATCTCCCGACCTAACATTCTTTCTACAAATTATAGCCATTGTCCTACAAAATACATGTTTTAAAACAATACATTGAACTTGAATACCAACAGTGCTACCAAGATTACTTATTAAAGTTTTTAAAAAAATGCTTTGATCGATAGTTCAATAGTTCTAGGTCACTACCATGAAGCTATTGTACACAAAAGAGCCTAGTGGGCTCTCCCACTACTATAGGTTTATGTAATTTTATAAATCTTAAACCAGTTTTGATTATCTATTTGTTTGCAAAAGGTTTTCCAACTCTTATAGGAGGTGGTGGGTAATTTCTTGAGTATTCTAATAAATTACAATGAGTTAGTTACAGTTATTTGATGTCAACAAATTTAATAAATACAATTTTGTGATAATTAAGTGAAAAATTACAAGATTTTTGGTACATTGGAAACTAATGGTGTAAAACATTCTGAAAAATCTGCTATCAATATTTCAACCCATTCTGGAGCTATGTTTTGTTTTTGAAAAAAAAGAAAGAGACAGGCAGACAGAAAATTAAGAATTTTGGATACATCTTTATAGGAATGTTTTGATTTATTTTGATATAGACAAAATCACTTCTAAAATTGTAATACTCTATTTTACTGGACACTCTGTATATATATATATACAAACATAAAACTTTGTGTACATTTCATGGTCGTATGGCATAGATGGCTGTAACAGATGGACTTTAGCTAAAATCGCCAGTATATTACTGTATTGGTTTTTACATGTTTTTTGATAGTCATACAGGTTATTACTATTACTGACAAACAAATTTTGAAATTGATTGCCAGCCTTTTTATAATTTTGTTGCTTATATATACCTTAAAACTATGTTTTTGTTTGTTCTAGTACAGAAGTGATATACAGTATGTGCAAACTTTGAAATGTGAAATACAATCTACCATCCAAGAAAAGTGATTTACTCCACAAGTTTAGTGAAATATAATGAATGCTAAAGTAAAAAAAGTTCAAATTATGTATTGGTGTTTCAAATTATTATTATTAATAAATCTACAAATAATAAATGTTTGTATGAAAACATCACATTATATTTATAAATATATTTGATTTCAATAAATCTTTTAATCAATTGCAATTAGTTTCATTTCATTACCATACTTTTAGTTAATTTTTTTACTGAAACAATCCAAAATTTCCTGTTGTTGAAAGATAGCATGTTTTTAACATAAAGATTGGTTTTAATCTGAGAAAGTTAACATTTAATTTGTTTTCTGGAAGACATGCAAGTTCCTGGCAAGAGAGAATTGGTTTTAATTAATAACCCTTGGTTTATTTTTGCTTATTCTGATAAAAGTTAACATTTAATTTGTTTTCTGGTAGAGTGCAGCACTTCCTTACCATGAAAATTATTTTTTTCTAAAAAAATTTAACACTTTATTTGTTTTCATAGAGTGCAGCACCTCCTTGACATGAAAATTGGTTTTATTCTGATAAAAAGTTAACATTTTAAATTTGTTTTCTGGTAGAGTGCAGCACTTCCTTACAAAAAATTTAACACTTTCTTTGTTTTCATAGAGTGCAGCACCTCCTTGACATTATTCTGATAAAAAGTTAACATTTAATTTGTTTTCTGGTAGAGTGCAGCACTTCCTTACAAAAAATTTTATTTTTACTAAAAAAATTTAACACTTTATTTGTTTTCTGGTAGAGTGCAGCACTTCCTTGACATGGAAAATTATTTCATCCCAAGAAAGTCAGTTCAAAATTCAAACAACCATTTTGGATATTTTTCATTGTGAAAACAATTAATCTTTTCCAGGGATAGTTGATGATTGTCAAGGTAGAGGAGAAACAGTAATAAACACGTAATAAATATTAAAAATTTGTGTCAGGTGGAGGGCTCAAAAGTAGAAATGAATTTACAATAAGATTGCCAGGGAGAGGGGTAAAAAGAAAGAAACTAATTATAAATTAAGATTGTCAGGTAGAGGACTCAACTAAAGGAACTAACAAAAACTTAGATTGTCAATTTTGAGGTTATGTTTCTTTAAGAGAGATGTTGTCTCCTCAACAGCCAAATTGTAACTGAGACCCACCCTCCCACCCTTTTAATGACACTTCCTTATATACCCAGACAAACTAGTAGCTACCTCTATAAGTCATTTTGTGAACTAATTACCCCCTCCCCTTTGACAATTTTAGCTACCTCTATAAGTCAATTTGTGAACTAATTACCTCTTCCCCTTTGACAATTTTAATACTCCACTAGGTTCTTTCTTTATCTCCTCCCCCTTGACAATCTTAACGTAATTTAGATTCTTTCTTTACCCCCTTTCTACTTTGGCAATCATAATATGAAATAGTTTCTCTTTTATGAGCCCTCCTACTTGAAAGTTTTAATATCCATTGGGGTTTTTACTTTTTTCCTCCCCCTTGAGACAATCTTAATTATATTTATTTTACAATATCGAAAGAAGACAAGATAATATATACTCCCTGAAGTGATAAGTTACTCAGGTAAATTCAATTTTTCATCTAAAGGAAAGCCAATTTTCATATCAAGGCAGTGGCTGCATTCTTGCAGTAAATGAACGAAGCATTATTAACTTTTTCAGATTAAAACCAATTTTCACGTCAAGGAGGTGCTGCCCTCTTCCAAAAAACAGACTAAGCAATAACTTTCTCAGATTAAAATCAGTTTTCATGTCAAGAAAGTGCTGCCCTCTTGCAGAAAATAAACCAAGCATTAACTTTCTCAGATTAAAACCAATTTTCACGTCAAGGAGGTGCTGCCCTCTTCCAAAAAACAGACTAAGCAATAACTTTCTCAGATTAAAATCAGTTTTCATGTCAAGAAAGTGCTGCCCTCTTGCAGAAAATAAACCAAGCATTAACTTTCTCAGATTAAAACCAATTTTCACGTCAAGGAGGTGCTGCCCTCTTCCAAAAACAGACTAAGCATTAACCTTCTCAGATTAAAATCAGTTTTCATGTCAAGAAAGTGCTGCCCTCTTGCAGAAAATAAACCAAGCATTAACTTTCTCAGATTAAAACCAATTTTCACGTCAAGGAGGTGCTGCCCTCTTCCAAAAAACAGACTAAGCATTAACCTTCTCAGATTAAAATCAGTTTTCATGTCAAGAAAGTGCTGCCCTCTTGCAGAAAATAAACCAAGCATTAACTTTCTCAGATTAAAACCAATTTTCACGTCAAGGAGGTGCTGCCCTCTTCGAAAAGACAGATTAAGCATTAACCTTCTCAGATTTAAATGAAATTAAAATAAAAACTAACAATTTTCATGTCAAGAAGGTGCTTCACTCTTGCAGAAAACAAACTAAGCATTAACTTTCTTAGAATTAATTTTTCTCTTTCTAAAGCCAATTTTCAAGCTAAGGAGATGTACACTCTATGAGAACTAAGTAAGTTTTAACTTTCTCAGATACAATCATGTTTCATGCCAAGGAGTTGCAAGATTTTTCGAGAATTAGTCTAAACCATAACTTTCTAAGTTAAATTTTTTGCACAGCAACAAGAATCAATTAAGATTATATAAAACATTAATCTTATAAATAAAACAAACTATTTGACAATAAGTATTTATTTATTTAGCCATTTGTATACATCATTAACATTTAAAAGATGTTGTTCTAGAGACAACAAAATCATAAAATATCAACAACAATATCTTTTTATAAATATTTCTTCAACACCTTTTCATTTTTTCCCTCTTTATGTCAATTTACCCTGGATGTGAAGGATCTGTCTGCCTCTGAAAAAAAAATAAATAAAAAGCATAAAACACAAATGAATTAACAAACTGTTTTCTATTTCTCAATCTTTTTCTCCCTCTCCCCCCTCTCTCTCTTTTTCTCTGTGTTACAAACTGTGTTTTCAAATAACTCAACTGAGCAAATAACTCGTCGATTACTAAACACAAAAAACTTTCACTTTCTTTTAAAATGGTAGCAAATAATAAAAAACTTAAACACAACCAACTTAAGACTAGTTGGGCCAAGCCAATTACAGTAAGTATAGCAAACTTATAAATTTCACATTTACAAAAATGGACAAAATATACATTAATACAGAAATTGGAGAAATTATTACACTATTTATTTTGTATTTCTTTGGTGAAAAGCCTCACATTGGAGTGTCATATACAAAAGTATATAAAATTATCTGATAATAATATTATTATATTTACTGATGGTTTTGTTTTGTCCTAAAATATTTGATTTTAAAAAGGCCAATAAAATTGATCAAAATTGTTGATATTTTACGTTTAAAGCAGATGTCTGTTCAAAACACACTGCCCTGTATACCTATCAAGTCCTTTCTTCCCAGTCCTGTAGGATATTTACCCCTACCTTCATCAAATCTCTTTGTAAGATCTTCGAATGCATTCATTCTCCCTCTCTCTATTGACCTCTTCCTGGTTCAATTCCTAAATATATTTCTACCTCTTTGCTACAAAACTAGTGGATGATCTCTATCTAGCCAACTCATCCATCTTCTTACTAAACGTAATTCCACAATATCCCGTTGTTGAGATCAGTAAAAAATGTCTAATGATTTAAAAATAAAGTAGGCGTATTTTTGTATGATCATCATTTACAAAAGTTGTTGAGCTTGGGTATATGTGATATCTATAGCCTAAATAAAAACAAAAGTCTAAACGCATCTATAGGTTTCTAGGCTTAAATGCTAAATACTCCCTTTAAAGCCATTTATATGTTCATGTTGATAGATTTATTTCAATGTGTACAATTTAAAATGAATTGAACTGTCATTCACTTTATTCAAATAAATTATAATACATTTATTTACACAACATATTATTTCTGATTAATCATTGATGTTTATTCTTTTCTATATATTCTGCTTTGATTTTTTTCCCTTTCTTCTGGCCATGGAAGATGAGGAGTAATTCCTTTAGCACGCCTTTCTGCACGAACCTTCAACTGAGCTTTCCTGGCCTTTGTGTGTGAAATCACCCACTGTATTTTTGTAAGCGAAGTTTTATGTATGGGTTGTTGATGTGGAGAGTGGGCGAATTGGAGTGTGTTTGTTTCCACTAAGTCAGTGAAAACAGGATCCGAGCGGTGAGAGTTTGGTTGACATGCAAGCTCGTGGGTCTCAGCAAAGAGATTCGTATTGTCATCTGGGTCTCCAACTTGTCCGTTAGATCCAACTAAGGGTGGATAGTACAAAGGTTCCTGTGTAAATTATTTAGCTAAGGGCCAAACTGGTGTATCAGTAATGTTCATTTGACAATTCCGCCTGGAAGCCGTCGGCTCTAAAATTTAGTATCTCCTGTCTAATTCGTCTCTTGAGACGATTTATTGTGGTATGTGCAACACATCTGTTTATGCCCTGTTGGAGAGCCCTTTTAACCTATTGCGACACTTAATCAGCTGAAGTATGTGTTTTGGAATGTAAGTGTGATGCCAGGGCTGACATTTGATTGGTACTGCAGCCTCCATCGCAGTTTGTATTGCCGTTGTCAGTAGAGAGAGAGAGACGGCAGTTTTTACATCATGACATCAGTTAGAACAATCAAGACTTCGGTTAGGAGATTAACTGCTGGCGGAAATAATCTCAATTAGCAAGTTTGTAGTTCAATACCTGTCTAGGTTCCTTCGTTATAGGGTTTCCCTATCTACGTGCAAACATGGCGCCACAGTTAGTCCCTTAATGAGGGCTAAGTCCAGAATGTCCTCTGTGCTGTGTGTGTTGCCTCTAGTGGAGCCAAGACTAGAACCTCTCTTGTTTCTATGTATTTGTACAGGTGATATCCACTCGTGTTTGTATGTTTACAACCCCAGTGTGTATGTTTCGAATTTAAATCCCCCGCAATGACAACTTTGTTTGAACTTAAGAGGAGGAGTTCAATGTCCCGAGTGTTAATTGTGCCCTGGGGATTATATGTAGCAATTAGTGTTGTTATGCAAAAAGTTAAAAGCTAGTTCAGTAGTATGGATGTAGAGTGCAGCATTTCCTTAACTGAACTTGCTGTATGTTGGTAACATGAACAAATAAACAGAAGGGTTTAAAATAAAATATTCTTATTTTATTGATCTATACATCGTAGACGCAGAATACAAAACAGGTCATTCTCTGAAAAAAAAACTTTTCGGTATCGCTATTTGTTTAGAAAAAATAGCACTTTAAAAGTGATGGAAATTTGACAAGCCTTTCTTAAAATGTTTATAGCTCAGCAATTAATAATCCCAATGAATTGAATATTTTTGTTCATAAAGACGAAGGTTCAAATTTTCATTAGGTTTTTTTAAAATTTTTAATATCTTCTATATTATCATACAGAACATTTCGGTACTTGGTTTTCTAATTGTGTACTATTTAAAAATTAAATCTCTAATATTATTACCGATATTTATTTCTCAGTGAGGCAGGACAATTTGTCTAGTTTTTGTGTCAGTTCATTGAGGGCAAGTCGGCAGCGTACAATCCCCCGGGTAATATAGACACCCGTGATATAGATAAACTCCTGTTAACTTCTAACAAAGTTGTCATCACCGGGGACTTAAATTCAAAACATACACGCTGGGGCTGCAGACATACAAACTCAAGTGGGGGAATCCTTTACCGCTACATCGAATCAAACAATGCCATTCTACTGGCTCCCACTGAACCAACACACCTTAGCACTCACAACACAGAGGACATCCTCGACTTGGCTATTGCTAAGGGCTTGACGGTATCACCGCAGCTGCACGTAGATAGGGATCTGAATTCTGATCACTATCCTCTCATAATGGCGGTGGCTGGCAATCCTATTAGCAAGG
The DNA here is from genome assembly GCA_963513935.1 of Aphrophora alni. Classification (NCBI taxonomy): domain Eukaryota; kingdom Metazoa; phylum Arthropoda; class Insecta; order Hemiptera; family Aphrophoridae; genus Aphrophora; species Aphrophora alni. Next base: position 88,572,886 of record OY740774.1, on the reverse strand, counting down.
AGCCAAGAGAGGTGCTGAACTACAGACTTGCTGACTGGGAGATGTTCCGTCAGCAAGTGGATGGCTCATTACCTAACTCTGATGAGGTTCTGTCTCCTCAGGACATTGACAATACTGTTTACAAACTAACAGCAGCCATACAGGATGCGACGAAAGCCGCAGTCCCGATTAAATGCCAGCCTCGGCATCACACATTCATACCACGACACATACTTGTGCTCATCAAGCGTCGCAATAGGCTAAGGAGGGCATTACAGCAAGGAGTAAATAGATGTACACCACGTACACAACTAAACCGTATCAAGAGACAAATTAAGATAGAACTAACTCAATTTCAAGCTGAAGGCTTCCGAGCTGAATTGGTCAGTCTAGATGTCAGTGAGAAACCCTTGTAAAACACTTTACATGTGCATCTATGTGCTATCCCCCACTAATAGGCCCTCATGGACAGGTGGGGGACCCGGATGATAAGGTAAATCTATTTGCTGACACCCTGGAACAAGCGTTTCAACCAAATACTCAGCCCTCTGACCCAGTTTTCACTAACACGGTTGAAAACAACACTTTACAATTTGCCTACTCTACTCACCAACACTCTACACACAAAACAACCCTCACAGAAATTAAGTGGGCGATTACACACAAAGGCCAGGAAAGCTCCTGGGCCAGACACTATTGGAAATACAACACTCAAAAACTTATCGGAGAAAGCGCTCATGTTCTTTACAAACATATGTAATGCAATTCTCCGCACTCAACATTTCCCTGCTGCTTGGAAAGAAGCTAAAATATAAGTTTTTCCCAAGCTGGGGAAGGACAAGCATAGGCCCGAATCCTACAGACCCATTAGTTTGCTGAATATAATGAGCAAGGTCTTTGAGAAGATCCTGCTCAAACGTATCAACAAACATATACACACACACACACACACACACACACAACATCTTGAGGCCGGAGCAATTCGGTTTCAGAACCAAACACTCCAGTACCTATGAAAGTGATAATTTAAATAATTAAAGGTGTTGAAGTGAAACTGTAAGTAGGTTCATGTACTGTGATCATTGGTATAACCAAGCATGACAATAAAAAAAATGATAGATTTAAGATGTATAAAAGTAGGATTAAGACGTTGTTTGGAATATTGTAAATTTTTTTAAATTGATGGAATTGAATTGTTTTTGTGTTGAATAAAGCTGTATGTATTTAAAAATCTTAAGATGAGTTTTTAAAAGATTACCAAAGAACACCTTTTCAGCTAAACATGTTGGACAATTTTGAAGCTGGGAAGTGCAGAAGTGAAGGAAAGAACCTAGTAAATCAAAATTAATAATACTAAATTAGAAAATAACTTTAATTTGTAACACTTTAACCATTACAGTATGTCATTCAACGTGGCTAAACACCTAATAACCGTTACAAAATGACGTCCAATGTCATTCAACAAACACATTTACATTACAAAATGATGCCTAATGTGTGTATCCACATACATTTACTAAAAGACTCCCAACGTGTTCACCCATAACCGTTATATTTGATAACACATTAAAAACTTTAGGTTTTGTTAGATTCAATTAAACATAATCACAAAAAATAAAATGGATAATAACAATGGTTAAATTCAAAATAGACAGTTATCCACAATATTCAAGTCTTTGAAAGTCTATACACACATAGTAAAGGGAAAAAATTCACAATTGTCAATATTATTAGTAATAAGTCTATTTTCTCTTATTCGGTCTTTCACCTAACATATTATCTAAACACAATCAAAATAGGCCAAATACCAGAATGTTCCTGTAGATCCCTTAGTAACTATTTTAACAGTTCAAATATATTAAAGGTGGATCTACATACATAAAGGAAAATAATTGTCTATATTAGCCCTCGGCTGCTCACTAATGGTTACAAGATTGTTCATTTCAAATTATTACCACAAAATCTCAAAAAATAAAATAAAAAATGGTGCCAACTTTTTCCAAGTAGGGGGATGGGCAAAACACATTCATAAATATATAAAGAAATGATAATAAGATTAAATTCAATTAACAAAGTAAATAAATTTTTATTGTTCCTTCAATATGGGATGAAATTCTAGAGTGAATTATCAGTGAACAAATTTGATTTTCAAAGTTATTAGCTGGTATTAAGAATTTAATTACTCACCAAAATTGTGTTAGCTTTACTTTTGTCCTTATGGGTTATAGAGCTTTAGTGAGAAAAAAATGCTCAAGTAGAAAATGGCTAGAAAGTACAAATAAAAAAACAGAAGGATCTCACAAAAATTAGCAATTTTAATTTTGCTAAATATCTTCTTTAATGTTTATATCGACTTTAAAAAAAATCACTATTTTTTTGAAATCACACTGTTTGTAGTTACTTAGAGTTAACTAGTACGTTAAGATGTTGAGAATTAATTGGCTAGTTTTTGGATTTTTGCTTCTCCTTTTCGAAACAGGTCTGTCCGCTTGTGGGCCTGTCTCAACAATACTGAATTGGATCCATTCAAATTGGAAACTTCGAAACTCAGTTAGTTTGTGTAGATTTGAGGAGAATTTATGAAATGATTATTCTTCTATGAAAATGAATTGATGATATGTTTTGGAATATACTACTTTTTTAAGTTGAAAATTAATTATAAATGACTTCTCTTAACTGTTATTTACATAATTATCTAATTTATATAATAGTCTTAATACAGTAGAACCCCTCAAACTCGACCCCCTCAAACTCGACATTCCGTCAAACTCGACAGGGCCAGTGACAAGGAGCATGGGATTTCCAAGGTCATTCACTGCATTGTTTTACGCCATGTGCGCCTGCCAGATGCCCGGAGGTTGAGGCTTGTTACTTTTGTTTATACATGTGTGAGGGATGCTCCTTTGTCTAGCCACTTTCTAATCCTACTGTATAGTAGAGGCCAAAGTTAAAGATAAAGGGTGCAGGTAGACCGGGACAGCCCTAAATATTTGTTGTCAAAACATTCATATTGTTGTGAACCCAAGCGCCTAACCAACCGGATGCTACCGGTCATTAGCACCGATTCCATTAAAGTAAGCGGCAAGTCTTTTGTCATAACAATTCAACGAAGCGTCGTAGAACTATGATTCAAGTTTTGTAATAAAGGTCTTAACCATGTGAGAAAAATGACCCGACTCTTAATTATATGCGATCAGCAGTTCAATTTATAGCATTTGTATTGGACCGTGTTTGGTATGGACATTCTTTTTCTTCGGCGACTTCGAGATGAAGCTGCCAGACGTCCAGTTGAAAATGAAAAACAAATATCAATCAAAAGTTTTTTCAAACAATGCTAACTTTGCTCTAATGTTTTTTTTTTATCTAAAATTGTTTTAATCTTTAAAAATATTTAATGGACTGTCTGTTATTTACTGTAAATTTTATTACATCATATTAGGATAGGTCTTTTTAGTTTACTAAACCTATTGTACAATGCCAACACTTTTTAAATCTCATTTGACCGATCGATAAATTTATTTTTAATGTGTGATTGAACACACTATTTTTTGTTGTCAGGCAGAGACTTTTTTGCAATAAACGTTTAATCATTGATAATCAATAAATGTACAGTTATTTAAAATTTTTGAGTATTTGTTGCAAACCTAACCATTAACTACCAAAGTTCCCTAAAACTCGACAACCCCCAAACTCGACAACCTTAAAGTCCACATTATGTCGAGTTTGAGGGGTTCTACTGTAGTGCATTTGGAGGGTTCGTTGCTGTAGTAGGCGTGGCAACTCATATTCTGAGATGATGTCCTGCTCGACCGTCATTGATATACTATAAAGAAGCGTTGGTTTTCATCTTTTATATAATTACTGAGATACATATGGTTTTTTTTACGAGACATTTTTGATGCAGAAAATTCTGATTGATCTAAGATAGTATAACTTCTTTTTGCTGCCCTTTGAGTATTTTGTAATCTTTGAAATACTGTTGCAGGCCTGTTGTAAATTTGGTAGAAAGTTTTTCTAAGCTGATTTTGAAATTATTATTTTAGCTCTACACTAAACGGATTTATGTTTTAGTATTAATTTTCCTAGATGGATAAATTTATTGGGATTAGATTTGATATGGGAATTAGTGTGTTATTATGTCGGGATATTTTTACTTTGAGCTTTTCTAACAGAATATCTGGAATCAATTGAAATTTGGGCTTTTTTAAAATTTCGCAGTATAGGTGAAAAATCTTCAAAAAATAAAAGGAGAAATCCGCTCTTCCCAATAGTGTGAGATTCTTACTCATTAAAAACCACACATGCTACGCACCTGTACCCCTATCGCATAGGAGAAGGAAACAGGAAAGGTTTTCCATGTACCAAGCCAAAAAAACTCTTTCTATGTGCATATCGAGATTGTAAATGTGGAAAAAAACAGAACATTATGTATCATTGGTGTGTGTTTTTTTAGAGAGCAAAAGTGCCTAGTACTTGAACGCATTTACCTTTACTCTCCAGGCTCTAAGCCATGGCTCTATATTGTTTAGTGAAGTTTGTAACCTACTGTAGATCATACATGGTTGCCATGACTGTGTGGATATCGCGGTGTCATCAGCATATATAGCCACATTGGTGATATCAAGTGTTGGAATGTTGATGATGTAGATATTGAATAATACAGGCCCTATGAGCGAACCTTGAGGCATGCCTGCTTGTATTGTCCTCTGTCTGGATGTTGTTTGGACTACAACAACCCTGAAAACTTGCAGTCTGCTAGGTAAGACCTAAAGAGCTGTATCAGCCCATCTGGAAAGTTGTATTGCCTAAGTTTGTCTATGAGACTACTGTGCCACACCCTATCAAAGGCCTTTTCAATGTCCAGGAAGACTGACCCAATCGATTGATTATCATAGAAACCCATGGTAACGTTTTCAACGACTCTCAGCAGTTAAAGTGTTACGGAGTGTTTGGTTCTTAAACCGAATTGCTCCGGTCTCAGGTTGTTGGTATGTTAATTGATACGTTTGAGCAGGATCTTATCAAAGACTTTGCTCATTGTATTCAACACACTAATAGGTCTGCAGGATTCGGACCTATGATTGTCCTTCCCCAGCCCTAATATTTTAGCTTCTCTCCAAGCGGCAGGGAAATGTTGAGTGTGGAGAATTGCATTACATATGTTTGTAAACAATGTGACCGCTTACTCCGATAAGATTTTGAGTGTTGTATTTCCAATTGTGTCTGGATCAGGAGCTTTCCTGGCTTCCTTTGCGTGTGAAATCGCCCACATAATTTCTGTGAGGGTTGTTTTGTGAATAGAGTGTTGGTGAGAAGAGTAGGCGAATTTTAAAGTGTTGTTTTCAACTGTGTCAGTAAAAACTGGGAGAGAGGGCTGAGTATTTGGTTGAAACACTTGTTCTAGGGCATCTGCAAATAGATTTACCTTGTCATCCGTGTCCCCCACCTGTCCATGAGGGCCTATTAGTGAGGCGCCTACATAGGTGTACGTTTAAAGTGTTTAAAATTGACAATAAGGGTTTCTCACTGGCATCTAGACTGGCCAGTTCATCTTGGAAGTCTTTAGCTCAGAATTCAGTTAGTTCTATCTTGAATTATTCTCTCTGGAGATGGTTTAGTTGTGTACGTGGTAAACATCTATTTACTTCCTGCTATAAGTACTCTACTTAGCCTATTGCGGCGCTTAATGAGAGCAAGTATGTGCCGTGGTATGAACATGTGTTGCTAAGGCTGGCATTTAATCGGGACTGCGGCTTCTGTCACGTCCTGTATGGCTGCCGTTAGTTTATAAACTGTATTGTCAATGTCCTGAGGAGACAGAACTTCGTCAGAGTCATGTAATGAGCCATCCACTCACTGGCAGAACAAGTCCCAGTCAGCAAGTCTGTAGTTCAGCATCTGTCTCGGCTCCTTGGTAATAGATTGGCGGCAACCGCCTTGAAATTGGGTAATTATTTAGTAGTACGATGTTCACGCCTGCCACTAGGTGTCAGGGCTGTCATTTATTTTAATTTCAAGATTCCTTGAAATGTATATTTTAGATTTAAATTATCTACAACCCATTTCTAATTGTCTCAAACACAGGATGATACACTTTTCAGTTTCAAACTGCTAGGAAAACTACAATAATTATTCAAATTTATAAATCTCACATTACAAATTTATGGACAAAATACAGGATGATACAATTTAAACTTCTAGTAAAACTAGAATGACTATATTTAATTTATAAATCTTACAGTTTAATACTACTATAAAATTTGTTAAAATCAATAAAAATAATCTACTATTTAGATATACTATTTATATAGCAAAATACTTTCGTCTTACGTGAAAATACCTTTCCAAATTTTTCACGTAAGATTTATTTTTTTAATTTCAATTATTTTGTTTTGGAAGCTCATAACTTCCATTTGGATTATCATTTCAACAGAAAGAGCTCGACAATTTCGTTACTGAACTCTTTATTCAATAGTTTCCTCTCATCACCCCCTCAAAATACTTCCAAGAAATTTATATAAAGTTGATAGGGAGGGATGGCCCTATTGAATCTACTTTTTTCTCACAAGAAAACACTAAAGAGGGAGGGACTTAGAAATGAAAAACTATGGAAAATATATACTTATAAATTTCATAATTTTTAAAGAAAGTTTTGGAATCTCCTAAAACCAAACAAAGTTGTTTCTACCTTTATTGTATCTAGAGTCTAAATGGTTGAACAAATTTTGTTCCAATTTTATAGGTAGAGGATCTTTTATATATGAATATATTACCTCTAAAATATGATTATCAAAATATAAAATGTATCATGAAGTAAACAAACACAAAAAAAAACTTATTTTTCAAAATTAGCTCCAATTATTTTGATTAAATCTGGTTCTTACTTCATGCACCTTGGGACCAAACAAACTTACTGTTAACAATCTCCCCAAAAATTTTGAGTTTGAAAAACTGCGTGAAAATATGTCATTGACTAAACAATTACTAAACAGATTACCAATTTTTTTTCAAATTTAGGAAATAAGGGTTTTAGCCTCCAACCGTCTTATCCTTTAATATTGTTACATTGATAGGTACTGCATAATAACATAAATTTGTATCTGTCATAAAAAATGCATGTCTCAAAATTGGCTTAACAATGTTCACTACATTAGGCTCAAACATTTCTCCTAAAACTCTGAACTAAACAAATTTATAGCAGTATCAAAATGGCAGGTCCTAGACTTTTGGCTATATACAAATGGAAATTACAAATAGACAGAAGCAAAATTATAACTCAAAATTATAAATTTTATTAAACCTTAAGGACAAAAGTAGAATTACATTTTCATCTTCTCCCAAACATTTTAAAGAAACAAACAATATGAACTATTTTATTTTGATATATTATTGTAGAGAAATGGTCACTGCTTTGGTTTATTATTAAGTGTGAAAACTTTAAACCATTCGAAAACACGATCATATCACCTTAACCAGATTTAGGCTGCTGCTATCAGCTTGGGCTGCAGGCTCTCCTTGTGAAGACTTTTGAACCATTTGAAAACACAACCATATCTCATTCACCAGATTAAGACTGTTGGTATCAGACTGGTCTGCTGGCGGCAGCACCAAAACAGCTATCTGGATGCTTTACACAGAGTTGTTTTTCACAGAGTACTTTTTCTCTATTTGTTTTAATTTGTTACATTTCTAACAACTTATAATGAAGAAATTGATGACAGTGTTTGAAGTTGTAATCTTTACACAAGAAATTCAAACAAGACTAGGAATTCAGGATGCAACTTTAGCAGACAATGGCAGTAATAAAAAGGCAGAACAATATAGGTTCACTAAAAATATATGCCAGCTTTTACCAAATAATAAGTTCTAATAAGTAATAGTAGGCCTACTACATAATAAGAATGCATAAAAATATGATGGAAATCTTTGCTTTTGTATTATAGATTAGAGTGTAATAATGAATTTCATTGAACCAATGCGAACTCAGACACTAGCATACGGATTTGAATAACTAGTATGTTGTGGTTCAGTGCAGCAACTGTTAACATTTGGCTCTGAACCTTGTAAGTCTATTTAACCCTAGTTAAATTATAATATTGCCAGTATCAGAACAGGCCAGATAATCTGAACCGTTTTCACCTCTCCGACTCCCCATTGTCCAAGAGGACCAGCAGAACACATTCCCAAATTCACTTTCAGCAGCAACAACTAAGAGGAAAGAAACTGATAGGATACCTAAAGTCATTAAATACAGGGAGAATGGACGTCATTCTCACCTCATATATTTCTGCAGATTTACTAGAAGATTTTTGTTTGAAAGAACACAAATCTTTTAATAATGGCTGCAAAAATATATGAAAAATTCATTCTGTCGATGTTGAATATGTTGGATTCACGTAACAAGACAAACACAAGAAAGGAAAAATTGAAAATTTAACTGTTGCGCTATTTTTTATGGAAACATTGACATTAAAAAATATATATCCTACACATACAATTAGACTTACACTTACTTTTTAGAACATTTCTCCAGGAATGATGTGACCCTGATGGTCTGACTGTATGCTGCAGAAGCTACTGCCTATAGTTCTTTTATACTGAGGATGTTCTCTAAACCACCATTTTCCAACCAAGATCTTCAGGTTCTCTCTGGGTGGGCTAACTGATGTGCACTGGAGCAGATGTGTTACAGTGTTTCTTCTTCCTTGCAACAGTTTTCACAGATCAATGAGTCTTTTAAGCCAAAGCAGTGGAGATAGTGCCAGTGATGTTTTGGCAATTCTTGCTGCGAAGAATTTTAAACAACTAGGCCTAAACAAATTTTAAATAATACTGTTTAATATTGACAACAAAAGAAGCCTCATACAATATTATGTTAGTAATTATTTCATAAAATATCTAAAAAATGGTTAAAAATACAAACCAAGTTTTTTATTTGTAAAAAAATATTGAAATCATGGTTTTTATGGTAATAAAGATTGGAAGGTCCTTGAATCCACCAATGTTATTGGAATGACTTCTTTCTGTATGTACACCTAGCTACAGTCTTTATGGTTAAATCAATTTATCATATGAAAATATATTGTACACATACACAAAGAATTCCAAAATCCCCACTCCACCCTTCTAAGTTTTGAAGGTGCAATGTATTTTAAAAAATTGGGTAAATTTTATGACTAAAGATACTAATAAAGCAAAATTGCCCACTTACCTCCTTATCCACCATTAATCACTTTACATTTAGAAAACTGGGTTGGATTAAAGTACTTTGACAAACTGAAACGAGATGTTACTAACTGATTCTAAAAACTTATGCAGAATTTTACAAAGATGGAATAAGGAAGTTGTTTAAATGATATGTAGATTTGTTTTTTGTTACAATAAATCATTTTTATTTTTTAATGTGGTTTTTTTTATAATGAAATGAATGAAGCATACTTAAAAAACGTTCCTTCCACTTAAATATTAATAAAGAATCTACAAAAATTTGTCTTCAGAAGTTTATAAAAACATGTTTTCATGTATTAATACTAAAATAAAGCATAACTATATTTAGCATGAAAACATATCAATAACTGTTAAGCAGTTGAATTACAACTCTGGTTTATTAAGACATAATTAAATAGTGTTTTTGTTATGTGGAAAATAAAAGATGTTTTAAAATATTTAATTCATGTAATAAGCAACTGTTTGTTTGGTGGCAAGGTAATTTGTATTTGCTTATTTTAAAATTTACCAAACAATTAAGGTTCTTTAAAAGTTGCTGATATAAATATCTTTAATTTAGCGATGCTTGCAACATGACTTTCCTAGCACAGCTGATACATCTGCTGTTAGTACTAATGGATTGGTACATAGTAACATGAAAATAACCACGGATTGGCAAAAGTTTGCATAAAAGGAAAAGAGATGATTATAATAACATCTTGAATTCGAAAAATATATAGAATTTTATTAAAATTTTTCAACTTAACCAAATCAGTTATAAGTCTATAACTCAAATACAAAAATTCAAAATCTTTTGTAATCTCTAGCGGCTAAGGACAACAATATTTATAATTAAAAATCACCTACTTGGTCCAAGATAATGGTAGGCTTACTCAATCTCTACAGATTTTTCTAAAATAAAAGCTTCAATATATACCATTGTGGAAATACATATTTTAAAGGAAATGAGTTTAAATAGGCCTATGTTTCACGTAAAAAAAAAACTATTTATGTATCAACTTCAGATGCATATCATTAATATGGAAAATATCTTAGAAAGTAAAATTCTGACTTACATTTTACCAATTACCAGAATCTTTTCATGTTGTCATAAAAGGTTTACATCATTTAAATAATCAAAGCTGTGTCACGTCTGAATTAATGACAAATTCAAGTAATGAATCTGATTTTTGTTTTTCTTGTTTTAAGCTGAAAAACCATTGCAGTCATCATAAGCTGCTCCACATTAAACCTATAAATAAAACTAAAAATAATAACACAAAATTTGAAAAAGAAAAAAAAAACTTTACAATTATAAATAAACAAGAACATAAAATGTTAAACAATGCTATAAAGAATCCCTGCAACAAGTTAACAATGATAAACTGTGATAAATACAATGAACAACAATTGAAAACAAAGATTAATTTAACAGTCAATACAAAGTCTGATGCCATAACATGTTGTGTTCCTTACCTGCTTCATCAGCTTTTTTATTTCCCGAAATTAAACAATGCCCAGACACTCCTTGATATGTGGTTCTTGATACTGTGCCAATGTACTAAGTCCATGACTCCTATTACTCTGCCTAAACACTCAACGTACTTTGGCTCGTAGAATTTTATACCTTTCAAGATTTTCATAAGTAGGTCTTTGGTTAAACTTCCTTAATTAAAGTTTTACGGCATAAATGGAGAGTGTCACCACTTTGATCATTCCATCATGGAACAGGTGGATGTAGTGGTCTCATCAATGTTTTCAGAACATTGTTGTCCACTGCTGTAAAAAGTGTTGTTGCAAATGAATGTACTGCTTCTTGAATAGGAACATTATTAATATTAGGTTTAACAAAACCCTTTGCTATAATATTCCCATTCTGCTTCGCTCAAAATATACCTGGGAAGGCAGTAATTACAACAAGAAAAATCAGAAATGGTAAATTTCACAGGATTGTTAATACTATAGGATGTGTCGGATAGAATGGACCACTCAAATTTAGTGGTAAGACATGGAATACAAAATGACAAGTCAACATTTTGTCTAACCACCTGTAAAAGCCAGTAGATGAGTTGGTGAATTTTCATTGAGCAGAATCAAATCCAAATTGGGTAGAATCCTGTTAATATGGTTTCCTGTTGGTGTCCAGGTGTTTGATCCCCATGTATTAAAATATCCCCCCAAAAAGAAATGGAATAGTAACTCTCTTAGGATCAAATCGATTTCGACTTTGACAAATCTGTAATTAAGTGGTAGGTACAAAGAGCAAATTGTCATTTTGATGGTTTTGCTACTGCTTGAAATGAAGTCCTAAGGTTCACAGACTTACTACAGATGTAGTTGTGGGCGGATATTACCACTCCACCCCTTAGCTCTGTCTGCAATGACGAAATCACTTCGATAAACTGAAGACCCTCTTAATCTAAATGAATGGAGCTGATGAAGGTGAGTCTCTTACAGGCCAATACTAAAGAGGATATATCACTTACAAGAACTGTAAGATCTTCAATTTGGCTTCTCACTCCGTTAATGTTCTAATGTGTCACGCTATTCAAGTAAAATTTCTGAGATATTTATGATTAAGATTAAAACGTAGTGGAAATATAACTTCTATTATATTTTCATTTAAATATTAAAATTGCTAAATTGAAGTTTAATATCTTTTGGTAAATGATTAACGTTGATTAACAAAAATTTTAATTCTCTACTCAAAATTATACTACTCTTATATGTCTATATTCAACTATGTTTTCTATAATAAATCTTTTTTTTTTTATAAATTAATTTTTTTAATTTATTTTGTTCAAATTATAATCAATTCACAATTAACAAAAATAAATTGATAGGCCTACAGTCAAAATAATAGCTTACAATAAACACTAAACTTGTTTAGTGAAATTTCAGTATATAAAAACACATTAAAATTATTTTACTTTTAGTATGAATCTTTTATCTTCAAAATTAATTAACAAGTCCTTTTCTCTAATCCTTTTATCTTTGAGTCTTTTCTTTAATTAAAACATATATAATATCTATCTCGGGATTCTCTTTCTCTGGGGAGGGGTCAGTGCCTGCTTCCCTCAAGGAATAGGGTTTCAAAACATAACATAACATATATATATTGATATTTAATTAAAAGATAAATGATAAAAAGTTTATAAAAGATGATTAAATAATGAAAGGGAGGTAATGGTGTGTACTACAGTTAACACACAAATTGTCTTTCTATTTATTAGTTCTCTTCACCACTATTTTGGGTGACAAAAGTTTGTTTGAATTAACTAACTTAATGGCCTACTAGGCTTAATATAGTCTTGGGCATAAACAATGAAAATGAAATAGTTTGATCTCACCAATCTGATGGCACTCTGCCTTTTGATATAACTGTACTAGTATCCTGCCTTTGGACAGGTATTTGAACTTCCACTTAAAAAAAAAAAAAAATACTCAACTGTTGAGGCTTATTTCTTCCACATTTAGGCTATTGCTTCTGATAATTTTCCCTATAAAATCTGAGATGGGGATAAATACGTCCATCCAGTTCAGCCATACTTCAACAACTGTATTATTCCATTGTTTGAAACCGACGCTATGCATAGAGATTATTTCTTCTTGTTTTTTTCATAATTAATTATAATTCCGATTGCACTGCACTGGGAAGTATTAATAGAACACTATGAAATGATTTATGATCCTAACTGCAAAAGCTAAACTGTTAATACAGTAGTTTTATTTAAATTACTGACTCTACAATTACTAAATAAATATTGTTCAAGACATTCTACAGGGAATAAATAACTCCTCTTGACTAATAGCTATCTTATAATTATTATTACAGTACAGTATATCATAGTTTTTCAGTGCATATTAAATATTTCCCGCGATGTTTCGTTGTACTCGATTACTCAATCAGATTATGGTAGGCGTGGTTTACGGTCTCGTTTGTTTTAATGCTATCTACCGAGTTTAGCCATTTTCCCCGACTTACGTCGTTCTAATGCAATTCCCAAGATATTTAAACATTTTAAGTGGTTGTTGAAGTGTTGTTTTTCATGTATAATTATATGGTCTATTTATTGGTCAATTTTATTTTGTTCCAGCGTTTTTTATATTATTATAATCACTGAAATACTGGCGAACTTCCATTCGATATAAATTTCTAGGCCGTTCCGCTTTCACTTGTAAATTGATAAATTTCTTTTATTCGTTCTTTTTACAGTATAAATATTGGTTTTTACAGATAGGTGGGATTCTTCAGATTATTTTTGATGTGGGTAACATAGGTCTAAGATTTCGATAAATGGCTTTAATTAATTTTGATCTGGTTAAAAGTCTAAAATTTGTAGGCAATTGTTTATATCGCTACCGTTGTGCATTTTTCCCGGTAGGTGTCGTGCGTGTCTTCTCGTGTTTGAATGGATTCTTTATGAAATGTTTCAAGATGAAATAAAGGATTCTTTAACAATTTAACAATTAAAAAGAATTTGGACCTGTATTATTATTTCTACCTGCCTGGCTTTTAATACCATCAGGCGGTTTAATTTTAGAAGTCTCACGGTCAAACTCCATAGCAACACAACTGGAGCCTCAAGTGTTGAAGGCTGCAAAGATGCTTGAAGTGATTTTGGGAGGTGTTTGTTAGACCCCACCAAAATGGATTTAAAGGGAATTTCTACTTTTCCATTTTTGTTCATCTTATTAATAAATGCTCGGATATTGAAACCAATCATTCCGTTGTTAGATTTGTTGTGGGAGGTCAAGTGATAGACTTGTTTTTAAGAATTTTTTTGATTATTGGTGATGAAGGGTTTATCTTTGTCACAGATGAGATGAGAGCCTCATTTCTCAAGCCAGGAGTAGAGAGGTTTACATCTGGAGGAGATAAGTCATTTCTTGAAAGATGAATGCTACTAGAAATACTGAGAAAACATGGTTAAGAGCAGAAACAGTTTTACTGCCAAAGTTGTGCAGCTCTTCACAGTTTTGACAAAGTTTCCTTTTTAGTTGAATGAAAGGTTTAAATGACGATAGCAAAAAATTTGAAAATGCAAAAGCTATGATTTTGCTAAATTATTTAAGACATAATCACTATAAATTACACTAGTCTCACAGCATCCAAATTGCCAAATTTGAAAACATATATATAATGAAATAATTAACTTGCTGAAAGAACATTTTATACCACAGAGTCTTAGGTGAACAGCATAGCTTTTTCAATCTGTTTAAGCTCATGGCTAATATATTTCTATATATGTACTCATTGCCACATTTAAACAAATTCCGCCTCCAGGCAATCAAGTCGGTTGCTTCCCTCCTCCCAAATCGTTATCGATATAAACTTGAAATGATAGTTAGAGTAAACTCCTTTTGCCAAAGTACACAGACTTTCAAAATTTTTGGTATAAAATTATAGAAAAGCATGATCTTGTTTTACCCATTAAAATTTCATTAAATACTCTTTGTGTTTTATTAAATCTTTTCAAATAAGTCTGGTTAAAAAGTAATTTCAAGCTTATTAACCATTTACTTTTTCAGTAGGATCGTTCTGATTTTTTGTTACAATCAAAAATCAAATTACACTAAGTGGTAGAGGGCAAACAATGATAAAAAGTAGTTTATCTGTACAGCATACAATTTTATTTACATACTGAAAATTATTTATACGAAATCAACAAATAATATTAAAATGTATAACATGAGTGGGTTGCCAACATTAAAGAATTCTAAAATCATGTAGGCCCTATTATTAAAAAGTTATTAATATTATGAATAAAAATTTGTTGTTCTCACAGTTCCCACATTATCAACCATATCTTTGAGATTAAAAAAGTCGCTACATCTATCTTCATTCTTTTTTCAAGTAAACATTCCAGTGATGATTATTTTTCACTTTTTTTTTTTGTTTCAAAAAATGTTTTTATTAGCTCTTAAAAATCAATGGACTGAGTGACATTACATTCAATTGTCAAAACAGCAAAAGCATTTAGTTTTCTTTTACAAATGAGTTGTGTAAATACTCATTTACACTCATTTCCATGCTGAAAATAGCATTTTGTTAGTTAAACTGTGGTCAAAATAATTCTAAGAATTATATTATCAACATTGTGAAATATGTTGTGAAAGTGTCTATCTTTGATGACCCGTAGAAGATGTGACAAAGATTTCGTTATTTTATCACATCACAATCATAACCCCAACACTGCCTAAACATAATAACAAAGGCAAAAGGCTCATTTTAGTCTCTTTCTTACTTGAAACAAAACAGACTTTCAGCAATCCAACTTGTACTCAAACTGCAGAAGACGCTATGGACTTACTTACACTGTGCCTGGGAAGCATATAAAAACTTCGAACTAATCATAAATAATTATTATTATAAGATTTTTGCTTCTAGTATGTATAAGGCACCCACCATAAAGGGAAATGATACACAAACTGGGAATCCTCAATCCATCGTAAGTGTTTTATATAATAGTGTAAATTTGAAAGAGTTTATAACATTCACAATTGATAAAAGGTAGGTTATAAAGTTTTTGTTGTAGTTATAAAGTTTATATAGAAAATCATTATTAAACAACTTAAAATCTTTTGGTAATTGTGTATATTCACCACAATAAATATAGAAATATTCTGGAAGGTCATCGTTCTTTTTTTTCCAAATAATACGCTGTCTGGAAAATTTAGAGATTATTTTGTATCATTTTTTGATACCCTTGTTTCCATTTTTTCCACTGTTACTTCACAGTTATGTCTTTTCATATTGATCACACAGATATTAAGAATGGTAATAATGTAACCGCATTTTATGTATGATTACATTTACTACATAAATAAATATAACAAATGATAAGTAATTCCTAAAGCAAATATAATTAAAACGGTGTGTAAATTATTAATTCATTTCAAATCTTTATTTAATATGTACACACTACAAATAAAAAGCAATTTGATTTGCATCATCTTGGTACCCAACCCCACAGATATTGTAATACAAACCCCCTTCTAAATGGAATACTCAAAAAGTAAGTTGTTACACAGTTTACTGTAGTTTCTAATTGTGTATATCACTACTTTCTTGTCATCGGATAGGCCCAAATGAGCCTTGTGTGTATACCTAAAAGTCTCCATTTGCTTTGCTCGTTTCATACATTATACCTATATATCTATTTCTTTAAAAAATTCTATTTTTTGTAATTAAAACAAGACTGAGTAGAGTGGACTTGTTTTATTCCTGTTTTTTTTTTTTTTTTTATTTCATTTAAAATGTTTTTGCAATGGGATCTCCACAGGAATACAATGTTTCTTCTTTATCCATGTTTGTTTTCTGTAGGCCTACCCCTCTTTCTGAATTTATTTGTTGTTCTTTTGTGTTTAGACTATCAAATTTTGGACATGCTGCGCTATGTTGTAGTAAGAAAATGTTAGTAATAATTAATATTTTTAAATTTTTACTGTAGTTTGTTCCTCGTTTTCTTTTTTATTGTTTATTTCAGAAACAAAAAGGGCAAATCAATTTCAAAAATTCAAAACAAAAAACATCACATTAAACATAACTCTATAGGTTAATCTAGAAAATTAAACCATTGACAAAAAAAAAATCAAAAGTCAGAGGTAATCTCTCTCTTTGACATTAGAACAATTTAAGAAACTTTTTTTGTTTCGTAAAATACGAGCAGGGTTACTAGTATTAATGGATAAAGCTTTATGAAATTAAATATAGCCTACCTAGTGCTTTCACTTCCTTTTGGCTATTGCTACTATTTGATATGAACTCACAGTTAAACTCATTTTAACTGTTGACTCTTTCCACATAAACATGGCCACACAAAAGAGTGTACAATCTGGAAAACTGAAAAGTACAAAGACCTAACATCCTACAGTGTTTAGGCCTACTTCAAGGAGGGGTAAAATGGGGGGGGGGTTATGACAACTGTTCTGCTAACTTAGGTGTTATATTCAATAAACATTTGTATGATATACATACAATTCATGATTTTTTAACTGAAAACAAAAAATAAATAACGTTTTCATAAAACTTGTAAAACTAATTACAATAGTGTATAAGTATATTTATAGTGATAATATATCAATTTAAAATTTACAATAATAATTACGACAATTTGATTTTTTTCAAACATAAAAGCCTAAATAACCCATAAAATCAGAACTTTTACAAACACATATAGGCCTATTTATAGTTGGCTGAAAATTATTTCTAAGACTAGGAATAAATGGTAGACATTTTTATGGTTTGGAATGTTAGGATTGTTAGGGTTTAAATAAGGAGGATAACATTACAAAATAACATTACTCTAATAGATCAAATTACCAACCTTTTCCTTGTAGATTTTTTTGTTGTTTGACTATATATTAACTTTTCTAATTATTTACACTGAAATACAAAACAACAAAATTTAACATCGTCTTTACAAAAAATGTATTCCTTTTTTTTAACAATCAAACTAACACGGACGTTATACGCCCAAGCAGGTTTGATTTCTTCGGCGTTGTAATTTCAATACACTGCCTTCAAAATAAAATTCAGTTGTATGTATTAATACTGTAATATCAAATGAACCCTAGCGCTACCTAGTAGCAAAATAGATAACAACCTACAAGATTACTTTATTAACTGAACTGTATTGGTCGATAAATTTTTTAAAATGTTAATTAAAACTTTTCAATAATACATTATGTTTAATCATAGAATTATGTAACTAATGTTTTTTTTGTCTGTCTCTCTGTCTGTATGTCATAATAATGTTCACAAGAAAAAACAAAATCTCCTACCTACTTTTAATTTGGGCTGTGGATTTGTTATTACAGTACTACAGTATATTCAGAATCCATTTATTTTTGACTTACTCACTTATTCGTAGTATTGTAGAGAAAGCAACGGGATGGGTCAAACATTGATTTTGAGTTAATTGTGGAAATATTCGTTTTTGAGATCCTCTTGCGTTCAAAAAAGTGTTTGAACTCAAAATGACGTCTCCCTATTATCTGTTCATTGATCACTACCTAAAAAAAAAATCAATTCTGATCAAATTTGGTATATTTGGATTTATTTTAAAGAAATTATGAGGCTTTTTTCTTTTTTTGAAAACTCAAAATTTGGGTGTATGTAACATGCCTTCAAAAATGTTGATCAAATGTATTTTTATAAGGAACCAAACATCTACCGGTCACTGAATACAATTTTGAATAATTCGGAATTTTTCTCAATCTGATTTTCTTATGTCAACTAATTAGCAATAAAAACAAATTTTTGCATTATATATAATGAAAGAAATTTGTCAAATAAATTTACATAAGATCAGCAAAGACACAAGATGCATTGTGAATATTTTTGTAATGTCACTAAGTCTATATGTTCACTATATTTAGTCGCTTTACGGTCAGGATTCATTTTCCAACAACATGTAATCATTGCTCAATAGTAGTGCAACTATTGGGAATCATAGATGCAATCATAAAGTAATGTTCGTACATACTTTGCACAGCTCAGTTTGATACTTTTACTGGTCACCAGTTTGGATTTGTTCGATGGAATTAAATTTTCTTTTTATTACTGTTATCATCATGAAGGTTTGTCAAGCTCATCTGGAAACAAGTAACGTAGTTAATAAAGTGCAGAACAGGAACTGTGTTAGGTGCTCACTCTACCAACTGAGCTAGCCACTCACCATAAAAACTAAACACTGTTATAATATAAAAGTTCTTGTAAATATCACTTCAACCCAATATTTAAGCTGTACATGTTTAAACCTGTAGAGACATTAGTCATTTGTGAATTTTAACAGTGTTTGTTTTTTCCTCCCCTTATATATTCTTTGACTTCCACACAGTTAGAGCCTCAAAACTAAAATAATTTAGATGTGAGTATACAATATATAATTTACCAAAACAATCGTTAATACTTGGTGTAAATTTATATTAAGTCAATGAAAACAATCTATAAAACACCTGCACCAGATTTTGCCTGTTAATTACAGCATTGTCAAAGGGTATTAAATAAATTTAAAAATACTTTTGAGTGATTGGATCAAGAAATATTAAATTTTATTTTTTAAATGTTAACATACCTCCATGATTTACTTTGAGGTTTAAACTAACTGTTACATGAAACAATCATTTATTGAAGATGCTTGAAATTTCAAGAGGGATATTCCACTGCTAAGCCTTATAGCATCATAATATGATGTGTTTACACTACCAGTCTTTCTTCCTACAACCTCCCAACAGCCTTGAATTTATTATCAGCATTATAACACCAACATCTCGAAGCCTGATTTTACAATATTTTATATAATCAGTGAGCATAGGGCAGTCAATATTCCGGCTAAGTCTCAAATAAATTGTTTCCTCTTGTAAGACAAATTAATCCCAGAAATTATCCAGGGGTTTTTAAGAATTTTAATTTAATATTTTTACCAATTTATGCAGAATGGCTTCTTGAACAAATTAATTAACCCCTTCACAAATGTGTCAAAATTTTAGCTTACGTCTATGGGGAAACTAACATGAGAATTTTTTTTTTTTTTTTACCAACAGCTTTTCCTTCTTGGAAATATTAGATAGCAGAATATTCATTATCTGGTCCTGTGAATTATACAGCAGTAATGATATTCCTTCATACCCTCACCAATAGTAAGCCCTGAAATATCTAGCAACTTTTAACCTAGTAACATGATCTGCAATGTTTATCATGCTCTTCACCTCTACCTTCCACCATTAAACACAGAATATAACTGCTCCAAGAAAGTATTTACTATAATTACCAGGCTTAATGCAAGTCACTTTAAGAACATGTAAATTCATTCTGACAATATAAAAACCTGTAAAATTGACCAAACTCACAGCTCACTCCAGAAAACATCTGATTGCCCAGCTTTGACTGTAGCCCTCTTTAAGATCAATACTATTTCACCCCAAGAACTCCTCTGCAGCCAAAAAGGTCCCTATTTGGCTGCCACAGTTCTTCATGCTTTTGAAGAAATGACAATTCTGTCAAATTCTATTTCCTGAACTGTAATGAGACAGTTACTCCTTAGATGTTGTCATGTGAATGAAATATCCCAGTATGACACTGGAAGAGAGTTAACCTCAGAATTGTTGGGGGGAATACATCACCAAGGCACAAATTTTATTGTCTATTTTCCTGTGAAAGCGTTTGGTTACATCGAGGTCCAAAATTAAGGATCCATTGCGAATGAGTGCACAACAGTAGGCCTATACGAGATCTACAAAATTAGAAAATACTAAATTCTTCAAGAGCAATTGATTGGGACAAAATCCTTTAGATGACTTTAAAACAATGTGCTGAAATGATTATGAAACCACTGGCTTACCATGTAAATATGTCATTTTGTAACTGGTGTGTTTCCTTCTACTCACTGGCAATCTGGTTCCTGTGTGCAAAGGTGGAGATGTTGGATCTTTAATATATATAGACCGATTTCCTTACTACCTGCTATTTCAAAAATGTTTGAAAGGGCAATATGTTATATTGGATTTATATGGGGTTAAAACACTACTCTAGTTTTATATAAATTTCTGCTGGAGATAACCGGAGCAACTGATGGGTCAAGTTTTGCTGTTGATACATTTCTTGATCTATCAAAAGCATTTGACCGAGTTGACTACAATATACTTACTTACCAAGCTGTCCTATAACAGTATAGAAGATAAGGTACTTGAGTGGGTTCTCTTCATATCTTGTGGACCAATGCCAGAAAGTAATTATTAGGATGAATATAATAGAGCGTAATCTTTAAAGGTCAATCCTGGTGTGCTTCGAGGTTCAATTTTGGGGCTGGTGCTTTTTATCATTTATATTAATGACCTGCTCCTAAGTGTAAAGCACTTGAAATTGATTCTATTTGTTGATGATACAACAGCAGTTATTTAAAATTGGATATAAAACATGATCTTAATGTCATGAACAAATGGTTTAAAGTGAATGGTCTTCTTTTGAATTCAGAAAAGACATCTGATTTAATTCAAATTATTAAAAAATCTGCTCAAAATAATGATGTCGATTTACATAGTGTTAAAGTACCTTCAAGTTGTGAAAATGTCTTGGAATTAAAGTTGATTACATTGCGACAACATATTCTAGACTTGATTAGTAATAAATAAAGTTTATTTTATGATTCTGACCATTAAAAGAGTTAGTGACGCTAAGCATGATGGTGTATTTCGTGTACATGTATTGATGTAATATTATGTATAGTAATATTATGGGATCATTTTGTGAAAATTCTGTTAATGTTAACAAGGTTTTTGTTATACTGAAAAAAAATTGTTAGAATTATATTTAATCCAAAGACTTTAAGAATAATCTAAATTGCATAAGATATTTACCACTGCCTTGTATATATTTGTTGAGTATACTTTTCATATCACGGGACTTCATATAGAAGCAGATGCTGGCGTTCAGTCACTAGCGCATAAAAAATCACTAGCGTCCAGGGGCAGGAACGTGGACCGACCAGCTCACCCTCTGAGAAGATTTCGACTGAGGGAGACTGACAGCTGCGAGAGGTGCGGCGTCGAAGAGGAGACCATGGGTCACATACTGCTGGAGTGCACCTCGGAGAACAGAATGAGAGATTCTCTCAGAGAAGCTTTAAAGGACAGCCAAAACAAATTGGAAGACGCACTGCGGAACAAGAAGTATTGGGCGTTGGCGGCTGCGGCATATCATGGTCATCGAGTCGTCGGCATTACCTGAGGCCGGAAGCTCGTATGAAGAAGTAAGAAGTAAGTAAGTATACTTTTGGTTAAATAAAATTTATCGAAGTTTATGTATTCACAACAAGAATCACAGGTACCTGACCTGTAAGGATAAAGGATTAATAAACTATACTGCCCATAGAACAACTGCATTTGAAAGTTCACCTCTTTGTTTGTGGCAAATAAATAATAAATAATAAATACAAGGCGGAAAAATGTTGGTTGTTTTGAGAAAACATAATCTATTGTTTTCAATATTGTGTATTATTGACCAATCCATACCACTATATTTAAAAAAATAACCTGAAAACAAAATATTTTAAAGAGGTAATTTGGTTGGAAAACCAAAAAGAAATTTATATACGAGGTATGTTCATATTTTATCTCTATTTTTCCCATAAAAACAAATGAAGCACGAGAAGTTTCATAGGGTGGAGGTATCTTCATGCGTGTGTTAATTTTTACCAACCTAAAGAGCATATTATTGGTGATCACTTCATGAGATGAGTTAAAGAATTGTACTCATCTCTCGCAAAGTTTAAACGACTTAAACAGTGCTATTTGCACCAAGCTTGACAATATCCACTTGAAAGATTCAGTATGTTTTGGTGACGATACAATGACCATC